>JAOWCC010000061.1:0-38857 GCA_030867875.1 Actinernus sp. WN-2022 | reverse complement strand
TGAATCAGGAATGATGAATCAGGAATCAGGAATGATGAATCGGGAATAAGGAATGATCAATCAGGAATGATGAATGATGAATCAGGAATCAGCAATGATGAATCAGGAATCAGGAATGCTGAATCATGAATCAGGAATCAGGAATGATGAATCAGGAATCAGGAATGATGAATCAGGAATGAGGAATGATTAATCAGGAATGAAGAATGATGAATCAGGAATGAGGATTGATGAATCAGGAATGATGAATCAGGAATGATGAATCAGGAATCAGGAATCAGGAATCAGGAATGAGGAATGATGAATCAGGAATGAGGAATGATCATTCAGGAATGATGAATGATGAATCAGGAATCAGGAATGATGAATCAGGAATCAGGAATGATGAATCAGGAATCAGGAATGATGAATCAGGAATCAGGAATGATGAATCAGGAATCAAGAATGATGAATCAGGAATGATGAATGATGAATCAGGAATCAGGAATGATGAATCAGGAATCAGGAATGATGAATCAGGAATAATGAATCAGGAATCAGGAATGATGAATCAGGAATCAGGAATGATGAATCAGGAATGATGAATGATGAATCAGGAATGATGAATCAGGAATGATGAATCAGGAATCAGGAATCAGGAATCAGGAATCAGGAGTGATTAATCAGGAATCAGGAATGATGAATCAGGAATCAAGAATGATGAATCAGGAATGATGAATGATCAATCAGGAATCAGGAATGATCAATCAGGAATCAGGAATGATGAATCAGGAATAATGAAACAGGAATCAGGAATGTTGAATCAGGAATCAGGAATGATGAATCAGGAATGATGAATGATGAATCAGGAATGATGAATCAGGAATGATGAATCAGGAATGATGAATCAGGAATCAGGAATCAGGAGTGATTAATCAGGAATCAGGAATGATGAATCAGGAATCAGGAATGATGAATCAGGAATGAGGAATGATCAATCAGGAATGAGGAACGTTCAATCAGGAATCAGGAATGATGAATCAGGAATGAGGATTGGATGAATCAGCAATCAGGAATGATGAATCAGGAATCAGGAATGATGAATCAGGAATGATGAATCAGGAATCAGGAATGATGAATCAGGAATGATGAATGATTAATCAGGAATGAAGAATGATGAATCAGGAATGAGGAATGATGAATCAGGAATGATGAATGATGAATCAGGAATCAGCAATGATGAATCAGGAATCAGGAATGATGAATCAGGAATCAGGAATCAGGAATGATGAATCAGGAATCAGGAATGATGAATCAGGAATCTAGAATGATGAATCAGGAATGATGAATGATGAATCAGGAATCAGGAATGATCAATCAGGAATAAGGAATGATCAATCAGGAATGATGAATGATGAATCAGGAATCAGGAATGATGAATCAGGAATCAGGAATGATGAATCAGGAATAATGAATCAGGATTCAGGAATGATGAATCAGGAATGACGAATGATGAATCAGGAATGATGAATGATGAATCAGGAATGATGAATGATGAATCAGGAATCAGGAATGATGAATCAGGTATCAGGAATCAGGAATGATGAATCAGGAATGAGGATTGATGAATCAGGAATGAGGAATGATGAATCAGGAATGAGGAATGATGAAGCAGGAATCAGGAATGATGAATCAGGAATCAGGAATGATGAATCAGGATTGATGAATCAGGAATGAGGAATGATGAATCAGGAATGATGAATGATGTATCAGGAATCAGGAATGGTGAATCATGAATCAGGAATGATGAATCAGGAATGAGGAATGATTAATCAGGAATGAAGAATGATGAATCAGGAATGAGGAATGATGAATCAGGAATGATGAATCAGGAATGATGAATCAGGAATCAGGAATCAGGAATGATGAATCAGGAATCAGGATGATGAATCAGGAATCAGGAATGATCAATCAGGAATCAGGAATGATGAATCAGGAATCAGGAATGATGAATCAGGAATCAGGATTGGTGAATCATGAATCAGGACTGATGAATCTGGAATCAGGAATGATGAATCAGGAATCAGGAATGATGAATCAGGAATGATGAATCAGGAATCAGGAATCAGGAATCAGGAATCAGGAATGATGAATCAGGAATGAGGAATGATGAATCAGGATGAGGAATGATGAATCAGGAATCAGGAATCAGAAAGATCAGGATGAATCAGGAATGGGATGAATCAGGAATCAGGAATGATGAATCAGGAATCAGAATGATGAATCAGGAATCAGGCAATGATGAATGCATGAATGCATGAATGATGAATCAGGAATAGGAATGATGAATGAGATCAGGATGGAATCAGGAATGATGAATGCAGGAATCAGGAATGATGAATCAGGATGCTAGGAATGATGAATCAAGGAAAAAATGAATCAGGAATCAAGAATGATAATCATGAATGACGAATGATGAATCAAATAATGAAAAATGATGAATCAGGAATGATGAATGATGAATCAGGAATGATGAATGATGAATCAGGAATCATGAATCAGGAATGATGAATCATGAATCAGGAATGATGAATCTGGAATCAGGATGATGAATCAGGAATCAGGAATGATGAATCGGGAATAAGGAATGATCAATCAGGAATGATGAATGATGAATCAGGAATCAGCAATGATGAATAAGGAATCAGGAATGATGAATGATGAATCAGGAATCAGGAATGATGAATCAGGAATCAGGAATGATGAATCAGGAATGAGGAATGATTAATTAGGAATGAAGAATGATGAATCAGGAATGAGGAATGATGAATCAGGAATGATGAATCAGGAATGATGAATCAGGAATCAGGAATCAGGAATCAGGAATCAGGAATCAGGAATGATGAATCAGGAATGAGGAATGATGAATCAGGAATCAGGAATGATGAATCAGGAATCAGGAATCAGAAATCAGGAATCAGGAATGATGAATCAGGAATGAGGAATGATCAATCAGGAATCAGGAATGATGAATCAGGAAACAGCAATGATGAATCAGGAATCAGGAATTGATAAATGATGAATGATGAATCAGGAATCAGGAATGATGAATCAGGAATCAGGAATGATGAATCAGGAATCAAGAATGATGAATCAGGAATGATGAATCAGGAATCAGGAATGATGAATCAGGGAATGACGAATGATGAATCAGGAATGATGAATGATGAATCAGGAATGATGAATGATGAATCAGGAATCAGGAATGATGAATCAGGAATGATGAATCAGGAATCAGGAATGATGAATCACGAATGATGAATGATGAATCAGGAATCAGGAATGATCAATCAGGAATCAGGAATGATGAATCAGGAATGATGAATGATGAATCAGGAATGATGAATCAGGAATGATGAATCAGGAATCAGGAATCAGGAATCAGGAGTGATTAATCAGGAATCAGGAATGATGAATCAGGAATCAAGAATGATGAATCAGGAATGATGAATGATCAATCAGGAATCAGGAATGATCAATCAGGAATCAGGAAATGATGAATCAGGAATAATGAAACAGGAATCAGGAATGATGAATCAGGAATCAGGAATGATGAATCAGGAATGATGAATGATGAATCAGGAATGATGAATCAGGAATGATGAATCAGGAATGATGAATCAGGAATCAGGAATCAGGAGTGATTAATCAGGAATCAGGAATGATGAATCAGGAATCAGGAATGATGAATCAGGAATGAGGAATGATCAATCAGGAATGAGGAACGTTCAATCAGGAATCAGGAATGATGAATCAGGAATGAGGATTGATGAATCAGGAATCAGGAATGATGAATCAGGAATCAGAATGATGAATCAGGAATGATGAATCAGGAATCAGGATGATGAATCAGGAATGATGAATGATTAATCAGGAATGAAGAATGATGAATCAGGAATGAGGAATGATGATCAGGAATGATGAATGATGAATCAGGAATCAGCAATGATGAATCAGGAATCAGGAATGATGAATCAGGAATCAGGAATCAGGAATGATGAATCAGGAATCAGGAATGATGAATCAGGAATCAAGAATGATGAATCAGGAATGATGAATGATGAATCAGGAATCAGGAATGATCAATCAGGAATAAGGAATGATCAATCAGGAATGATGAATGATGAATCAGGAATCAGGAATGATGAATCAGGAATCAGGAATGATGAATCAGGAATAATGAATCAGGATTCAGGAATGATGAATCAGGAATGACGAATGATGAATCAGGAATGATGAATGATGAATCAGGAATGATGAATGATGAATCAGGAATCAGGAATGATGAATCAGGTATCAGGAATCAGGAATGATGAATCAGGAATGAGGATTGATGAATCAGGAATGAGGAATGATGAATCAGGAATGAGGAATAATGAAGCAGGAATCAGGAATGATGAATCAGGAATCAGGAATGATGAATCAGGATTGATGAATCAGGAATGAGGAATGATGAATCAGGAATGATGAATGATGTATCAGGAATCAGGAATGGTGAATCATGAATCAGGAATGATGAATCAGAATGAGGAATGATTAATCAGGAATGAAGAATGATGAATAGGAATGAGGAATGATGAATCAGGAATGATGAATCAGGAATGATGAATCAGGAATCAGGAATCAGGAATGATGGAATCAGGAATCAGGAATGATGAATCAGGAATCAGGAATGATCAATCAGGAATCAGGAATGATGAATCAGGAATCAGGAATGATGAATCAGGAATGAGTAATGATGAATCAGGAATCAGGAATGATGAATCAGGAATCAGGAATGGTGAATCAGGAATCAGGAATGATGAATCAGGAATGATAAATCAGGAATCAGGAATGATGAATCAGGAATGATGAATGATGAAATCAGGAATGATGAATGATGTATCAGGAATCAGCAATGATGAATCAGGAATGATGAATGATGAATCAGGAATCAGGAATGATGAATCAGGAATGATGAATCATGAATCAGGAATGATGAATCTGGAATCAGGAATGATGAATCAGGAATCAGGAATGATGAATCGGGAATAAGGAATGATCAATCAGGAATGATGAATGATGAATCAGCAATCAGCAATGATGAATCAGGAAAGAGGAATGATGAATCAGGAATCAGGATTGGTGAATCATGAATCAGGACTGATGAATCTGGAATCAGGAATGATGAATCAGGAATCAGGAATGATGAATCAGGAATGATGAATGATGTATCAGGAATCAGGAATGATGAATCAGGAAAGAGGAATGATTGAATCAGGAATCAGGAATGGTGAATCATGAATCAGGAATGATGAATCAGGAATCAGGAATGATGAATCAGGAATCAGGAATGATGAATCGGGAATAAGGAATGATCAATCAGGAATGATGAATGATGAATCAGGAATCAGCAATGATGAATCAGGATCAGGAATGATGAATGATGAATCACGAATCAGGAATGATGAATCAGGAATCAGGAATGATGAATCAGGAATGAGGAATGATTAATCAGGAATGAAGAATGATGAATCAGGAATGAGGAATGATGAATCAGGAATGATGAATCAGGAATGATGAATCAGGAATGAGGAATCAGGAATCAGGAATCAGGAATGATGAATCAGGAATGAGGAATGATGAATCAGGAATGAGGAATGATGAATCAGGAATCAGGAATCAGAAATCAGGAATCAGGAATGATGAATCAGGAATGAGGAATGATCAATCAGGATCAGGAATGATGAATCAGGAATCAGCAATGATGAATCAGGAATCAGGAATGATGAATGATGAATGATGAATCAGGAATCAGGAATGATGAATCAGGAATCAGGAATGATGAATCAGGAATCAAGAATGATGAATCAGGAATGATGAATCAGGAATCAGGAATGATGGATCAGGAATGACGAATGATGAATCAGGAATGATGAATGATGAATCAGGAATGATGAATGATGAATCAGGAATCAGGAATGATGAATCAGGAATGATGAATCATGAATCAGGAATGATGAATCAGGAATCAGGAATGATGAATCGGGAATAAGGAATGATCAATCAGGAATGATGAATGATGAATCAGGAATCAGCAATGATGAATCAGGAATCAGGAATGCTGAATCATGAATCAGGAATCAGGAATGATGAATCAGGAATCAGGAATGATGAATCAGGAATGAGGAATGATTAATCAGGAATGAAGAATGATGAATCAGGAATGAGGATTGATGAATCAGGAATGATGAATCAGGAATGATGAATCAGGAATCAGGAATCAGGAATCAGGAATGAGGAATGATGAATCAGGAATGAGGAATGATCATTCAGGAATGATGAATGATGAATCAGGAATCAGGAATGATGAATCAGGAATCAGGAATGATGAATCAGGAATCAGGAATGATGAATCAGGAATCAGGAATGATGAATCAGGAATCAAGAATGATGAATCAGGAATGATGAATGATGAATCAGGAATCAGGAATGATGAATCAGGAATCAGGAATGATGAATCAGGAATAATGAATCAGGAATCAGGAATGATGAATCAGGAATCAGGAATGATGAATCAGGAATGATGAATGATGAATCAGGAATGATGAATCAGGAATGATGAATCAGGAATCAGGAATCAGGAATCAGGAATCAGGAGTGATTAATCAGGAATCAGGAATGATGAATCAGGAATCAAGAATGATGAATCAGGAATGATGAATGATCAATCAGGAATCAGGAATGATCAATCAGGAATCAGGAATGATGAATCAGGAATAATGAAACAGGAATCAGGAATGTTGAATCAGGAATCAGGAATGATGAATCAGAATGATGAATGATGAATCAGGAATGATGAATCAGGAATGATGAATCAGGAATGATGAATCAGGAATCAGGAATCAGGAGTGATTAATCAGGAATCAGGAATGATGAATCAGGAATCAGGAATGATGAATCAGGAATGAGGAATGATCAATCAGGAATGAGGAACGTTCAATCAGGAATCAGGAATGATGAATCAGGAATGAGGATTGATGAATCAGCAATCAGGAATGATGAATCAGAATCAGGAATGATGAATCAGGAATGATGAATCAGGAATCAGGAATGATGAATCAGGAATGATGAATGATTAATCAGGAATGAAGAATGATGAATCAGGAATGAGGAATGATGAATCAGGAATGATGAATGATGAATCAGGAATCAGCAATGATGAATCAGGAATCAGGAATGATGAATCAGGAATCAGGAATCAGGAATGATGAATCAGGAATCAGGAATGATGAATCAGGAATCTAGAATGATGAATCAGGAATGATGAATGATGAATCAGGAATCAGGAATGATCAATCAGGAATAAGGAATGATCAATCAGGAATGATGAATGATGAATCAGGAATCAGGAATGATGAATCAGGAATCAGGAATGATGAATCAGGAATAATGAATCAGGATTCAGGAATGATGAATCAGGAATGACGAATGATGAATCAGGAATGATGAATGATGAATCAGGAATGATGAATGATGAATCAGGAATCAGGAATGATGAATCAGGTATCAGGAATCAGGAATGATGAATCAGGAATGAGGATTGATGAATCAGGAATGAGGAATGATGAATCAGGAATGAGGAATGATGAAGCAGGAATCAGGAATGATGAATCAGGAATCAGGAATGATGAATCAGGATTGATGAATCAGGAATGAGGAATGATGAATCAGGAATGATGAATGATGTATCAGGAATCAGGAATGGTGAATCATGAATCAGGAATGATGAATCAGGAATGAGAATGATTAATCAGGAATGAAGAATGATGAATCAGGAATGAGGAATGATGAATCAGGAATGATGAATCAGGAATGATGAATCAGGAATCAGGAATCAGGAATGATGAATCAGGAATCAGGAATGATGAATCAGGAATCAGGAATGATCAATCAGGAATCAGGAATGATGAATCAGGAATCAGGAATGATGAATCAGGAATCAGGATTGGTGAATCATGAATCAGGACTGATGAATCTGGAATCAGGAATGATGAATCAGGAATCAGGAATGATGAATCAGGAATGATGAATCAGGAATCAGGAATCAGGAATCAGGAATCAGGAATGATGAATCAGGAATGAGGAATGATGAATCAGGAATGAGGAATGATGAATCAGGAATCAGGAATCAGAAATCAGGAATCAGGAATGATGAATCAGGAATGAGGAATGATCAATCAGGAATCAGGAATGATGAATCAGGAATCAGCAATGATGAATCAGGAATCAGGAATGATGAATGATGAATGATGAATGATGAATCAGGAATCAGGAATGATGAATCAGGAATCAGGAATGATGAATCAGGAATCAAGAATGATGAATCAGGAATGATGAATCAGGAATCAGGAATGATGAATCAGGAATGACGAATGATGAATCAGGAATGATGAATGATGAATCAGGAATGATGAATGATGAATCAGGAATCAGGAATCATGAATCAGGAATGATGAATCATGAATCAGGAATGATGAATCTGGAATCAGGAATGATGAATCAGGAATCAGGAATGATGAATCGGGAATAAGGAATGATCAATCAGGAATGATGAATGATGAATCAGGAATCAGCAATGATGAATAAGGAATCAGGAATGATGAATGATGAATCAGGAATCAGGAATGATGAATCAGGAATCAGGAATGATGAATCAGGAATGAGGAATGATTAATTAGGAATGAAGAATGATGAATCAGGAATGAGGAATGATGAATCAGGAATGATGAATCAGAATGATGAATCAGGAATCAGGAATCAGGAATCAGGAATCAGGAATCAGGAATGATGAATCAGGAATGAGGAATGATGAATCAGGAATCAGGAATGATGAATCAGGAATCAGGAATCAGAAATCAGGAATCAGGAATGATGAATCAGGAATGAGGAATGATCAATCAGGAATCAGGAATGATGAATCAGGAAACAGCAATGATGAATCAGGAATCAGGAATGATAAATGATGAATGATGAATCAGGAATCAGGAATGATGAATCAGGAATCAGGAATGATGAATCAGGAATCAAGAATGATGAATCAGGAATGATGAATCAGGAATCAGGAATGATGAATCAGGAATGACGAATGATGAATCAGGAATGATGAATGATGAATCAGGAATGATGAATGATGAATCAGGAATCAGGAATGATGAATCAGGAATGATGAATCAGGAATCAGGAATGATGAATCACGAATGATGAATGATGAATCAGGAATCAGGAATGATCAATCAGGAATCAGGAATGATGAATCAGGAATCAGGAATCATGAATCATGAATCAGGAATGATGAATCAGGAAAGAGGAATGATGAATCAGGAATCAGGAATGGTGAATCAGGAATCAGGAATGATGAATCAGGAATCAGGAATGATGAATCGGGAATAAGGAATGATCAATCAGGAATGATGAATGATGAATCAGGAATCAGCAATGATGAATCGGGAATCAGGAATGATGAATCAGGAATCAGGAATGATGAATCAGGAATCAGGAATGATGAATCAGGAATCAAGAATGATGAATCAGGAATGATGAATGATCAATCAGGAATAAGGAATGATCAATCAGGAATCAGGAATGATGAATCAGGAATAATGAATCAGGAATCAGGAATGATGAATCAGGAATCAGGAATGATGAATCAGGAATGATGAATGATGAATCAGGAATGATGAATCAGCAATGATGAATCAGGAATGATGAATCAGGAATCAGGAATCAGGAGTGATTAATCAGGAATCAGGAATGATGAATCAGGAATCAGGAATCAGGAATGATGAATCAGGAATGAGGAATGATGAATCAGGAATCAGGAATGATGAATCAGGAATCAGGAATGATGAATCAGGAATGATGAATCAGGAATCAGGAATGATGAATCAGGAATGATGAATGATGTATCAGGAATCAGGAATGGTGAATCATGAATCAGGAATGATGAATCAGGAATGAGGAATGATTAATCAGGAATGAAGAATGATGAATCAGGAATGAGGAATGATGAATCAGGAATGATGAATCAGGAATGATGAATCAGGAATCAGGAATCAGGAATGATGAATCAGGAATCAGGAATGATGAATCAGGAATGAGGAATGATCAATCAGGAATCAGCAATGATGAATGAGGAATCAGGAATGATGAATCAGGAATGAGGAATGATGAATCCGGAATCAGGAATGATGAATCCGGAATCAGGAATGATGAATCAGGAATCAGGAATGATGAATCAGGAATGATAAATCAGGAATCAGGAATGATGAATCAGGAATGATGAATCATGAATCAGGAATGATGAATGATGTATCAGGAATCAGGAATGATGAATCAGGAAAGAGGAATGATGAATCAGGAATGATAAATCAGGAATCAGGAATGATGAATCAGGAATGATGAATGATGAATCAGGAATGATGAATGATGTATCAGGAATCAGGAATGATGAATCAGGAAAGAGGAATGATGAATCAGGAATCAGGATTGGTGAATCATGAATCAGGACTGATGAATCAGGAATCAGGAATGATGAATCAGGAATCACGAATGATGAATCAGGAATGATGAATGATGTATCAGGAATCAGGAATGATGAATCAGGAAAGAGGAATGATGAATCAGGAATCAGGAATGGTGAATCATGAGCTCGCGGTCAGGAATCTATGAATTGGCTGGAAAGATGGAATCTCTCCGTTTGAGAATTTTACGGCACATTGAACGTTTTTAAGATTAGCTCGCGGTCAGGAATCTATGAATTGGCTGAAAGATGGAATCTCTCCGTTTGAGAATTTTACGGCACATTGAACGTTTTTAAGATTAGCTCGCGGTCAGGAATCTATGAATTGGCTGGAAAGATGGAATCTCTCCGTTTGAGAATTTTACGGCACATTGAACGTTTTTAAGATTAGCTCGCGGTCAGGAATCTATGAAATGGTTGGAAAGATGGAATCTCTCCGTTTGAGAATTTTTACGGCACATTGAACGTTTTTAAGATTAGCTCGCGGTCAGGAATCTATGAATTGGCTGGAAAGATGGAATCTCTTCGTTTGAGAATTTTACGGCACATTGAACGTTTTTAAGATTAGCTCGCGGTCAGGAATCTTTGAATTGGCTGGAAAGATGGAATCTCTCCGTTTGAGAATTTTACGGCACATTGAACGTTTTAAGATTAGCTCGCGGTCAGGAATCTATGAATTGGCTGGAAAGATGGAATCTCTCCGTTTGAGAATTTTACGGCACATTGAACGTTTTTAAGATTAGCTCGCGGTCAGGAATCTATGAATTGGCTGGAAAGATGGAATCTCTCCGTTTGAGAATTTTACGGCACATTGAACGTTTTTAAGATTAGCTCGCGGTCAGGAATCTATGAATTGGCTGGAAAGATGGAATCTCTCCGTTTGAGAATTTTACGGCACATTGAAACGTTTTTAAGATTAGCTCGCGGTCAGGAATCTATGAATTGGCTGAAAAGATGGAATCTCTCCGTTTGAGAATTTTACGGCACATTGAACGTTTTTAAGATTAGCTCGCGGTCAGGAATCTCTGAATTGGCTGGAAAGATGGAATCTCTCCGTTTGAGAATTTTACGGCACATTGAACGTTTTTAAGATTAGCTCGCGGTCAGGAATCTATGAATTGGCTGGAAAGGTGGAATCTCTCCATTTGAGAATTTTACGGCACATTGAACGTTTTTAAGATTAGCTCGCGGTCAGGAATCTCTGAATTGGGTGGAAAGATGGAATCTCTCCGTTTGAGAATTTTACGGCACATTGAACGTTTTAAGATTAGCTCGCGGTCAGGAATCTATGAATTGGCTGGAAAGATGGAATCTCTCCGTTTGAGAATTTTACGGCACATTGAACGTTTTTAAGATTAGCTCGCGGTCAGGAATCTATGAATTGGCTGGAAAGATGGAATCTCTCCGTTTGAGAATTTTACGGCACATTGAACGTTTTTAAGATTAGCTCGCGGTCAGGAATCTATGAATTGGCTGGAAAGATGGAATCTCTCCATTTGAGAATTTTACGCACATTGAACGTTTTTAAGATTAGCTCGCGGTCAGGAATCTCTGAATTGGGTGGAAAGATGGAATCTCTCCGTTTGAGAATTTTACGGCACATTGAACGTTTTTAAGATTAGCTCGCGGTCAGGAATCTATGAATTGGCTGGAAAGATGGAATCTCTCCGTTTGAGAATTTTACGGCACATTGAACGTTTTTAAGATTAGCTCGCGGTCAGGAATCTATGAATTGGCTGGAAAGATGGAATCTCTCCGTTTGAGAATTTTACGGCACATTGAACGTTTTTAAGATTAGCTCGCGGTCAGGAATCTATGAATTGGCTGGAAAGATGGAATCTCTCCGTTTGAGAATTTTACGGCACATTGAACGTTTTTAAGATTAGCTCGCGGTCAGGAATCTATGAATTGGCTGGAAAGATGGAATCTCTCCGTTTGAGAATTTTACGGCACATTGAACGTTTTAAGATTAGCTCGCGGTCAGGAATCTATGAATTGGCTGGAAAGATGGAATCTCTCCGTTTGAGAATTTTACGGCACATTGAACGTTTTTAAGATTAGCTCGCGGTCAGGAATCTATGAATTGGCTGGAAAGATGGAAACTCTCCGTTTGAGAATTTTACGGCACATTGAACGTTTTTAAGATTAGCTCGCGGTCAGGAATCTATGAATTGGCTGGAAAGATGGAATCTCTCCGTTTGAGAATTTTACGGCACATTGAACGTTTTTAAGATTAGCTCGCGGTCAGGAATCTATGAATTGGCTGGAAAGATGGAATCTCTCCGTTTGAGAATTTTACGGCACATTGAACGTTTTTAAGATTAGCTCGCGGTCAGGAATCTATGAATTGGCTGGAAAGATGGAATCTCTCCGTTTGAGAATTTTACGGCACATTGAACGTTTTTAAGATTAGCTCGCGGTCAGGAATCTATGAATTGGCTGGAAAGATGGAATCTCTCCGTTTGAGAATTTTACGGCACATTGAACGTTTTTAAGATTAGCTCGCGGTCAGGAATCTATGAATTGGCTGGAAAGATGGAATCTCTCCGTTTGAGAATTTTACGGCACATTGAACGTTTTTTAGATTAGCTCGCGGTCAGGAATCTATGAATTGGCTGGAAAGATGGAATCTCTCCGTTTGAGAATTTTACGGCACATTGAAGTTTTTAAGATTAGCTCGCGGTCAGGAATCTCTGAATTGGCTGGAAAGATGGAATCTCTCCGTTTGAGAATTTTACGGCACATTGAAGTTTTTAAGATTAGCTCGCGGTCAGGAATCTATGAATTGGCTGGAAAGATGGAATCTCTCCGTTTGAGAATTTTACGGCACATTGAACGTTTTTAAGATTAGCTCGCGGTCAGGAATCTATGAATTGGCTGGAAAGATGGAATCTCTCCGTTTGAGAATTTTACGGCACATTGAACGTTTTTTAGATTAGCTCGCGGTCAGGAATCTATGAATTGGCTGGAAAGATGGAATCTCTCCGTTTGAGAATTTTACGGCACATTGAACGTTTTTAAGATTAGCTCGCGGTCAGGAATCTATGAATTGGCTGGAAAGATGGAATCTCTCCGTTTGAGAATTTTACGGCACATTGAACGTTTTTAAGATTAGCTCGCGGTCAGGAATCTATGAATTGGCTGGAAAGATGGAATCTCTCCGTTTGAGAATTTTACGGCACATTGAACGTTTTTAAGATTAGCTCGCGGTCAGGAATCTATGAATTGGCTGGAAAGATGGAATCTCTCCGTTTGAGAATTTTACGGCACATTGAACGTTTTTAAGATTAGCTCGCGGTCAGGAATCTATGAATTGGCTGGAAAGATGGAATCTCTCCGTTTGAGAATTTTACGGCACATTGAACGTTTTTTAGATTAGCTCGCGGTCAGGAATCTATGAATTGGCTGGAAAGATGGAATCTCTCCGTTTGAGAATTTTACGGCACATTGAACGTTTTTAAGATTAGCTCGCGGTCAGGAATCTATGAATTGGCTGGAAAGATGGAATCTCTCCGTTTGAGAATTTTACGGCACATTGAACGTTTTTAAGATTAGCTCGCGGTCAGGAATCTATGAATTGGCTGGAAAGATGGAATCTCTCCGTTTGAGAATTTTACGGCACATTGAACGTTTTTTAGATTAGCTCGCGGTCAGGAATCTATGAATTGGCTGGAAAGATGGAATCTCTCCGTTTGAGAATTTTACGGCACATTGAACGTTTTTAAGATTAGCTCGCGGTCAGGAATCTATGAATTGGCTGGAAAGATGGAATCTCTCCGTTTGAGAATTTTACGGCACATTGAACGTTTTTAAGATTAGCTCGCGGTCAGGAATCTATGAATTGGCTGGAAAGATGGAATCTCTCCGTTTGAGAATTTTACGGCACATTGAACGTTTTTAAGATTAGCTCGCGGTCAGGAATCTATGAATTGGCTGGAAAGATGGAATCTCTCCGTTTGAGAATTTTACGGCACATTGAACGTTTTTAAGATTAGCTCGCGGTCAGGAATCTATGAATTGGCTGGAAAGATGGAATCTCTCCGTTTGAGAATTTTACGGCACATTGAACGTTTTTAAGATTAGCTCGCGGTCAGGAATCTATGAATTGGCTGGAAAGATGGAATCTCTCCGTTTGAGAATTTTACGGCACATTGAACGTTTTTAAGATTAGCTCGCGGTCAGGAATCTATGAATTGGCTGGAAAGATGGAATCTCTCCGTTTGAGAATTTTACGGCACATTGAACGTTTTTTAGATTAGCTCGCGGTCAGGAATCTATGAATTGGCTGGAAAGATGGAATCTCTCCGTTTGAGAATTTTACGGCACATTGAACGTTTTTAAGATTAGCTCGCGGTCAGGAATCTATGAATTGGCTGGAAAGATGGAATCTCTGCGTTGAGAATTTTACGGCACATTGAATGAATCAGGAATGAGGAATGATGAATCAGGAATCAGGAATGATGAATCAGGAATGATGAATCAGGAATGATGAATGAGGAATCAGGAATCAGGAATGATGAATCAGGAAAGAGGAATGATGAATCAGGAATCAGGAATGGTGAATCAGGAATCAGGAATGATGAATCAGGAATCAGGAATGATGAATCAGGAATCAGGAATGATGAATCGGGAATAAGGAATGATCAATCAGGAATCAGGAATGATGAATCAGGAATCAGGAATGATGAATCAGGAATAATGAATCAGGATTCAGGAATGATGAATCAGGAATGACGAATGATGAATCAGGAATGATGAATGATGAATCAGGAATGATGAATGATGAATCAGGAATCAGGAATCAGGAATCAGGAATGATGAATCAGGAATGAGGATTGATGAATCAGGAATGAGGAATCATGAATCAGGAATGAGGAATGATGAATCAGGAATCAGGAATGATGAATCAGGAATGATGAATCAGGAATCAGGAATGATGAATCAGGAATGATGAATGATGTATCAGGAATCAGGAATGGTGAATCATGAATCAGGAATGATGAATCAGGAATGAGGAATGATTAATCAGGAATGAAGAATGATGAATCAGGAATGAGGAATGATGAATCAGGAATGATGAATCAGGAATCAGGAATCAGGAATGATGAATCAGGAATCAGGAATGATGAATCAGGAATGAGGAATGATGAATCAGGAATCAGGAATGATGAATCAGGAATCAGGAATGATGAATCAGGAATGAGGAATGATGAATCAGGAATCAGGAATGATGAATCAGGAATGAGTAATGATGAATCAGGAATGAGGAATGATGAATCAGGAATCAGGAATGATGAATCAGGAATCAGGAATGATGAATCAGGAATGATAAATCAGAAATCAGGAATGATGAATCAGGAATGATGAATGATGAATCAGGAATGATGAATCAGGAATAATGAATCAGGATTCAGGAATGATGAATCAGGAATGACGAATGATGAATCAGGAATGATGAATGATGAATCAGGAATCAGGAATCAGGAATCAGGAATGATGAATCAGGAATGAGGATTGATGAATCAGGAATAAGGAATCATGAATCAGGAATGATGAATCAGGAATGATGAATGAGGAATCAGGAATCAGGAATGATGAATCAGGAAAGAGGAATGATGAATCAGGAATCAGGAATGGTGAATCAGGAATCAGGAATGATGAATCAGGAATCAGGAATGATGAATCAGGAATCAGGAATGATGAATCGGGAATAAGGAATGATCAATCAGGAATCAGGAATGATGAATCAGGAATCAGGAATGATGAATCAGGAATAATGAATCAGGATTCAGGAATGATGAATCAGGAATGACGAATGATGAATCAGGAATGATGAATGATGAATCAGGAATGATGAATGATGAATCAGGAATCAGGAATCAGGAATCAGGAATGATGAATCAGGAATGAGGATTGATGAATCAGGAATGAGGAATCATGAATCAGGAATGAGGAATGATGAATCAGGAATCAGGAATGATGAATCAGGAATGATGAATCAGGAATCAGGAATGATGAATCAGGAATGATGAATGATGTATCAGGAATCAGGAATGGTGAATCATGAATCAGGAATGATGAATCAGGAATGAGGAATGATTAATCAGGAATGAAGAATGATGAATCAGGAATGAGGAATGATGAATCAGGAATGATGAATCAGGAATCAGGAATCAGGAATGATGAATCAGGAATCAGGAATGATGAATCAGGAATGAGGAATGATGAATCAGGAATCAGGAATGATGAATCAGGAATCAGGAATGATGAATCAGGAATGAGTAATGATGAATCAGGAATGAGGAATGATGAATCAGGAATCAGGAATGATGAATCAGGAATCAGGAATGATGAATCAGGAATGATAAATCAGAAATCAGGAATGATGAATCAGGAATGATGAATGATGAATCAGGAATGATGAATCAGGAATAATGAATCAGGATTCAGGAATGATGAATCAGGAATGACGAATGATGAATCATGAATGATGAATGATGAATCAGGAATGATGAATGATGAATCAGGAATCAGGAATCAGGAATCAGGAATGATGAATCAGGAATGAGGATTGATGAATCAGGAATGAGGAATCATGAATCAGGAATGAGGAATGATGAATCAGGAATCAGGAATGATGAATCAGGAATGATGAATCAGGAATCAGGAATGATGAATCAGGAATGATGAATGATGTATCAGGAATCAGGAATGGTGAATCATGAATCAGGAATGATGAATCAGGAATGAGGAATGATTAATCAGGAATGAAGAATGATGAATCAGGAATGAGGAATGATGAATCAGGAATGATGAATCAGGAATCAGGAATCAGGAATGATGAATCAGGAATCAGGAATGATGAATCAGGAATGAGGAATGATGAATCAGGAATCAGGAATGATGAATCAGGAATCAGGAATCAGGAATCAGGAATCAGGAATGATGAATCAGGAATCAGGAATGATGAATCAGGAATGAGGAATGATGAATCAGGAATCAGGAATGATGAATCAGGAATCAGGAATGATGAATCAGGAATCAGGAATGATGAATCAGGAATGATAAATCAGAAATCAGGAATGATGAATCAGGAATGATGAATGATGAATCAGGAATGATGAATGATGTATCAGGAATCAGGAATGATGAATCAGGAAAGAGGAATGATGAATCAGGAATCAGGATTGGTGAATCATGAATAAGGACTGATGAATCTGGAATCAGGAATGATGAATCAGGAATCAAGAATGATGAATCAGGAATGATGAATGATGTAACAGGAATCAGGAATGATGAATCAGGAAAGAGGAATGATGAATCGGGAATCAGGATTGGTGAATCATGAATCAGGAATGATCAATCAGGAATCAGGAATGATGAATCAGGAATCAGGAATGATGAATCGGGAATAAGGAATGATCAATCAGGAATGATGAATGATGAATCAGGAATCAGCAATGATGAATCAGGAATCAGGAATGATGAATGATGAATCAGGAATTAGGAATGATGAATCAGGAATCAGGAATGATGAATCAGGAATCAAGAATGATGAATCAGGAATGATGAATGATGAATCAGGAATCAGGAATGATCAATCAGGAATAAGGAATGATCAATCAGGAATGATGAATGATGAATCAGGAATCAGGAATGATGAATCAGGAATCAGGAATGATGAATCAGGAATAATGAATCAGGATTCAGGAATGATGAATCAGGAATGACGAATGATGAATCAGGAATGATGAATGATGAATCAGGAATGATGAATGATGAATCAGGAATCAGGAATGATGAATCAGGAATCAGGAATCAGGAATGATGAATCAGGAATGAGGATTGATGAATCAGGAATGAGGAATGATGAATCAGGAATGAGGAATGATGAAGCAGGAATCAGGAATGATGAATCAGGAATGATGAATCAGGAATCAGGAATGATGAATCAGGAATGATGAATGAGGAATCAGGAATCAGGAATGATGAATCAGGAAAGAGGAATGATGAATCAGGAATCAGGAATGGTGAATCAGGAATCAGGAATGATGAATCAGGAATCAGGAATGATGAATCAGGAATCAGGAATGATGAATCGGGAATAAGGAATGATCAATTAGGAATCAGGAATGATGAATCAGGAATCAGGAATGATGAATCAGGAATAATGAATCAGGATTCAGGAATGATGAATCAGGAATGACGAATGATGAATCAGGAATGATGAATGATGAATCAGGAATGATGAATGATGAATCAGGAATCAGGAAACAGGAATCAGGAATGATGAATCAGGAATGAGGATTGATGAATCAGGAATGAGGAATCAGGAATCAGGAATGAGGAATGATGAATCAGGAATCAGGAATGATGAATCAGGAATGATGAATCAGGAATCAGGAATGATGAATCAGGAATGATGAATGATGTATCAGGAATCAGGAATGGTGAATCATGAATCAGGAATGATGAATCAGGAATGAGGAATGATTAATCAGGAATGAAGAATAATGAATCAGGAATGAGGAATGATGAATCAGGAATGATGAATCAGGAATCAGGAATCAGGAATGATGAATCAGGAATCAGGAATGATGAATCAGGAATGAGGAATGATGAATCAGGAATCAGGAATGATGAATCAGGAATCAGGAATGATGAATCAGGAATGAGTAATGATGAATCAGGAATGAGGAATGATGAATCAGGAATCAGGAATGATGAATCAGGAATCAGGAATGATAAATCAGAAATCAGGAATGATGAATCAGGAATGATGAATGATGAATCAGGAATGATGAATCAGGAATAATGAATCAGGATTCAGGAATGATGAATCAGGAATGACGAATGATGAATCAGGAATGATGAATGATGAATCAGGAATGATGAATGATGAATCAGGAATGATGAATGATGAATCAGGAATGAGGATTGATGAATCAGGAATAAGGAATCATGAATCAGGAATGAGGAATGATGAATCAGGAATCAGGAATGATGAATCAGGAATGATGAATCAGGAATCAGGAATGATGAATCAGGAATGATGAATGATGTATCAGGAATCAGGAATGGTGAATCATGAATCAGGAATGATGAATCAGGAATGAGGAATGATTAATCAGGAATGAAGAATGATGAATCAGGAATGAGGAATGATGAATCAGGAATGATGAATCAGGAATCAGGAATGATGAATCAGGAATGATGAATGAGGAATCAGGAATCAGGAATGATGAATCAGGAAAGAGGAATGATGAATCAGGAATCAGGAATGGTGAATCAGGAATCAGGAATGATGAATCAGGAATCAGGAATGATGAATCAGGAATCAGGAATGATGAATCGGGAATAAGGAATGATCAATCAGGAATCAGGAATGATGAATCAGGAATCAGGAATGATGAATCAGGAATAATGAATCAGGATTCAGGAATGATGAATCAGGAATGACGAATGATGAATCAGGAATGATGAATGATGAATCAGGAATGATGAATGATGAATCAGGAATCAGGAATCAGGAATCAGGAATGATGAATCAGGAATGAGGATTGATGAATCAGGAATGAGGAATCATGAATCAGGAATGAGGAATGATGAATCAGGAATCAGGAATGATGAATCAGGAATGATGAATCAGGAATCAGGAATGATGAATCAGGAATGATGAATGATGTATCAGGAATCAGGAATGGTGAATCATGAATCAGGAATGATGAATCAGGAATGAGGAATGATTAATCAGGAATGAAGAATGATGAATCAGGAATGAGGAATGATGAATCAGGAATGATGAATCAGGAATCAGGAATCAGGAATGATGAATCAGGAATCAGGAATGATGAATCAGGAATGAGGAATGATGAATCAGGAATCAGGAATGATGAATCAGGAATCAGGAATGATGAATCAGGAATGAGTAATGATGAATCAGGAATGAGGAATGATGAATCAGGAATCAGGAATGATGAATCAGGAATCAGGAATGATGAATCAGGAATGATAAATCAGAAATCAGGAATGATGAATCAGGAATGATGAATGATGAATCAGGAATGATGAATCAGGAATAATGAATCAGGATTCAGGAATGATGAATCAGGAATGACGAATGATGAATCAGGAATGATGAATGATGAATCAGGAATGATGAATGATGAATCAGGAATCAGGAATCAGGAATCAGGAATGATGAATCAGGAATGAGGATTGATGAATCAGGAATGAGGAATCATGAATCAGGAATGAGGAATGATGAATCAGGAATCAGGAATGATGAATCAGGAATGATGAATCAGGAATCAGGAATGATGAATCAGGAATGATGAATGATGTATCAGGAATCAGGAATGGTGAATCATGAATCAGGAATGATGAATCAGGAATGAGGAATGATTAATCAGGAATGAAGAATGATGAATCAGGAATGAGGAATGATGAATCAGGAATGATGAATCAGGAATCAGGAATCAGGAATGATGAATCAGGAATCAGGAATGATGAATCAGGAATGAGGAATGATGAATCAGGAATCAGGAATGATGAATCAGGAATCAGGAATGATGAATCAGGAATGAGTAATGATGAATCAGGAATGAGGAATGATGAATCAGGAATCAGGAATGATGAATCAGGAATCAGGAATGATGAATCAGGAATGATAAATCAGAAATCAGGAATGATGAATCAGGAATGATGAATGATGAATCAGGAATGATGAATGATGTATCAGGAATCAGGAATGATGAATCAGGAAAGAGGAATGATGAATCAGGAATCAGGATTGGTGAATCATGAATAAGGACTGATGAATCTGGAATCAGGAATGATGAATCAGGAATCAAGAATGATGAATCAGGAATGATGAATGATGTAACAGGAATCAGGAATGATGAATCAGGAAAGAGGAATGATGAATCGGGAATCAGGATTGGTGAATCATGAATCAGGAATGATCAATCAGGAATCAGGAATGATGAATCAGGAATCAGGAATGATGAATCGGGAATAAGGAATGATCAATCAGGAATGATGAATGATGAATCAGGAATCAGGAATGATGAATCAGGAATCAGGAATGATGAATGATGAATCAGGAATTAGGAATGATGAATCAGGAATCAGGAATGATGAATCAGGAATCAAGAATGATGAATCAGGAATGATGAATGATGAATCAGGAATCAGGAATGATCAATCAGGAATAAGGAATGATCAATCAGGAATGATGAATGATGAATCAGGAATCAGGAATGATGAATCAGGAATCAGGAATGATGAATCAGGAATAATGAATCAGGATTCAGGAATGATGAATCAGGAATGACGAATGATCAATCAGGAATGATGAATGATGAATCAGGAATGATGAATGATGAATCAGGAATCAGGAATGATGAATCAGGAATCAGGAATCAGGAATGATGAATCAGGAATGAGGATTGATGAATCAGGAATGAGGAATGATGAATCAGGAATGAGGAATGATGAAGCAGGAATCAGGAATGATGAATCAGGAATCAGGAATGATGAATCAGGATTGATGAATCAGGAATCAGGAATGATGAATCAGGAATGATGAATGATGTATCAGGAATCAGGAATGATGAATCAGGAAAGAGGAATGATGAATCAGGAATCAGGATTGGTGAATCATGAATCAGGACTGATGAATCTGGAATCAGGAATGATGAATCAGGAATCAGGAATGATGAATCAGGAATGATGAATGATGTATCAGGAATCAGGAATGATGAATCAGGAAAGAGGAATGATGAATCAGGAATCAGGAATGGTGAATCATGAATCAGGAATGATGAATCAGGAATGATGAATCGGGAATAAGGAATGATCAATCAGGAATGATGAATGATGAATCAGGAATCAGCAATGATGAATCAGGAATCAGGAATGATGAATGATGAATCAGGAATCAGGAATGATGAATCAGGAATCAGGAATGATGAATCAGGAATGATGAATGATCAATCAGGAATCAGCAATGATGAATCAGGAATCAGGAATGATGAATGATGAATCAGGAATCAGGAATGAGAAATGATGAATCAGGAATGAGGAATGATGAATCAGGAATGAGGAATGATTAATCAGGAATGAAGAATGATGAATCAGGAATGAGGAATGATGAATCAGGAATGATGAATCAGGAATGATGAATCAGGAATCAGGAATCAGGAATCAGGAATCAGGAATGATCAATCAGGAATGAGGAATGATCAATCAGGAATCAGGAATGATGAATCAGGAATCAGGAATGATGAATCAGGAATGAGAAATGATGAATCCGGAATGAGGAATGATGAATCAGGAATCAGGAATGATGAATCAGGAATCAGGAATGATGAATCAGGAATGATAAATCAGGAATCAGGAATGATGAATCGGGAATAAGGAATGATCAATCAGGAATGATGAATGATGAATCAGGAATCAGCAATGATGAATCAGGAATCAGGAATGATGAATGATGAATCAGGATTGGTGAATCATGAATCAGGACTGATGAATCTGGAATCAGGAATGATGAAGCAGGAATCAGGAATGATGAATCAGGAATGATGAATGATGTATCATGAATCAGGAATGATGAATCAGGAAAGAGGAATGATGAATCAGGAATCAGGAATGGTGAATCATGAATCGGGAATGATGAATCAGGAATCAGGAATGATGAATCAGGAATCAGCAATGATGAATCGGGAATAAGGAATGATCAATCAGGAATGATGAATGATGAATCAGGAATCAGCAAGGATGAATCAGGAATCAGGAATGATGAATGATGAATGATGAATCAGGAATCAGGAATGATGAATCAGGAATCAGGAATGATGAATCAGGAATCAAGAATGATGAATCAGGAATGATGAATGATGAATCAGGAATCAGGAATGATCAATCAGGAATAAGGAATGATCAATCAGGAATGATGAATGATCAATCAGGAATCAGGAATGATCAATCAGGAATCAGGAATGATGAATCAGGAATAATGAATCAGGAATCAGGAATGATGAATCAGGAATGACGAATGATGAATCAGGAATGATGAATGATGAATCAGGAATGATGAATGATGAATCAGGAATCAGGAATGATGAATCAGGAATGATGAATCACGAATCAGGAATGATGAATCACGAATGATGAATGATGAATCAGGAATCAGGAATGATCAATCAGGAATCAGCAATGATGAATCAGGAATCAGCAATGATGAATCAGGAATCAGGAATCATGAATCATGAATCAGGAATGATGAGTCAGGAAAGAGGAATGATGAATCAGGAATCAGGAATGGTGAATCAGGAATCAGGAATGATGAATCAGGAATCAAGAATGATGAATCAGGAATGATGAATGATGAATCAGGAATCAGGAATGATGAATCAGGAATCAGGAATGATGAATCAGGAATAATGAATCAGGAATCAGGAATGATGAATCAGGAATCAGGAATGATGAATCAGGAATGATGAATGATGAATCAGGAATGATGAATCAGGAATGATGAATCAGGAATCAGGAATCAGGAATCAGGAATCAGGAGTGATTAATCAGGAATCAGGAATGATGAATCAGGAATCAAGAATGATGAATCAGGAATGATGAATGATCAATCAGGAATCAGGAATGATGAATCAGGAATCAGGAATGATGAATCAGGAATAATGAATCAGGAATCAGGAATGATGAATCAGGAATCAGGAATGATGAATCAGGAATGATGAATGATGAATCAGGAATGATGAATCAGGAATGATGAATCAGGAATGATGAATCAGGAATCAGGAATCAGGAGTGATTAATCAGGAATCAGGAATGATGAATCAGGAATCAGGAATGATGAATCAGGAATGAGGAATGATCAATCAGGAATGAGGAACGGTCAATCAGGAATCAGGAATGATGAATCAGGAATGAGGATTGATGAATCAGGAATCAGGAATGATGAATCAGGAATCAGGAATGATGAATCAGGAATGATGAATCAGGAATCAGGAATGATGAATCAGGAATGATGAATGATTAATCAGGAATGAAGTATGATGAATCAGGAATGAGGAATGATGAATCAGGAATGATGAATGATGAATCAGGAATCAGCAATGATGAATCAGGAATCAGGAATGATGAATGATGAATCAGGAATCAGGAATGATGAATCAGGAATCAGGAATGATGAATCAGGAATCAAGAATGATGAATCAGGAATGATGAATGATGAATCAGGAATCAGGAATGATCAATCAGGAATAAGGAATGATCAATCAGGAATGATGAATGATGAATCAGGAATCAGGAATGATGAATCAGGAATCAGGAATGATGAATCAGGAATAATGAATCAGGATTCAGGAATGATGAATCAGGAATGACGAATGATGAATCAGGAATGATGAATGATGAATCAGGAATGATGAATGATGAATCAGGAATCAGGAATGATGAATCAGGAATCAGGAATCAGGAATGATGAATCAGGAATGAGGATTGATGAATCAGGAATGATGAATGATGAATCAGGAATGAGGAATGATGAATCAGGAATCAGGAATGATGAATCAGGAATAAGGAATGATCAATCAGGAATGATGAATGATCAATCAGGAATCAGGAATGATCAATCAGGAATCAGGAATGATGAATCAGGAATAATGAATCAGGAATCAGGAATGATGAATCAGGAATCAGGAATGATGAATCAGGAATGATGAATGATGAATCAGGAATGATGAATCAGGAATGATGAATCAGGAATGATGAATCAGGAATCAGGAATCAGGAGTGATTAATCAGGAATCAGGAATGATGAATCAGGAATCAGGAATGATGAATCAGGAATGAGGAATGATCAATCAGGAATGAGGAACGGTCAATCAGGAATCAGGAATGATGAATCAGGAATGAGGATTGATGAATCAGGAATCAGGAATGATGAATCAGGAATCAGGAATGATGAATCAGGAATGATGAATCAGGAATCAGGAATGATGAATCAGGAATGATGAATGATTAATCAGGAATGAAGAATGATGAATCAGGAATGAGGAATGATGAATCAGGAATGATGAATGATGAATCAGGAATCAGCAATGATGAATCAGGAATCAGGAATGATGAATGATGAATCAGGAATCAGGAATGATGAATCAGGAATCAGGAATGATGAATCAGGAATCAAGAATGATGAATCAGGAATGATGAATGATGAATCAGGAATCAGGAATGATCAATCAGGAATAAGGAATGATCAATCAGGAATGATGAATGATGAATCAGGAATCAGGAATGATGAATCAGGAATCAGGAATGATGAATCAGGAATAATGAATCAGGATTCAGGAATGATGAATCAGGAATGACGAATGATGAATCAGGAATGATGAATGATGAATCAGGAATGATGAATGATGAATCAGGAATCAGGAATGATGAATCAGGAATCAGGAATCAGGAATGATGAATCAGGAATGAGGATTGATGAATCAGGAATGAGGAATGATGAATCAGGAATGAGGAATGATGAATCAGGAATCAGGAATGATGAATCAGGAATAAGGAATGATCAATCAGGAATGATGAATGATCAATCAGGAATCAGGAATGATGAATCAGGAATCAGGAATGATGAATCAGGAATGAGAAATGATGAATCCGGAATGAGGAATGATGAATCAGGAATCAGGAATGATGAATCAGGAATCAGGAATGATGAATCAGGAATGATAAATCAGGAATCAGGAATGATGAATCGGGAATAAGGAATGATCAATCAGGAATGATGAATGATGAATCAGGAATCAGCAATGATGAATCAGGAATCAGGAATGATGAATGATGAATCAGGATTGGTGAATCATGAATCAGGACTGATGAATCTGGAATCAGGAATGATGAAGCAGGAATCAGGAATGATGAATCAGGAATGATGAATGATGTATCATGAATCAGGAATGATGAATCAGGAAAGAGGAATGATGAATCAGGAATCAGGAATGGTGAATCATGAATCGGGAATGATGAATCAGGAATCAGGAATGATGAATCAGGAATCAGCAATGATGAATCGGGAATAAGGAATGATCAATCAGGAATGATGAATGATGAATCAGGAATCAGCAAGGATGAATCAGGAATCAGGAATGATGAATGATGAATGATGAATCAGGAATCAGGAATGATGAATCAGGAATCAGGAATGATGAATCAGGAATCAAGAATGATGAATCAGGAATGATGAATGATGAATCAGGAATCAGGAATGATCAATCAGGAATAAGGAATGATCAATCAGGAATGATGAATGATCAATCAGGAATCAGGAATGATCAATCAGGAATCAGGAATGATGAATCAGGAATAATGAATCAGGAATCAGGAATGATGAATCAGGAATGACGAATGATGAATCAGGAATGATGAATGATGAATCAGGAATGATGAATGATGAATCAGGAATCAGGAATGATGAATCAGGAATGATGAATCAGGAATCAGGAATGATGAATCACGAATGATGAATGATGAATCAAGAATCAGGAATGATCAATCAGGAATCAGCAATGATGAATCAGGAATCAGCAATGATGAATCAGGAATCAGGAATCATGAATCATGAATCAGGAATGATGAGTCAGGAAAGAGGAATGATGAATCAGGAATCAGGAATGGTGAATCAGGAATCAGGAATGATGAATCAGGAATCAGGAATGATGAATCAGGAATCAGGAATGATGAATCGGGAATAAGGAATGATCATTCAGGAATGATGAATGATCAATCAGGAATCAGCAATGATGAATCAGGAATCAGGAATGATGAATCAGGAATCAGGAATGATGAATCAGGAATCAGGAATGATGAATCAGGAATCAAGAATGATGAATCAGGAATGATGAATGATGAATCAGGAATCAGGAATGATGAATCAGGAATCAGGAATGATGAATCAGGAATAATGAATCAGGAATCAGGAATGATGAATCAGGAATCAGGAATGATGAATCAGGAATGATGAATGATGAATCAGGAATGATGAATCAGGAATGATGAATCAGGAATCAGGAATCAGGAATCAGGAATCAGGAGTGATTAATCAGGAATCAGGAATGATGAATCAGGAATCAAGAATGATGAATCAGGAATGATGAATGATCAATCAGGAATCAGGAATGATGAATCAGGAATCAGGAATGATGAATCAGGAATAATGAATCAGGAATCAGGAATGATGAATCAGGAATCAGGAATGATGAATCAGGAATGATGAATGATGAATCAGGAATGATGAATCAGGAATGATGAATCAGGAATGATGAATCAGGAATCAGGAATCAGGAGTGATTAATCAGGAATCAGGAATGATGAATCAGGAATCAGGAATGATGAATCAGGAATGAGGAATGATCAATCAGGAATGAGGAACGGTCAATCAGGAATCAGAAATGATGAATCAGGAATGAGGATTGATGAATCAGGAATCAGGAATGATGAATCAGGAATCAGGAATGATGAATCAGGAATGATGAATCAGGAATCAGGAATGATGAATCAGGAATGATGAATGATTAATCAGGAATGAAGAATGATGAATCAGGAATGAGGAATGATGAATCAGGAATGATGAATGATGAATCAGGAATCAGCAATGATGAATCAGGAATCAGGAATGATGAATGATGAATCAGGAATCAGGAATGATGAATCAGGAATCAGGAATGATGAATCAGGAATCAAGAATGATGAATCAGGAATGATGAATGATGAATCAGGAATCAGGAATGATCAATCAGGAATAAGGAATGATCAATCAGGAATGATGAATGATGAATCAGGAATCAGGAATGATGAATCAGGAATCAGGAATGATGAATCAGGAATAATGAATCAGGATTCAGGAATGATGAATCAGGAATGACGAATGATGAATCAGGAATGATGAATGATGAATCAGGAATGATGAATGATGAATCAGGAATCAGGAATGATGAATCAGGAATCAGGAATCAGGAATGATGAATCAGGAATGAGGATTGATGAATCAGGAATGAGGAATGATGAATCAGGAATGAGGAATGATGAATCAGGAATCAGGAATGATGAATCAGGAATAAGGAATGATCAATCAGGAATGATGAATGATCAATCAGGAATCAGGAATGATCAATCAGGAATCAGGAATGATGAATCAGGAATAATGAATCAGGAATCAGGAATGATGAATCAGGAATCAGGAATGATGAATCAGGAATGATGAATGATGAATCAGGAATGATGAATCAGGAATGATGAATCAGGAATGATGAATCAGGAATCAGGAATCAGGAGTGATTAATCAGGAATCAGGAATGATGAATCAGGAATCAGGAATGATGAATCAGGAATGAGGAATGATCAATCAGGAATGAGGAACGGTCAATCAGGAATCAGGAATGATGAATCAGGAATGAGGATTGATGAATCAGGAATCAGGAATGATGAATCAGGAATCAGGAATGATGAATCAGGAATGATGAATCAGGAATCAGGAATGATGAATCAGGAATGATGAATGATTAATCAGGAATGAAGAATGATGGATCAGGAATGAGGAATGATGAATCAGGAATGATGAATGATGAATCAGGAATCAGCAATGATGAATCAGGAATCAGGAATGATGAATGATGAATCAGGAATCAGGAATGATGAATCAGGAATCAGGAATGATGAATCAGGAATCAAGAATGATGAATCAGGAATGATGAATGATGAATCAGGAATCAGGAATGATCAATCAGGAATAAGGAATGATCAATCAGGAATGATGAATGATGAATCAGGAATCAGGAATGATGAATCAGGAATCAGGAATGATGAATCAGGAATAATGAATCAGGATTCAGGAATGATGAATCAGGAATGACGAATGATGAATCAGGAATGATGAATGATGAATCAGGAATGATGAATGATGAATCAGGAATCAGGAATGATGAATCAGGAATCAGGAATCAGGAATGATGAATCAGGAATGAGGATTGATGAATCAGGAATGAGGAATGATGAATCAGGAATGAGGAATGATGAATCAGGAATCAGGAATGATGAATCAGGAATAAGGAATGATCAATCAGGAATGATGAATGATCAATCAGGAATCAGGAATGATGAATCAGGAATCAGGAATGATGAATCAGGAATAATGAATCAGGAATCAGGAATGATGAATCAGGAATGACGAATGATGAATCAGGAATGATGAATGATGAATCAGGAATGATGAATGATGAATCAGGAATCAGGAATGATGAATCAGGAATCAGGAATCAGGAGTGATTAATCAGGAATCAGGAATGATGAATCAGGAATCAAGAATGATGAATCAGGAATGATGAATGATCAATCAGGAATCAGGAATGATCAATCAGGAATCAGGAATGATGAATCAGGAATAATGAATCAGGAATCAGGAATGATGAATCAGGAATCAGGAATGATGAATCAGGAATGATGAATGATGAATCAGGAATGATGAATCAGGAATGATGAATCAGGAATGATGAATCAGGAATCAGGAATCAGGAGTGATTAATCAGGAATCAGGAATGACGAATCAGGAATCAGGAATGATGAATCAGGAATGAGGAATGATCCATCAGGAATGAGGAACGTTCAATCAGGAATCAGGAATGATGAATCAGGAATGAGGATTGATGAATCAGGAATCAGGAATGATGAATCAGGAATCAGGAATGATGAATCAGGAATGATGAATCAGGAATCAGGAATGATGAATCAGGAATGATGAATGATGTATCAGGAATCAGGAATGGTGAATCATGAATCAGGAATGATGAATCAGGAATGAGGAATGATTAATCAGGAATGAAGAATGATGAATCAGGAATGAGGAATGATGAATCAGGAATGATTAATCAGGAATGATGAATCAGGAATCAGGAATCAGGAATGATGAATCAGGAATCAGGAATGATGAATCAGGAATGAGGAATGATCAATCAGGAATCAGCAATGATGAATCAGGAATCAGGAATGATGAATCAGGAATGAGGAATGATGAATCCGGAATCAGGAATGATGAATCAGGAATCAGGAATGATGAATCAGGAATCAGGAATGATGAATCAGGAATCAAGAATGATGAATCAGGAATGATGAATGATGAATCAGGAATCAGGAATGATCAATCAGGAATAAGGAATGATCAATCAGGAATGATGAATGATGAATCAGGAATCAGGAATGATGAATCAGGAATCAGGAATGATGAATCAGGAATAATGAATCAGGATTCAGGAATGATGAATCAGGAATGACGAATGATGAATCAGGAATGATGAATGATGAATCAGGAATGATGAATGATGAATCAGGAATCAGGAATGATGAATCAGGAATCAGGAATCAGGAATGATGAATCAGGAATGAGGATTGATGAATCAGGAATGAGGAATGATGAATCAGGAATGAGGAATGATGAATCAGGAATCAGGAATGATGAATCAGGAATAAGGAATGATCAATCAGGAATGATGAATGATCAATCAGGAATCAGGAATGATCAATCAGGAATCAGGAATGATGAATCAGGAATAATGAATCAGGAATCAGGAATGATGAATCAGGAATCAGGAATGATGAATCAGGAATGATGAATGATGAATCAGGAATGATGAATCAGGAATGATGAATCAGGAATGATGAATCAGGAATCAGGAATCAGGAGTGATTAATCAGGAATCAGGAATGATGAATCAGGAATCAGGAATGATGAATCAGGAATGAGGAATGATCAATCAGGAATGAGGAACGGTCAATCAGGAATCAGGAATGATGAATCAGGAATGAGGATTGATGAATCAGGAATCAGGAATGATGAATCAGGAATCAGGAATGATGAATCAGGAATGATGAATCAGGAATCAGGAATGATGAATCAGGAATGATGAATGATTAATCAGGAATGAAGAATGATGAATCAGGAATGAGGAATGATGAATCAGGAATGATGAATGATGAATCAGGAATCAGCAATGATGAATCAGGAATCAGGAATGATGAATGATGAATCAGGAATCAGGAATGATGAATCAGGAATCAGGAATGATGAATCAGGAATCAAGAATGATGAATCAGGAATGATGAATGATGAATCAGGAATCAGGAATGATCAATCAGGAATAAGGAATGATCAATCAGGAATGATGAATGATGAATCAGGAATCAGGAATGATGAATCAGGAATCAGAAATGATGAATCAGGAATAATGAATCAGGATTCAGGAATGATGAATCAGGAATGACGAATGATGAATCAGGAATGATGAATGATGAATCAGGAATGATGAATGATGAATCAGGAATCAGGAATGATGAATCAGGAATCAGGAATCAGGAATGATGAATCAGGAATGAGGATTGATGAATCAGGAATGAGGAATGATGAATCAGGAATGAGGAATGATGAATCAGGAATCAGGAATGATGAATCAGGAATAAGGAATGATCAATCAGGAATGATGAATGATCAATCAGGAATCAGGAATGATGAATCAGGAATCAGGAATGATGAATCAGGAATGAGAAATGATGAATCCGGAATAAGGAATGATGAATCAGGAATCAGGAATGATGAATCAGGAATCAGGAATGATGAATCAGGAATGATAAATCAGGAATCAGGAATGATGAATCGGGAATAAGGAATGATCAATCAGGAATGATGAATGATGAATCAGGAATCAGCAATGATGAATCAGGAATCAGGAATGATGAATGATGAATCAGGATTGGTGAATCATGAATCAGGACTGATGAATCTGGAATCAGGAATGATGAAGCAGGAATCAGGAATGATGAATCAGGAATGATGAATGATGTATCATGAATCAGGAATGATGAATCAGGAAAGAGGAATGATGAATCAGGAATCAGGAATGGTGAATCATGAATCGGGAATGATGAATCAGGAATCAGGAATGATGAATCAGGAATCAGCAATGATGAATCGGGAATAAGGAATGATCAATCAGGAATGATGAATGATGAATCAGGAATCAGCAAGGATGAATCAGGAATCAGGAATGATGAATGATGAATGATGAATCAGGAATCAGGAATGATGAATCAGGAATCAGGAATGATGAATCAGGAATCAAGAATGATGAATCAGGAATGATGAATGATGAATCAGGAATCAGGAATGATCAATCAGGAATAAGGAATGATCAATCAGGAATGATGAATGATCAATCAGGAATCAGGAATGATCAATCAGGAATCAGGAATGATGAATCAGGAATAATGAATCAGGAATCAGGAATGATGAATCAGGAATGACGAATGATGAATCAGGAATGATGAATGATGAATCAGGAATGATGAATGATGAATCAGGAATCAGGAATGATGAATCAGGAATGATGAATCAGGAATCAGGAATGATGAATCACGAATGATGAATGATGAATCAAGAATCAGGAATGATCAATCAGGAATCAGCAATGATGAATCAGGAATCAGCAATGATGAATCAGGAATCAGGAATCATGAATCATGAATCAGGAATGATGAGTCAGGAAAGAGGAATGATGAATCAGGAATCAGGAATGGTGAATCAGGAATCAGGAATGATGAATTAGGAATCAGGAATGATGAATCAGGAATCAGGAATGATGAATCGGGAATAAGGAATGATCATTCAGGAATGATGAATGATCAATCAGGAATCAGCAATGATGAATCAGGAATCAGGAATGATGAATCAGGAATCAGGAATGATGAATCAGGAATCAGGAATGATGAATCAGGAATCAAGAATGATGAATCAGGAATGATGAATGATGAATCAGGAATCAGGAATGATGAATCAGGAATCAGGAATGATGAATCAGGAATAATGAATCAGGAATCAGGAATGATGAATCAGGAATCAGGAATGATGAATCAGGAATGATGAATGATGAATCAGGAATGATGAATCAGGAATGATGAATCAGGAATCAGGAATCAGGAATCAGGAATCAGGAGTGATTAATCAGGAATCAGGAATGATGAATCAGGAATCAAGAATGATGAATCAGGAATGATGAATGATCAATCAGGAATCAGGAATGATGAATCAGGAATCAGGAATGATGAATCAGGAATAATGAATCAGGAATCAGGAATGATGAATCAGGAATCAGGAATGATGAATCAGGAATGATGAATGATGAATCAGGAATGATGAATCAGGAATGATGAATCAGGAATGATGAATCAGGAATCAGGAATCAGGAGTGATTAATCAGGAATCAGGAATGATGAATCAGGAATCAGGAATGATGAATCAGGAATGAGGAATGATCAATCAGGAATGAGGAACGGTCAATCAGGAATCAGGAATGATGAATCAGGAATGAGGATTGATGAATCAGGAATCAGGAATGATGAATCAGGAATCAGGAATGATGAATCAGGAATGATGAATCAGGAATCAGGAATGATGAATCAGGAATGATGAATGATTAATCAGGAATGATGAATCAGGAATCAGGAATGAGGAATGATGAATCAGGAATGATGAATCAGGAATCAAGAATGATGAATCAGGAATGATGAATGATGAATCAGGAATCAGGAATGATCAATCAGGAATAAGGAATGATCAATCAGGAATGATGAATGATGAATCAGGAATCAGGAATGATGAATCAGGAATCAGGAATGATGAATCAGGAATAATGAATCAGGATTCAGGAATGATGAATCAGGAATGACGAATGATGAATCAGGAATGATGAATGATGAATCAGGAATGATGAATGATGAATCAGGAATCAGGAATGATGAATCAGGAATCAGGAATCAGGAATGATGAATCAGGAATGAGGATTGATGAATCAGGAATGAGGAATGATGAATCAGGAATGAGGAATGATGAATCAGGAATCAGGAATGATGAATCAGGAATAAGGAATGATCAATCAGGAATGATGAATGATCAATCAGGAATCAGGAATGATCAATCAGGAATCAGGAATGATGAATCAGGAATAATGAATCAGGAATCAGGAATGATGAATCAGGAATCAGGAATGATGAATCAGGAATGATGAATGATGAATCAGGAATGATGAATCAGGAATGATGAATCAGGAATGATGAATCAGGAATCAGGAATCAGGAGTGATTAATCAGGAATCAGGAATGATGAATCAGGAATCAGGAATGATGAATCAGGAATGAGGAATGATCAATCAGGAATGAGGAACGGTCAATCAGGAATCAGGAATGATGAATCAGGAATGAGGATTGATGAATCAGGAATCAGGAATGATGAATCAGGAATCAGGAATGAGGAATGATGAATCAGGAATGATGAATGATGAATCAGGAATCAGCAATGATGAATCAGGAATCAGGAATGATGAATGATGAATCAGGAATCAGGAATGATGAATCAGGAATCAGGAATGATGAATCAGGAATCAAGAATGATGAATCAGGAATGATGAATGATGAATCAGGAATCAGGAATGATCAATCAGGAATAAGGAATGATCAATCAGGAATGATGAATGATGAATCAGGAATCAGGAATGATGAATCAGGAATCAGGAATGATGAATCAGGAATAATGAATCAGGATTCAGGAATGATGAATCAGGAATGACGAATGATGAATCAGGAATGATGAATGATGAATCAGGAATGATGAATGATGAATCAGGAATCAGGAATGATGAATCAGGAATCAGGAATCAGGAATGATGAATCAGGAATGAGGATTGATGAATCAGGAATGAGGAATGATGAATCAGGAATGAGGAATGATGAATCAGGAATCAGGAATGATGAATCAGGAATAAGGAATGATCAATCAGGAATGATGAATGATCAATCAGGAATCAGGAATGATCAATCAGGAATCAGGAATGATGAATCAGGAATAATGAATCAGGAATCAGGAATGATGAATCAGGAATCAGGAATGATGAATCAGGAATGATGAATGATGAATCAGGAATGATGAATCAGGAATGATGAATCAGGAATGATGAATCAGGAATCAGGAATCAGGAGTGATTAATCAGGAATCAGGAATGATGAATCAGGAATCAGGAATGATGAATCAGGAATGAGGAATGATCAATCAGGAATGAGGAACGGTCAATCAGGAATCAGGAATGATGAATCAGGAATGAGGATTGATGAATCAGGAATCAGGAATGATGAATCAGGAATCAGGAATGATGAATCAGGAATGATGAATCAGGAATCAGGAATGATGAATCAGGAATGATGAATGATTAATCAGGAATGAAGAATGATGGATCAGGAATGAGGAATGATGAATCAGGAATGATGAATGATGAATCAGGAATCAGCAATGATGAATCAGGAATCAGGAATGATGAATGATGAATCAGGAATCAGGAATGATGAATCAGGAATCAGGAATGATGAATCAGGAATCAAGAATGATGAATCAGGAATGATGAATGATGAATCAGGAATCAGGAATGATCAATCAGGAATAAGGAATGATCAATCAGGAATGATGAATGATGAATCAGGAATCAGGAATGATGAATCAGGAATCAGGAATGATGAATCAGGAATAATGAATCAGGATTCAGGAATGATGAATCAGGAATGACGAATGATGAATCAGGAATGATGAATGATGAATCAGGAATGATGAATGATGAATCAGGAATCAGGAATGATGAATCAGGAATCAGGAATCAGGAATGATGAATCAGGAATGAGGATTGATGAATCAGGAATGAGGAATGATGAATCAGGAATGAGGAATGATGAATCAGGAATCAGGAATGATGAATCAGGAATAAGGAATGATCAATCAGGAATGATGAATGATCAATCAGGAATCAGGAATGATGAATCAGGAATCAGGAATGATGAATCAGGAATAATGAATCAGGAATCAGGAATGATGAATCAGGAATGACGAATGATGAATCAGGAATGATGAATGATGAATCAGGAATGATGAATGATGAATCAGGAATCAGGAATGATGAATCAGGAATCAGGAATCAGGAGTGATTAATCAGGAATCAGGAATGATGAATCAGGAATCAAGAATGATGAATCAGGAATGATGAATGATCAATCAGGAATCAGGAATGATCAATCAGGAATCAGGAATGATGAATCAGGAATAATGAATCAGGAATCAGGAATGATGAATCAGGAATCAGGAATGATGAATCAGGAATGATGAATGATGAATCAGGAATGATGAATCAGGAATGATGAATCAGGAATGATGAATCAGGAATCAGGAATCAGGAGTGATTAATCAGGAATCAGGAATGACGAATCAGGAATCAGGAATGATGAATCAGGAATGAGGAATGATCCATCAGGAATGAGGAACGTTCAATCAGGAATCAGGAATGATGAATCAGGAATGAGGATTGATGAATCAGGAATCAGGAATGATGAATCAGGAATCAGGAATGATGAATCAGGAATGATGAATCAGGAATCAGGAATGATGAATCAGGAATGATGAATGATGTATCAGGAATCAGGAATGGTGAATCATGAATCAGGAATGATGAATCAGGAATGAGGAATGATTAATCAGGAATGAAGAATGATGAATCAGGAATGAGGAATGATGAATCAGGAATGATTAATCAGGAATGATGAATCAGGAATCAGGAATCAGGAATGATGAATCAGGAATCAGGAATGATGAATCAGGAATGAGGAATGATCAATCAGGAATCAGCAATGATGAATCAGGAATCAGGAATGATGAATCAGGAATGAGGAATGATGAATCCGGAATCAGGAATGATGAATCAGGAATAAGGAATGATGAATCAGGAATCAGGAATGATGAATCAGGAATGATAAATCAGGAATCAGGAATGATGAATCAGGAATGATGAATGATGAATCAGGAATGATGAATGATGTATCAGGAATCAGGAATGATGAATCAGGAAAGAGGAATGATGAATCAGGAATCAGGAATGGTGAATCATGAGCTCGCGGTCAGGAATCTATGAATTGGCTGGAAAGATGGAATCTCTCCGTTTGAGAATTTTACGGCACATTGAACGTTTTTAAGATTAGCTCGCGGTCAGGAATCTATGAATTGGCTGAAAAGATGGAATCTCTCCGTTTGAGAATTTTACGGCACATTGAACGTTTTTAAGATTAGCTCGCGGTCAGGAATCTCTGAATTGGCTGGAAAGATGGAATCTCTCCGTTTGAGAATTTTACGGCACATTGAAGTTTTTAAGATTAGCTCGCGGTCAGGAATCTATGAATTGGCTGGAAAGATGGAATCTCTCCGTTTGAGAATTTTACGGCACATTGAACGTTTTTAAGATTAGCTCGCGGTCAGGAATCTATGAATTGGCTGGAAAGATGGAATCTCTCCGTTTGAGAATTTTACGGCACATTGAACGTTTTTAAGATTAGCTCGCGGTCAGGAATCTATGAATTGGCTGGAAAGATGGAATCTCTCCGTTTGAGAATTTTACGGCACATTGAACGTTTTTAAGATTAGCTCGCGGTCAGGAATCTCTGAATTGGCTGGAAAGATGGAATCTCTCCGTTTGAGAATTTTACGGCACATTGAACGTTTTTAAGATTAGCTCGCGGTCAGGAATCTCTGAATTGGCTGGAAAGATGGAATCTCTCCGTTTGAGAATTTTACGGCACATTGAACGTTTTTAAGATTAGCTCGCGGTCAGGAATCTATGAATTGGCTGGAAAGATGGAATCTCTCCGTTTGAGAATTTTACGGCACATTGAACGTTTTTAAGATTAGCTCGCGGTCAGGAATCTATGAATTGGCTGGAAAGATGGAATCTCTCCGTTTGAGAATTTTACGGCACATTGAACGTTTTTAAGATTAGCTCGCGGTCAGGAATCTATGAATTGGCTGGAAAGATGGAATCTCTCCGTTTGAGAATTTTACGGCACATTGAACGTTTTTAAGATTAGCTCGCGGTCAGGAATCTATGAATTGGCTGGAAAGATGGAATCTCTCCGTTTGAGAATTTTACGGCACATTGAACGTTTTTAAGATTAGCTCGCGGTCAGGAATCTCTGAATTGGCTGGAAAGATGGAATCTCTCCGTTTGAGAATTTTACGGCACATTGAACGTTTTTAAGATTAGCTCGCGGTCAGGAATCTCTGAATTGGCTGGAAAGATGGAATCTCTCCGTTTGAGAATTTTACGGCAC
>JAOWCC010000608.1:0-94988 GCA_030867875.1 Actinernus sp. WN-2022 | reverse complement strand
GAAGACTCGAACCGAAACCCTAACCCATCTATTAACCGAAACCCTAACCGTCACTATCCCTTATGCCACGAGGGATTTGCTGTCAAGAACCGCTTTTTTTAGAAATGTTATACTGCATGCTGTTTGATTAGCAGGCGTTACTTCATTTGCAGACACCAGTTCCTGCTCTCAATGAAGTATTTAATGCAGTGCATTTCGGGATTCCATCCTTCTGGCGGATGGAATCTGGTCCTCACCTGACAGTACACGGGTGAAATGTCTTACCCAGTCCCCAGGCGGCAGCTGCTGCCATCCTTGCCATCTGTTTTCTGATGTCGTCGCTAACAATTGGCCACTTTTCACACGCTACTTGATGAAGTTCACCCCTGGAGAAAAACGTTCATTGTCACTGTATCTTACAAAAGGGTTTCCACGGTCAATCGAATTGAACCTTCTAGTTTCTTTAAAACAAAACTAAAAAAATAACTCCCTGATATAGAAGGGAAAAAACCATGTGAATATCCTGATATGCTTTTCAAACGTTTTCGATAGACGATGGCAAATATTAAAGCGGATTTAAAAAGCTTATTGTAGTAACTTGGTTTCGGTTAGAGTGAACAAATTACTCTAAATTTCTCTTAAAAACAGTATTTTTCATCCACTCGAATCTTTGCCATCCTTCATCAAAATTGTCTCCAATGTTCTCCGGTATACCCGGAAAGCATACTCTGCTAATCTGAGTAGTTACTTTTGTCTTTCGTCATGAGAAAAACATTATTTTGGGCTTCACATAGCCCCTAGTGTTCTGCAATGCACAGCTGTGTTGTGCTACACATTACAAGTAACAGCCCCAAACCAGGACAGACAGCCTTTAGACAATCTTCAATAGCAGTACCCACCATTCCCCTAGTGCTTCCATGCATCTCATTCTCCCAAGTGACAAGTTGATGTCATCAGGGTCTTGGTCTAACTTCTTTTTGTAGGCTGCTAATGCGTTATCCCAATCGTGGAGCTTCTCGTACCAACGCTCTCGGATTTCCTATAGAAACATCCATCAAAGAGTCAATACATGTAGCCACTTGCCATTGTGTTCAGTGGAAATCAGTTTAAACGTAATGGCATTTTGTGGGTTAATAGTAGTATAATAAGGTATGTCATGTGTTGCCCAACATGCCTCACTATACTACTGTTAATGAAGTCTATCATCGTCATCATGCAAATCATCACGAGTATTATTATTATTATTATGGTTAATAGTAGAATAATGAGGTATGTCATGTGTTGCCCAAAATGCCTCACTATACTACTATTAATGGCGTTTATCATCGTCATCATCACGAGTATTATGATTATTATTATGGTTAATGGTAGTATAATGAGGTATGTCATATGTGTTGCCCAACATGCTTCACTATACTACTGTTAATGGCGTTTATCATTGTCATTATGCACATCATCATGAGTATTATGATTATTATTATGGTTAATAGTAGTATAACGAGGTATGTCATATGTGTTGCCCAACATGCCTCACTATACTACTGTTAATGGAGTTTATCATCGTCATCATGCACATCATCACGAGTATTATGCTTATTATTATGGTTAATAGTAGTATAACGAGGTATGTCATATGTGTTGCCCAACATGCCTCACTATACTACTGTTAATGGAGTTTATCATTTATCGTAAGTTATTAATAATACTATAGCTGATGATTTATCGTTTCCATGTGCTTCTAACTAATCAACGTCTGAACTGAAGCCTCCGCACTATAGGAAATAAGGGACCTTTGCAAAACTACCAGAATGTCAAACTTACCACGTCTGCCCCGTGTTTTTGCGTGGCGTAGACAAGAACCCCATGAGCGGCTTCTGGCTGCTGCAGCTTGTTGTTGATGCTGGTACGAGAAACAAAAATCAAACAGTCAGTGTGCAGTGAGATGAGGTGCCCAAACTCCCTGGGTGCAGTGTCAATACCAGTGTCACGCAGTTTATCAACAATGGGAGTCAGACATCGCGGCAAAACGTTACACTCCGCTGGCCGAAAGATCTGGTTTGAAATACGAATTTCCGAGGACTTAAACTTTTGTAGTAAATAATTTTATAACTTAGTAAACTCACAGTGAATTACAAATTAAGAGAACTTCAACCTGCTAAAGTCTTGGGCTTAGCTTTTAAGTAGTTTTCTAGTGTTTTTTGTGTGTAGCATTGCACATTCGTACCAAAATTTAGAAACAGGGTCGACTGCCTCTGTTTTCTTTTAGTTTCGGCGGGAAACTGGGGAAATGTGCGCGCGACCGGCTCATCAAAAGCGCATGCGCTTGACGTTTTGCCGCGGTGTGGACTCGTGCACTCAGGCAGATTTTTAGAAGTGCGAGTAAATCATAACAACTCTCAGTTGTTGCTAGTAGAATATTGCTGAACTATTTGTGGTTTTATGGCTGTTGCTAGTGGATCAGACCACAACGCTAGTACACATTAATGGGAACTAGCAACAGTTCATAGTGGTTTTTCCCGTTGTTTCAAGCCCTGGAGAATGTCTGCTGAAATGCTCCAAGTCAAGTTCCTGGCAGCACTGTAACACACAATGTAAGCATGGGTTCTAATGGTTATTTCAGTAATTTCTGTAAAATTACAGAAGATCACATCTCACCTAATAAGAGCTTCAAGTGTCTCAGTTGTGGGCATACGGTGGAACTCTTCCTCCTTGTAATGCAAAGCTTTGGCGTACGCTCGGCACTTGCACGCCTGTTCACCAAGGAGATCGCTACTCAAAGGCAGAGCTCCCTGCAATAATAAGATTCAATACACGACTTTCATAATGGCCGCATCCTAACTTGCATATGTGATTTCCAGTTTCGGTAGTTTATCCACATGTAAAGAAAATATGAACATTGCCATGTGAAAGAGCATGTTGACATTAGTGAACTTGTGAAAGTTGAGTGTTGTAGCTTATAAAGCAATGAAGTTACAGCCAGATGAGATTAGAGAGATTTGTTTGAGAAAAACAACGGAGGCCTTTCTAGCCTCGCTTTCATGTTTTTTCTGCATTAGAAATGCTCATAGCTGAACAGCAATTTTCCACATTCCTCTAAAACTCAAAACAATATTAGTTTTAATGCGATCTTTCATGTGGTAGCATTGGTTTCCCTCTACAGATTGATCTTCCAGATTATGCAAATTAGGAGGCGGCCATTATGAAAGTTGTGTATAAGTATAGTTTGTATAGCATACAAATGAGACAGAGTACGACAACTCAAAATGACGAACACGCCCCCAAAAATGGATGGTACTCGAACTAAGGCTTACGCACTGGCAATATATGAGTAGATATTATTTAGAAATGCCAGAAAAATATCATGACAACTCGAATTGTTGCTAGTAGTATCTTGTTGAACTATTTGTTGTTGCTAGTGGATCAGACCATGTTGCTCGTAAAAATTAGTGACAACTAGGAACAGTGGTATTTTCCTCCTCTAATTACAAGCCCTGGACACTCGTCAGCTTACACTACACTACACTACACTACACTATTTCTCTATTATACAACCCCATTTTAACTATTGTAGTTCTGTTCGGGACACTTGTGGCAAAGGATCGCATGAACAACTCCAAAAATTACAGAATCGGGCGGCAAGACTAATTACGCGATCTGGCTACGAAGTAAGATGCACAAATATTTTAGGAAAGCTGAAATGGCCAACACTTGAAGCAAGTTAGACGCTCAAGACTGAAAGCTTGTTTGATGTATAACATTGTTAACGGCTCTGATTGGTTGACAAATACTATTTATAAGACAATGGTGTTTATTACCTTCTCAGTATGTTCAAGGAATTCTGCCAGGTTTAGAAGTGTCTGTGTAATTTCTGGTATTTGGGACTTGAGAGCCATCTCCAGATTCTTTACAAGTTCGTTCTAACAAGGGGGCATGGGAAATATGAATCAGATATTCAATCATACAACTATTATACAATTCACACTGCAGAAAGAGACCACAATGTCTTCAGAAGTTCATTCTAAGAAGGGGAACAGACTAGGTACTTATTGAGTGGGAGGGCAGGACAGGAAAATATTTGCTCGAGATCATAACGAACAAAAAATTTTTGAACGAGAGCCAATTATTTTCGTTTGGCCCGATCTAACACAGTCAATAAGTTTTTTAAAATCATATAACCACTTTCAAATGGTAAAAACCGAGCAGGGCCGGATGTTTTTTTTCAGGCCTGCCCACGTCAAACACGTACGGCTTTATTTCTTTAAAGGGGAACTGAATCGTTAATCAATCCAACGACACTACAAAGGTGTATTCGAAAGATATAAGTTCTGCAATTTTATTTCCCTATTTGGTGGCTATGAAGAGAAAAGTAGTTTTGAAGTTCGAAAAATAACCGATTCTTCGCTGATAAATCTAGCTTGTGGTGGCACGATTCAGTGCAAATTCCCCAATCGTACGTCACACATGATACCAAGGTAACACAATAACACCTCCAGCAAAAGGAAAACACAACGGTCAACAATTGACAGATTTAGCTTGTATATTTGTTGTCCCAATTCAGATCATGTGACAGCTCTCCAGAGGATTCAGTGCTTTGTTTTCCAATTAGAGAAATTGATACATTTCCTCTTGGGATACAGAAAAACAATAAAACATTACTCAAGGGAAAAGTCAGGTGACCTGAATTGGGACAACAAATGTACAAGCTAAATCGGTCAATTAGGAACAGTTTTTCAAAGAAAGTTGACATAACTCTTGAAGACAAGCTGCAGAAAAGACCTCAACATTTCTTACTTACCTGAAGTTCTTCATGCAGTTCGGACCAACACGACACAAAGGCAGCATTGAAGAGATCCCTTAAAACAAGTCAGAGGCGTCAATACTTTACAACAAACTAACGCATTTTAAAGACTATGAACTCAGACATTCTGCTTTTAAGATTTGATGAAAATACCACAATACCACACACGGATAAGGGCATTCAAATCCTGGATATTTAGAATGCATAGTTTCTTATTCCGAAATCAGACACAGAAATAAGTGGCAATGCAATCCTCAACCTTCAGCGTCCCCTAGGGCCCACCTATTTAATGCTCTGAGAGGGTGGAGGTTGGGATGGTAGACTTCGGATGAGCATGAGAAAGTCATGAGAAACTTTACCATGTGGGAGTTGGCATAGCCTCTTTAAAAGAACCCCCCACTGAAAAACAATGTTTGCTCTCAAATGTTCCTTATGGATGCCTAAATCTAATGATGTGTTTGTTTGCTGTAAATTGTGCACTAGATGTCAGTTATGAACTGATTTTTCTGTCCATAAAACTCATTTGAATTTCCCGGGCCCGCCATCTTAGGCCTTATAACATCACACGGTATTGTTACACAAGAAAAGAGCTATTGTTTTCTGACAATAGCGTCAAACGTGTGATGTCATAAGATCCAAGATGGCGGCGCCCAGGAAATTCACGAGCTCCAAAGGAGAGAAATCGCTCACTTAATTAATTCATGAAATGACAATATAAACTAACTAAAACCCTACCCTGAACCATGAAAAAACCCTAACCGGTCAGTAATCAAGATCTTACCCAACTAGAGCTAGGGTTCTCAAGAAAACCTCAAGAAAATGGCGAGGTAAAAAAAATTGAGATTTTCTGGAACTCGAACCCCGCTCCTCCTACTCGTAAGGCAAACGTCGCAACCACTACACTAAACAACCATCGTCACTTAATTGCATTTTAAACTCACTAATAATCTATGTATTTTTAGCCAATCAGAATGAGTGAGCGATTTCTCTCCTTAGGAACTCTAAGGAAATTCAAATGAATTTTATGGCCAGGAAAATCAGTCTGCAAGTGACACCTAGTGTATAATTTATAAGAAACAACCACAGCATTAGATTTAGATATCCGTAACAAACATTTGAGTGCAATTATTTCCAGTGGAGGTCCACCCTGTGTATAACAGGCAACACGTACCTGGCAAGGGGTGGGTAAGTCTGTGCAGTGGCCCAGCACGATCTGAGTGCAGGGGATGGCGATTCTTTGAGCAGCTCGACGCTTAGTCTTCTTAACCATTCCGTCCAGTCATCTTTAGATACGCATCTTGAAGCTCCCCACGCCTAGTAACACACAACACGGTTTATTTCGTTTCGAAAGTAACTATATTTTGAAGGTTCTAGAGTTGAGTTATTATAACTTTAAAAACGCAAGAGAACGAATGTCGCTTCAAAACATCACCCGAAATCGGCAAAGTTACTATTAGGGAACTTAAACAACCAAGACGACGACGGCAGTGACAACGGGTGGTAGAAAAGTGTTTTCTGACGAAATTAGTTGTTTACTTGTTTCTTTGATTACTTTTCACACTCAGGTTCGAAAAATACGATAAGCATAAAGTTCCGTAAAGTTTATAAAATATAAGTTTAAATATCTCAGTATTCATTTAAAGGGATACCGGAGTGAAAAACACATTTGGGCTCAAAAGCATCTTTCATATGTACTTTGTTCAGAAAATGTATTAAAATTTGATAAAACTTGTTGTTCGTTGACATTCTCGCCTTTCACATGCTTTTCTTCGTCCTCCCAGGTCTTCTGAACTTCTCTCACAATATCGTCTTCATCATATTTTTGTTCTTGTACGAAATTGCTCTGCCATATCGATGGAAATCTACTCTAATTCCGAGCGTGTAAAAATTCTACAAAGAAAACAAGTCGCTACAAGTTAGCCGCAAGACTTCGGTGGGACGAAGTGACGTAAAAAAAAACAGGTCTTCGCGGGGCTCGTTCTCAACTCTGAAAAAGTTTTATCAAATTTTAATACATTTTCTGAATAAAGTACATCTGAAAGATGCTTTTGAGCCCAAATGTGTTTTTCACTCGGGTATCCCTTTAAATAAGTTTTCTAGGGGCATAAGCAACTTTGGTAACCCTCGTGGTTTTATTCTTGTGCTCCTCCAATAAGCAAATAGCTTTTGTCGCATGCCCTAAATTTAATGATTGTTTGTTTTGTGGAAATAAAAACCTTGAACCCGAAGACATTGGAGTTTTCACGTTATGTTTTTGCAGACAACGGTGGAAATGTAGGCGACTGCGTGGATAACCACGCCAGTTACAGTATTTTCTAAATGTTTTATGTTATCGTCATAGACGTTTCTGTCGTGGTCGCTTAAGCCTGCCACACACGAGAGCTATCAGCTTAGCCAACGGGCACGAGAGGTCGTTTGCTGTAAGCTCAAGTGCCGTTTCACCACACACGGTGAATTTCTCTAAGCTATCCCCTTAGCTAAGTGCCTTATTACATGTTGAAATCACGTGAGAGCGCTATGCGTTTTCATTGGTCAATAGATTACGCGAAGCTAAGCAGTTAGCTCTCTTCAGTGCACACGTTACGTTTCTCGCCTCAAGAGACTAAAAATATCAAACACGATATATATTTTCCTCACTGTCAATTGAGACGAAAAACTCGCCGAAATTCACAGCACACGAGAGCTATCAGCTTAGCGAACGACCTCTTGTGCCCGTTGCCTAAGCTGATAGCCGGCTCCCGTGTGCGGCGAGCTTTAAGGTCCTCGTTGACAAGAGAAAAGGCACAGACAGAGTTTCTCGGTCAACAATGTTCCTGTGATTCCTCCACTACCAACATTATCTTATCTACATGACTTGTATTCTTTACCCGAGTTATTTACCTTCTGCAAGCTGTCTGGTTTGAAGGGAAGTTTCTTGATACTTGTCGCCTCTATGGCTGCAGTAGTTGCCGAGTCGTCAGCGAAATTACCCCGACCTAGCTTCTGTCGACGCCGCAAGAAGTCATTCTCCCAGTCCAGGACGAAATTACTCTGAAAGAGACATCGAATACTTTAAGTTGGTCATGTGCAGCTTTGCATTAGGTCGAAAGACTGCTCCATCGGCACACCGCGGGAAAACGGTTGCTCCGCTGGCCAAAAGAACGAAGGCTCTGCTATCAAATACAAATTACCGAGGGTTTCAACTTTTTTAGTAAATAATTTTATAACTTAGTAAACTCACAATGAATTACAAATTAAGAAAACTTCAACCTGTTAAAGTCTTAGGCTTAGCTTTTAAGTAGTTTTCTTATTTTTTGACAAAACAGTTCACAACTGAATACTTTTAAGCAGAAACGTTGAAATCACGGCGTGTGCCTGTTGTTTCATATCAGTTTTCGCGGGAAACTGGGGGCGGCCCAGCGCGGACAAGAAATAGCAAATACGCATGCGCTTGACGTTTTGCCGCGGTGTGGCTCCATCGGCACGTGGGCGTTCTGGACCCAGTCCCTGAAAGCACTTGATTAGGTTAATCCAGGATTAAGATAACATGGATTCCAGAGGTTCGAATAAATAAGAGGCGAGAGAGAAGAAAAGAGGGGAGAAGGAAAAGAAGATCCTCTGGTGTTATACGTTGAGAATCTCACTTCCATGCCAACAATAGGTTCAGAATTTGAACCTCCTCCCTGATTGGATAATATACTCGCAACCGCGAGTGCTGGATGTAACGGTAATTTTCATTGGCCCAAAAAAACCGGTTGGATGTGTTTTCTTGATTAGAAACCAAGAGCCGGGGTGGCGCAGTGTTTAAGCGCTTCGCCTCTCACCTCTATGACCCGATTTCGACTCCCGTTCGCGGCGCCACATGTGAGTTGAGTTTGTTGGTCCGAGGGTTTTTCTCCGGGTTCTCCAGTTTTCCTCCCTCCGCAAAAACCAACACGCCAAATTCCAATTCGATCTGTGGTTTGGCCGGGTCCTGGCTTTGATCAGCCCCAATGCGGATTGTTTCAGGCCCCGTTAAAAATTCAGAGTCAGAAACTCAGCGTATGGAAGCGAGATTATCATTGGATAACACCTGAGGATCTCTCTTCTCCCTCCTTTTCTCCCTCCTCCTCTCTCTCTCACATTAGGGGTAATCTTTAGTTCGATTTGCTAACTCGTCGACTACTAATTTGGGATTAAAATCCTATTGTTTGATGAGAACTAAGCAGTACCTTCGTTTCTACTTGTAATCCTAAAATAGGGAAATACACGAACTACGGCATGTCCGTAACCGTGCTGTAACCGTGCTGTGCCGTATTTCTGTGACTTGATTGGATCAGCAGAACAAAAACAATGGGAAACCATTTCCACGTCACGGCATGCCGTACGGTAACCGTGCTGTAGTCAGTGCTGTAGTTTGTCCCACTCATACAAAATCTCAGTGCTCTACGGTTACTGTACAGCGACAGTCTTGCAGTACTTCAGTGTTTCACAATACTTCTTTCATAGAGCAGATCTCGTATGAGTGGGCAAGTTACAGCAATGACTTACGGCACGATTACTGTACGACATGCCGTGACACTGAAATGGCTTTCCATTGTTTTTGTCTTTCTGATCCAACCAAAATACAGAGTTACGGCACGGTACGGTTACTTTAAAGTGCCTATGAAGCTATTTTTTTTATTTTAGATATCAATTCTACATCAAGTGAATAGTAGAATGGTACAATATATCTTGTTTTGAATGCTGTGCCGCTGAGTTAAGGAGGTTTTAATATCCAAAATGCTAATTACATGACGCCAGGGGAGGCATCAATTATTATACACTTTTTTTTGTTACAATTAAACAAATTTTTAAAATTACCAGTGTTATACCCATGGTTGAAATAAAATGATTTTAGAAATTTGTTTTCCTATATCAGTAGAAACGCCCATTCACAACCACTAAGAAGTGATTGCAGATACCTCCCCTGACGTCATGTAATGAGCATTTTGGATATTAAAACCTCCTTAACTCAGCGGCACAGCATTCAAAGCAAGATATATTGTACCATCCTACTATTCACTTGATGTAGAATTGATATCTAAATTTAAAAAAAATAGCTTCATAGGCACTTTAAGGCTACGGACATGCCGTGTTTTTATGCCACTCATATGAAATCTGCTCTATTGCTACTAATGTACGCACCTTAACAATCTTACAGATGAGAACATCATATCTCTGCTCTATTGCTACTAATGTACGCACCTTAACAATCTTACAGATGAGAACATCATATCTCTGCTCTATTGCTACTAATGTACGCACCTTAACAATCTTACAGATGAGAACATCATATCTCTGGTGTTGTATTCTGTGCTTCAGTAAGACCTGATACGTGAGAGCAAGATAGTAGAGGTTAAACTGGTACTGTCAAACACCAAATGATAAACGTTCTCACAATGAAAGACAAAAATAACTAATCAGATTAGCAGAGTAAGCTCTCCAGGTATACCGGATAAAATTTTAGCCAATTTTGATGAAGGATGGCAAAGATTCGAGTGGATTAAAAATACTGCTTTTAGAGAAATTTAGAGCAACTTCAAATCGGTTCACTGTAACCGAAATCAAGTTAGAACTAAAGTTAGAACTAAAGTTCTTTGCCATCCTCTATAAAAAAAACGTTTCAAAAGCATATCAGGACATTCACATGGTATTTCTCTTCTATCTCAGGGTGTTATTTTTGTAGTTTTGTTTTAAAGAAACTTGAAGATTCAATTCGATTGACAGTGCCCCTAAAAAAATATTTACGTGACCCGTAAAGTGACTTCTTCTGGAGGTTTGGCTGCTGTTACTCAACTCTACTTGATTCTGATTGGTCGCTTTAGCGCCTTGACAATAGCATGACGAAGTCTACAATTTGTCTCTCTCCGATTTACCTTTTAGCCAATGAGAGAACACAAAGACACGTGATTGATGGAAGCCAAAACTCCAACTGAAAAATGTCTGGGTCACATGATATAAAACGCACTAGAAACCTGTATAAGCACAAAGCCTCTCAATAGACTTTTTGCAGGAAACAGTCATGTGCTGATATATTAATTCAATAATGAATGAATTGCGCTCGTGATCCTATGGGAATGGCTTTATTGGATGGCAAACAATATTCAAAAGCGGTTTTAGAAAGATCGACGATCGATTGGACAATTTTACAAACAGGTTTTGCTAATATACTCCCAATCTCGTACAAGTGTAGAAGTCAGATATGTTATGCCACCCAGCCCAACCACGTGATTGCATTCCTGCAAAAGACCCATTGACCGTATTCATAACGAGCGCCTCCTAATTTGCATAATTCGAATGCTGCGTTTGGATTGGTTAGCACCCTTATGAATTATTAATGAATTTTAAATAGGAAATACCTTGTGTACGGTTGGTATGAACGTTGAATATCTTTTTCCCAGCTGGAAGACAAGTGACGACAGGGTGTCCATGGCTGTCAATCGCAGCTCGGGGCATGTGTCTAACGTCCTGACAATTGGATGGATGACACGAGATGCGAAGTCCGTCAGGTCCAGAGATTCACTGAGACGATCCAGGGTTTCGAGGGCACATCTGAGCGATTAATAGTGCAAACATAATAAGGACAAAATCTAACCATTTCTAAACTGAGCAATAACAAAACAAACTGTGGTAAACGTTTTGGTTTCATGCATGCACTAAACTATTAATTAAACCAATATTTTGATTTAAAAGAAAAGTATTGCATCGTCAACGCGAAATAGCCATAGAATTAGTCCAATTTGGTAATCTAAAACATATTCATTCACATCAGCTTAGAGCGGTTTTCAATTGAGTGTCGTAAAACCAAAACCAGTGAACCAATCACAAGAGCAAGTAAAAACATCAATGAACCAATCACGAACTGAAGTAATTCACGATTGGTTTTACTTCAACCAATCACGAGGCAAAGTAAACGCAATCATGGATAACTAACCAATCAAATTCGAAAGCAATTACTTTTCGACACTCAATTGAAAACCACTCTAACAAATGTCATTTGTCATGCGTCTGTTCTCTTAGATGCAAACTTGATGTCTAAACGTGACGAGAACAAAGAAGTACGCTACGAGACGCAGTCGAGTTGTTTAAACACAAAATTCCGGTATAAACAGGTTAGCCCCTCCTCTTTCACGTATGGCGAGCTCGAAATTTAAAATTCAAATTGCTGAGCAGTGAAGAAAGCAGGCGAGCATATCAGCCTCTCCTTTAAAATGCTAGGTTTTTAAGGTTTAAAATTAAACAAACCATAAAAAAGTGACCAGAGGGATCGATTAGGTTGTCCATGTATGACTGCCGATGGTATTTTATGACTGTTTGCGAACTCTGTAGCCCTTACTCTGAAGTTAAACATTTTTGTGTTTCATTTGAATTTCGTGCGATAAGCAATCAGTAGGGAGCACTCAAGCGGAGCATCACAAAAAGGCCGATTGACAACTGAAGGGTGACAAACCCCTGGGCTCCCCTTTTTATACCGAAACTTCGTGTTTAACTGTTTTCATTGTTGACGTCATCTTCGCACCATAAGAGGACAGCCACAAGACAGTATGACATCACTGTTTTTTAAATAAATTATTATTGAAAAAAGGATACAAAATTTTGTACAAAACGTGACGTCATCTGTGCATCTATTCTCTAATAATACATAGCTATAGACCAATCAGAGGACGCGTTTGACACAGTATTCTTATCATCCAGTTGTTACTTACTTTCTCACAGACAGAGGGATCTCATTCGAGTCGAAGAGTTTGACCACAGGAGGCACAAGAAGATGAAGATAGTCATCGAGGCTGGACCCGAACATCTGTAGAGCATTCAGGAGCTGCAAGCAACGAGCACAATAATAGGTTAGAAAAACATGTTACAAGCCATTCGACAGCCAGGATAGGCCCTCTGCAGCTAACGGTCACGTGCTGATATAATACTTCATTAACGAATGAATTGAGCTCGTGATCCCCATGGGAAAGGCGTTGCCATGGATGCTGGAGAGCAAGCTATCTTTAAAACGCAGTTTTACAAAGATCGACAATCGATTGGAGGTGGAAAATAGCATTTACAAACAGGTTTTGCTAATAACACTACCGATCTCGTACAAGGCCTTTTGAATAAATGAGTCAGATATGTTTTGCTCTCCAGTACAACCACGTGATTTGTTAGCTGCAAAGGGCCTATCGTGCAAGTGTTAAAGTGCCCCTCAACCCTTTTGCAATTTTTATATATATGAAACTTTGAAAGGTTTTGAGTACTTCTGCGAAGAAATTTTTGGCTTACAGAGGATACTCTATGTTCTAGGCTTGTTTGATATGGTGAAAATGTGACCTCTCCTGACCCATTACCGTGTAAGAAAAAGCCTGGGTCGATTCCCTATCTTACGTCATCCAATTAATTCGACTTTGCAATAACTTGAATAAATATTTAGCATTTTGTCTAAAATAGCTGTTTTCTTTACTAAAATCTCACAGACTGTGTATATTCTCTATATATCGATGCTGTTGTGATAGAAAGGCGTCATGGACAATAATGCATTAATGAGGTGACGTAAGATAGGGAATCGACCCAGGCTTTTTCTTACACGGTAATGGGTCAGGAGAGGTCACATTTTCACCATTTCAAACAAGCCTAGAACATAGAGTATCCTCTGTAAACCAAAAATTTCTTCGCAGAAGTACTCAAAACCTTTCAAAGTTTCATATATATAAGAATTGCAAAAGGGTTGAAGGCACTTTAAGCGTTTCCTCTCTCACGTCCTGTGTACTATCAAGGAATGTCTTTTTCTGGGAGGAGAAAGTTTCAAGCGGCCGAAGGTTGCGAGATTTTATAGGGAGTCGGGGTCATGCCCTTCAGTCCCCGGAAATTTGAAATATTTAGATGCTCTGAGATACAATCTCGTGCATTTTGGGATACAACACTGAAAAGTTAAAACAGTAATATTTCTCAGCTACACTGTATATTTAAATGCCACACTGCGATTCGCAAAACCACCTTTTCTCTTGGTGGGAGATCACCTCCTCCCCCAGTAGATAGAACTCTGACCTTTGAGTGTGTGACCCAGGATTGATTCCCAAACTCAGATATTAGCTGAGTTCGTTGATATGTCGCCCTAACTCCGACGTTTTTTCTTCAGGTTCTCCGGTTTTCTGAGTCCAAACCTCTCCCGCTTTTCACATGATTTGCGCTGATAAAAAAAGCAATCTAAGAAACGATTCCAGCCACTTACCTTCGTAGTAATGTTTCTCTGTGGGCTGTTGTCATGCATAAACACCTTGAGAATATGAGGAATGATCTGAGGCAAGTAATTCTACAACAACAAAATAATAATACCCATCAACACAAGCTTTAGAAACAAATTTCAAGGCCAAGCTAAAATACTTAACAATCATAATTATGTTAATTCGTCATGCGTCTGTCCTCTTATTGATGCACACATGATGTCACAATATGTAGAGAACAAATAAGCACAGTACGAGACGCAGTCGAGTGTCACGACTGTTGATCTCGTCACGTTGTGACGTTATCTGTGCATCTATTAAGGCTGGTTTTCCTATGATCGCTGGATTGTTTTCTTTGGTGTGAATCGAAGCGTAAATTTATACGCAGAACAAAAGAATCTAGCGATCGAGGCGAATCATATGGAGGACGGACCCACGACAAAATGATATCTATTTGTTTTATACAATAATTAGCCAACTTATCCAACAAAACAGAGCGCGCGTGCGATCTTGTGACGTCATCTGTGCAACAATAATCTAATAACACTTGGCTACTGACCAATCACAGCGCGTGTTTCGCATTGTTTATTGTATGAAAAGGAATACAAAATTATGTTACCTTGAACTCCCCTCCAAGTGCGATAGCAATTTGTTCTACCAGTAAGACTATAGTGGTTTGCATGGGACTGTTGATTGTCCAGTACTCCTGAGAAGTGAAACAAAACAGCGTGTTAACAGTTCTCACATTTGCACGTAATCATTTAGAAACCTGATTGATTGATGATTGATCGATCGATCGATCACTAAATGGTCTCGTTCCGGACTATCTCAGCGCAAAATGTGTTGACCGCAGTAGTGGTACGAATTATTCTCTGAGACACCGAGAGCAAACTTGCTATTCCACTGCCCGGCACCAACTTTATGAAAAATAGTTTCAGCTACAGCGGAGCGGTACTCTGGAATAGTTTACCGATGGAGCTGCGGCAGGCAAACACTCTTAACAGTTTTCGGTCTGGCTGCAGTAACTTCTTCTCTTCGAATTAAATTAGTAAACACGGCATTCATGTAAAGCAGGTTTTTATTTTGTCATATCGATTTTAAATAGTTGTTATTATATATACGTATTGCATTAGTAATTTCCATTTTTAACAGTAGTAATGAGTTTTAGTTATAGTAGTAGTCGTAATAGTTGTAAATCCTGATGAATTAATCGTGTTTAAATAAAGTTATGATTGGATGATTGCTTGCTTGCTTGCTTGATTGATTGATTGATTGATTACGTTGTACCACTCGAAGGTGGACGGAGAGCTAAACAGGCCTAGAGCCCAGAAGCCCAGCTATGGAGGTCTCCGAGGGACTACGATTTAACGTCCTTATCCGAGAAGACGTGAAGACATTTTGATTTTAAGACCCTGAGTGTTGGTCCGTCCGTGGTTGAAACCCGAGACTCCCGCTAGTCAGTTCGGCGCGCTGAGCTAGCTACGCGGCGGTTATTTCAGCCGGGTACAAATAAAAATGCTATTGCACCCTGCGTACCTTGATTAGTGTAAATATATCATCTAGATAGTTCCTAATGTGTTGTTTGACGATGGAGATGAGTACACCAAGCTGCTGAAACACGAACTACGGTAAAGAGGGGAACATGTTAGAACGAGAGAGATACTGTATTCCACAGAAATATGTTCATAACATAGAGCTGATGATTTCGCATAAGTTTCGCTTGAGTTGAAAAGAACGTACCTCTCGAAATCCAGAATCACAAGTTCGTATCACATTTAGATATGAAGGCATGATCTAGAATATAGGAGAGAGAAAAGAACAGATGAAGATTAATTGGTGGGGAATATTGCGAAGTTCACTTGTAGAAGAAGTTCTCGTACTTGAACTTTTTCACGCCACTTCTTTAACAAGCTCAATAATTTTGGTATACATATATATATAAATATACATATATACATACATATATACCTACCAATCACATGAACCTTTTAAACTGCCTTGTGCAAGCTTGCTTGCTTCATAGCTAAGGTTCAGTCTGAAATCTCTGTTCTGCACTGATGAGCTCACAAAGAGCGAAACAGTACTGTCTGCAGATTGAGTATTATAGCTCCTTAACTTTGGTTTTGTTGAGCACTCTTTTTCAGATTGTACCATTGCTGTTTGCATTAATGCTGGCCCACTACTATCAGAGAGACGCAGAAAGCACCGTATCTTATTTGTTTTTAAATGCTTAAATGGTTTTATAGACTGGGACTTTAATTTTACTTTTAAGAGAGACATGCACGACTACAATACCAGAAGTAAGAACGACATCTATAAGCTTAAATCTCGTAGCTCGTTTGGCCAACGTCGCCTTTGTTTTCATGCCATTCAGGACTGGAATTTGCTATCTGAGAGCACGAGAAACATTCTAAATCTAGATCAATTTAAACGACTTATCTAGTTACTTATATATAGTAGTACGTTATTGTTGTTATTATGTTTATAGCTATTTTTTTAAATTAATACCTTATATTACTAGATTTTAACCTTTTATAGATTCATAGACATTTTTATATTTTTACGTTACGTTTTTACACTAATACAGGACCTTCCTGAAAATCACCTTAGGGTGAGGTTTGCTTCCTGTATAAATATTTAAATTATTATTATTATTATTATTACTATGTAGTTTGAGCACTTTGGCATGGTACAGTGAACCTTTTAAACTGCCTTGTGCAAGCTTGCTTGCTTCATAGCTAAGGTTCAGTCTGAAATCTCTGTTCTGCACTGATGAGCTCACAAAGAGTGAAACAGTACTGTCTGCAGATTGAGTATATACATACATATGTATGTATATATATTTTGGTTCTTGCACGGGATGTTCTTCAAGAGTAACTGTACCTTACGTCAACCCAACGTCTATGAAGAGAAAATTAGTTCGAAAAAACAACCCGCTGATAAATCTAGTTTGTGTGGCGGCTCAACTTAGTGCCATATCGTACGTCACACATACGAAGGAAAACCAATCACATCTCAAGAGTTGAGCCGTGTGTACATAGCGCAGCTATGGTGAGAGGAAGGTTTCAGATTTTCTATTCTCCGATACGGTTCACATGGGTGGCGCAGTGCACACCGCGGCAAAACGTCACGCGCATGCGTATTTGCTATTTCTTGTCCGCGCGCGGCCGCCCCCAGTTTCCCGCGAAAACTGAAATGAAACAACAGGCACACGCCGTGATTTTAACGTTTCTGCTTAAAAGTATTCATTTGTGAACTGTTTTGTCAAAAACTAAGAAAACTACTTAAAAGCTAAGCCTAAGACTTTAACAGGTTGAAGTTTTCTTAATTTGTAATTCATTGTGAGTTTACTAAGTTATAAAATTATTTACTAAAAAAGTTGAAACCCTCGGTAATTTGTATTTGAGAGCAGAGCCTTCGTTCTTTTGGCCAGCGGAGCATACCATTTTGCCGCGGTGTGGGCGCAGTGTGTTAGCCCTCGCCTCTCACAGCTGCGGCCTGAGTTCGAGTCTGGCTTGGTGCCATATGTGAGTTGAGTTGCCACGTGGTTTTCTCCGGGTTCTCCGGTTCCTCCCTCCGTACAAATCAACATGCGAGTTTGAGAGTAGTATGTATAAAAATATATGAATGTAGTGGGGAGTGTGTGTGGAGTTGAGAGCAAGCCCCCACTAGCTATGCTGAAATACATAGCCTGCTATAATAAAAATAATATTTACTTATGTTATTTACATCAGTTAAATAAATCATAATCTAAGGCTTTTCATATTTACATTGATTCGTAGAGCTAAAGATGATTTTTGACCACAGTTCTCCTTTAAATTACCTGTGATAAATATGTTACGCACTTCATCCCAAGACTTTTGAAGATAAACGTCACTGCCTAAAACGAAAGCACAAGTAAATTCATGATGTTAACAAGTTCGAATGTAAAGATATTTGTGCAAAACAAATATGCGTTACAAGTATGAATATCGAAATGTTAGAAGATTTAAGCCTGATCCATTAAGCAAGGCTACTTATTCCAAATTTCAGTCGAGTTTTATGGAGAAACTCAACAGAACGACGAGCAACTCTGTAAAGTGTTTTCATTTATAAAAAGAAACGAATTTTGGAAGGTTACTTCTTTGTCTTTTCTTCTGTTTCTTTCTGTTGTTTTTTCTTTCTTTCTTTTTCTTGTGATGACAATCAAAAAATGCAGTACAGTCTGGTTTTTACAAGCGACGGAGCAGAGGCGGAAGCATAAGGAACGTTATGTTGTAGTGAAAATCAAGAAACGAAGACGTAAGCATAAGCATAAACTCGACGGAAGAAGCAGCAGAAGGAAAGGAAGGTTTCCATCTCATTACGCTTCTACTTCTGCTTCGGTCGTTTCTGTTCCAGTGAACACAAGTGAAACGCAAGCAGAAGCAGAATAATAAGCCAATCAGAATGCTCATTCTCAGGCCCTTAGCAATATAAATATAGCATGTAAGCGAGGCTTCCGCTTCTGAACGAGGCTTAAAATGCTTATGCTTCCGTCGTGTTCATTTTCGCTAGAACTTTCTTACGCTTAAGGTTCTACTTCCGTCGCTAATTAAAACCAGGCTTTCCTTTTTCCGAGGTCCAATTTCTCGGATGGGTCATCTCATTCTTTGGTTCCCCTGATCAAAACTTTTGTTGCAATCATGTTTTAAGAATTTTGTGACAACTGCTGTTATTACCTGTATGACCATAGTGTGGTGACTGGACAGAGATGAGTCCCTAACGATCCTCATCAACGCTGATATCACTACAGCGGGGTAAAACTCATCCAACTGTACACTACCCATAGCGACAAGCATCTCACTCGTACTGGTATCTACTGTAAGACAATAACAAGCAGTGAATTGTGAGAAGAGATGGGTGAATAGAGAAAGACAGAGGAAGGTCCGTTGGCTATCAGCGCCGACAAGCAATGAGATGTGAGAAGAGATGGGTGAATAGAGAAAGACAGAGGAAGGTCCGTTGGATATCAATGACAGGCAATGAGATGTGAGAAGAGATGGGTGAATAGAGAAAGACAGAGCAAGGTCCGTTGGGTATCAATGACAGGCAATGAGATGTGAAAAGAGATGTGTGAATAGAGAAAGACAGAGCAAGGTCCGTTGGCTATCAACGACAAGCAATGAGATGTGAGAAGAGATGGGTGAATAGAGAAAGACAGAGGAAGGTCCGTTGGGTATCAATGACAGGCAATGAGATGTGAGAAGAGATGGGTGATTAGAGAAAGACAGAGGAAGGTCCGTTGGGTATCAACGACAGGCAATGAGATGTGAGAAGAGATGGGTGATTAGAGAAAGACAGAGGAAGGTCCGTTGGGTATCAACGACAGGCAATGAGATGTGAGAAGAGATGGGTGATTAGAGAAAGACAGGGGAAGGTCCGTTGGGTATCAACGACAGGCAATGAGATGTGAGAAGAGATGGGTGATTAGAGAAAGACAGAGGAAGGTCCGTTGGGTATCAACGACAGGCAATGAGATGTAAGAAGAGATGGGTGATTAGAGAAAGACAGAGGAAGGTCCGTTGGGTATCAACGACAGGCAATGAGATGTAAGAAGAGATGGGTGATTAGAGAAAGACAGAGGAAGGTCCGTTGGGTATCAATGACAGGCAATGAGATGTGAGAAGAGATGGTCAATAGAGAAAGACAGAGGAAGTCCAACATGCTATCCATTGTCATGAGCACTCTACTTGAACTAACATCTACTGTTTCATATATCTACTATTAACATTACAGGAAATGAATTATGGGAAGTAATGTGTGAATATTGAGGAAAAGAAAAGAAAAGAAAAGAATTGTAGGTAAAACATTTCCCGCTAAACATTACCCATAGTAACCAGCATCTTACTCATCAACGTATTTCCGTGCGGTACTATAACAATTTCACACAATGGCGAAATATCTAGTGGAAAGACCATCGACCTTATTCATACAGGCATCAAAGCGAGGCCAGTGACCTTATTCATAAAGGCATCAAAGCGAGGCCAGTGACCTTATTCATAAAGGCATCAAAGCGAGGCCAGTCGTCCCAACTTGTCACAAGAAGATACAAATCTCTAATCACTGTCGAAAAATAACGTTCATTTCCTTATGACACAAAAGAACACAACAGTGCGGTACGACAGAAACTAAGACATTTCTGACCGACTCCAATTTTGTGATCTCTGGGACAACTGGCCTCGTTCTGGTACCATTAGTTACCAGACATCTTACCGCGCGAACATGAGATATGAATAAGGTACATAGAGAATGTCACACGTACCCGATTCGCTGTCTTTGCTCACAGCAGCACTGCTCCCATCTTCTAACACTGCTTCCATCTGATTCAACTTGTGCTTGTATGGATCCAGCGCTCCAAGAAGACCAAGAACACGAATGGCCTGATAATAACATGGAAGCACGATAGTACGTCGAGAAACACTTAGACCCGCAGCTCGAATGGGCTGCGAGTCAATATCCCATGAGGCGCAGCCGAAAGGGCTATTGACTCGTAGCCCATGAAGGCGAGAGGTCTAATTGTTTTAGTATAAACTAACTAGTCGGACAGTAGAAACTAATAGAAAGAAACAAATTCAATTGTTTCATGTAAATGCGTGCGGTTTTCCTCTACCATGGGCTATCATAAATAGACCAATAGTAGGGTAGCAGAATGCAGGATTCGTAATAGTCCACTAGTTGGTTTATAATAATAAGGTGTATTACCACGGCACATAGTCGCACAGCTCTATTAATGCTATGTATAAAATCATCAGGAAAATGTTCCCAAAATACAATGTAATTTCTGAATACCAACAGTGGAGATATTTCCATCCTCAGGCCAAATCCATTGATGGGAAGAATTCCATGTTTCCATAACTGATGCATAGGTATTGATGAATTCACATTGATGTATTTTGGAAATATTTTCTGGGATACACGATGTGAATCACAGAAGTTAACTCACCTCTCGTCTAATTCCTGGCGCCTGTTCAGTCTTAAGAAAGTTCAGAAGAACCTCAAGCAAGTTTGGGTATTTCCGGTATGGCTCCACGACATAGCTGAAATATAACACACCAATGAAGAGCTCGATCATACCTAAGGTAGACTTTACAGTAGTAATATGAGTTTGTGAGTGAATTATCAAACGTGAGGTTTTTAATTCGGCTCCTGGACGGAGCCATGTATTGAATGAGTTCGTGCAGCTTTATCCAAATAAAATTCAAGAACTTTTCAAGGACACATTTTTATTTTCAAGTACTGATACTTGGCGGTGTTTTATTAAATGTTCAATGTGTTCTATAATGTCTGTTACCTAGCTTTAGAAATATACCGGTTCAGCACTCCATAAGGGCTGCGTGGGCCACCCCGCATAACATTGTGGCATGAATTCAAGGCCACAAGCACTTACAGTGTGGGCAAGCCGCTAGACGCCACTGCGTTTCTCAACTTCCGCGAAACCATAACATTTAATTCATTAACAAGTATTTTTCGTAATTCTATCATTGGACAAATGAATGTGCTTATTAAGTAATTGAATGACTTTTCAAGACCTTTAACCAGAATTGAAGGACTGTTCAAGAAAATTTTGAACGCAAAGACTTTTCAAGACTGTTCGAGACTGTACTTTTCAAGTACTTAAACTCACCCAGTGCTCTCCACAAGCTGCCCCAAGGTCCAAAGAGCAATCTGTGGGATGACAATGTTCAGGTAAATATACGTGGCAAGATACAGCTAGCCAAAAACTAAAACGTAACAAGCAGACTACACAGTACACATGCCGCGAAAAGCGAAACTGGTCCTTGTAACATATTTTGCCGATTTTGAGTTATGGGCATCTTGTCAAAATATCCGAAGATACTCGTTCGAAAGCGTTTCTAAACGAATGTTCTCAACAGACTGACGCGATATCCGTTACGAAAGCAGTTTGAGAAGACACATTTACTTACAAATTCAATCTTTATTTGCAAAGCCGTTTTATAAAAAAAAAACATATCAATGAATGAAAACATTTTATACCATTTGATATTTACTTCATATAAAAATATCTGGGGTAACTATGTATGTTTTCTCTTTCGGTACCATGCATGGCAACTGCTATTCGACGTGTGTCGTTTACGCGCGTTTTTCTCGAAATTACGTGAATGGCATAAGGTTCCTTTTTCGCTTGGTACGGCTCATATACATATAAGATAACAGTTGAAAAGGTTAAGCTAACAAGGTGCAGCCGACATTTCGATCGTCGCAGCAAAAGTCGAGGCAGACAACACCATTTTTAAAATAGAAACTATTGTACTTTTGTTAAGTAATATCAGAGCAAACGACAGGCAAGTTTTGTATTCTCACGGACGAGCCCTCCATGGAGGGTTTCTAATGCTAAATAAGGTTTCTAATGCTAAATAAGGTTTCTAATGCTAAATAAGGTTTCTAATGCTAAATAAGGTTTCTAATGCTAAATAAGGTTTCTAATGCTAAATAAGGTTTCTAATGCTAAATAAGGTTTCTAATGCTAAATAAGGTTTCTAATGCTAAATAAGGTTTCTAATGCTAAATAAGGTTTCTAATGCTAAATAAGGTTTCCAATGCTAAATAAGGTTTCTAATGCTAAATAAGGTTTCTAATGCTAAATAAGGTTTCTAATGCTAAATAAGGTTTCTAATGCTAAATAAGGTTTCTAATGCTAAATAAGGTTTCTAATGCTAAATAAGGTTTCTAATGCTAAATAAGGTTTCTAATGCTAAATAAGGTTTCTAATGCTAAATAAGGTTTCTAATGCTAAATAAGGTTTCTAATGCTAAATAAGGTTTCAAATGCTAAATAAGGTTTCAAATGCTAAATAAGGTTTCTAATGCTAAATAAGGTTTCTAATGCTAAATAAGGTTTCTAATGCTAAATAAGGTTTCTAATGCTAAATAAGGTTTCTAATGCTAAATAAGGTTTCTAATGCTAAATAAGGTTTCTAATGCTAAATAAGGTTTCTAATGCTAAATAAGGTTTCTAATGCTAAATAAGGTTTCTAATGCTAAATAAGGTTTCTAATGCTAAATAAGGTTTCTAATGCTAAATAAGGTTTCTAATGCTAAATAAGGTTTCAAATGCTAAATAAGGTTTCTAATGCTAAATAAGGTTTCTAATGCTAAATAAGGTTTCTAATGCTAAATAAGGTTTCTAATGCTAAATAAGGTTTCTAATGCTAAATAAGGTTTCTAATGCTAAATAAGGTTTCTAATGCTAAATAAGGTTTCAAATGCTAAATAAGGTTTCTAATGCTAAATAAGGTTTCAAATGCTAAATAAGGTTTCAAATGCTAAATAAGGTTTCTAATGCTAAATAAGGTTTCTAATGCTAAATAAGGTTTCTAATGCTAAATAAGGTTTCTAATGCTAAATAAGGTTTCTAATGCTAAATAAGGTTTCTAATGCTAAATAAGGTTTCTAATGCTAAATAAGGTTTCTAATGCTAAATAAGGTTTCTAATGCTAAATAAGGTTTCTACTGCTAAATAGCTTTTAGCGAATTCCCCAGCAGAGCGGCCAAAAGAGAGGCTAGAATCGCACTAGCTTCCATCAAGAGCTCGCTCCAGCTCGTCCGTGAAGAATACGAAACCCGTCTATTGTGCATGTACCTTGTATCACATAAAAAAAATGTAATACGTAAGAACTATAACGTTTAGCACCTCTTACCTTTCGTTTTGCCATGGAAGACGCGTCCTGGAGCATGTCGATAATTATAGGAAAGAGTTCGTTCATCCATTTGCACATCTCTGAGCCACTAACCTGTAACATCGTGTAGAGAGACTCGTAAGATATAAAACGTAACAAGGATAAACTAGTTATAAAATAATGCCATTATAACTACCGCTATGATTGATTGAAAAACGTTTTTTAAACCTCTATGGAAACATATGAAGTGGCGCGCGCTCTTGAGCTAGTTGGGAGAATTTACGTTTTGATTATCAAATTAAAAAAGCGTTTCCTGTTTTGTACTCACTCGTTCTCCCAACGTAACGAAAAAAGATGGCGGCTTGTGATTTTACCCACAACACCTTGCGCGATAAAACATTTAAATGCATCATAAAATCGCGGTTGAGAAGTTTTGAATCTTTAAAACAACCAGGTACAATGACGCTACCAAGGCAATGTTATTTAAGAGAATAGAGGATTTCTACGTGTTATTTAGGCTCGCAAGGGATTGTGGTCAAATGAACAGCAGCCATCTTTTTCGTTACGGTAGATTTCATGTTGCCGTCCGTGCGTCTGTCCTCTGATAGATGCACAGGTGACCTAGCGTTACTAGTGGCGTGACCGTTATTCTCGTCACGTTGTCACGTGATCTGTACAGCTATAAGAGGACAAACCCTCGGCTAAATAAAATGTTTTGTTTTATACAATAGACCTTTCCCGCGCCCCAGCCATCTTGGAATAAAACTATTGTTAATGCTTACCCAGCCTCGGTTGAACACGTTTGAGAACGAGGCTGGGTAAGCATTAACAATAGGTTAATTCCAAGATGGCCGCCGCGTCGGAAAGGTCTATAATTAGCGAGCTTTTACAACAAAATAGAGCGTGCGCGTGACCTACGCATCTGTACTCTAATAACACTTCTATCGACCAATAGGCCACTTTGGAAACGAGTACGGGATTGGGGCGAGGGTGGTCTCGCAAAGACGCTTGGGATCGTTTCTGGGGACACGCATCGGACAGAACCCAAATAAACATGGTGTATATCGCAAATAACTCATCGAATACTAGCAGAGAAAGCGAAGTAAGCTTGATAGAAGCCCTATATCAGATATTCGCCATGTTCGTTTCGGTTCTGCATGATGTGTGTCCCCTGTAACGACCCCAAGCGCCTTTGCGAGACCACCCTCGCCCCAAGCCCCTACTCGTTTCCAAAGTGGCCAATTAGGATCGATTATAGGCCGATTCTGTGAGCACGCGTTCTTCCGTGACGGGTGGAAATAGAGGCTATCGACCAATCAGAACGCGCCTGGTTTATAGTATAAAACTATAGGGAAACAAGGGAAATGCTGCAAACGTACCTGGGCATGTTCTCCTATCGCAGCCAACACACTTATCACTACTTCAGGATCAGGATCTCGTAATTTTGGAATTAAAGCCTGCAATCACAAACGAGGGCAAATTTAGGTAAAAAATTGACTTTTCAGAACTTTTCACTTTCTTTTGTCTAACTTTCCTACTTGTGCACTTCAACACATACAAAAGAATACAGCGTGTACTTACTTAATTACCGTAATCGTGTTATCTAATTGTTACAAACACACTTGGGTCCCACGATCCAACCTTTACGTTTTCAAACGAACACGAAGATTTGTACGCGTCCACACGTAAACGGTAAACGGTAAACGCCTTCGAAAGTGTAGATTTTTGAAAACGGAGGTGTATCATTTTCGTGTGGATATGGGATGGCAAAAACGGTTTCGAAAATGCTCGAGTGCTGGCAATCACAATAACCTCTCTACGTATGTACAGTCTTTACCGTTTACGATCGTTTTTCGCGTTTTATGGACGGGTAAAAACGATATGAAAACAATCTGACGGAAAACATTCAACTCGGGTGAACTTTTGACAAAACATGTCTCTGCTAAAATAGGCATTGTTACAGCTGTCACTCCCTCACCCACCCCTTCCCTCCCCCAGTAAGTCGTTTTTCTAACCTTTAGTATAGGCTCCATATATGGTCTTATCAGCATAGGTGCGTTAGACACCAAATGACCCAACATGCGCGCACTTTGTTCTTTGTTTCTACCAACACCACTGTACTCCAGCTCAGTCAGGATCTACACAGATAACATAACAAACATGCATCACCACACATTGCAAAAGGAATAGTATCATATGAAAATAACACGTGGGGGTACGCTTTGGGAGCTGAGTTCATACTTTGTTTGCTATATTTCAATATTTACTGATACAAAAAAAGTTAAATAAAATACATGAAAACACTGACTGAAACTATTATTTGTATTTCAAGGATGTTGTAAAAATATCTTCGCTTATTGTCCCTTGGAATACTGAAATGGCGCAGCTCACGAGGTCGAACTAGAAGCCAATCAAATCGCTTGCTTGACACGCTCATACATTATGTGTGTTTTAATGGTTCAGCTAAGGCTGTAGCAAATGACAATAGGTTGAGACAATGAGTATATCCCCATGTACGATTTTCCTTGAATATGCTACAATCCAAACAACAAAATAAAGTATGGATGTGATGCGGCAAAGACGTTTGCGTTGGTACGGTCATGTCGAAAGAAGTGAGGATAGCAGCTGGCTGAAGAAAGTTCGAAACCTGTAAATTAATGGTGAAAGGGGTCGTAAAACCTGGGAGCAGGTAATCAAGCAGGACCTTCATGCTAAAGGACTTAGACGTGAGAACAGTCTAACCCATGCTTGCTTGCATGGATTAATTATGGACTTTAAAATGATGATGATGGTGATGATAATGATGGTTTATGGTTTTGGTTCTTTTTACTGTGAATACTCAAAGAAGACACCATCCAGCTAATCGGAAAGGGAGAAAACTAAATATATTTCAATCACAAATTTTAGAACTTTCCCCACATACGATATTCTTCGAAATGAAACCCTAGTTTGATCAAAAATTCAAACTTGAATGAAATTGTATTATTTCAATGGTTATCTATTGAATTTATGAGAATCAACCAATGAAATAACGATAAAAAAGAATAGAAAATTAACACTTTTTTGCATTCCTTGCCGTTCATTGCTATCGTAGTTAATAGTGTGCAATGGTAAGGGAACCCGGCAAACTTCAAGGGGGCTAACAAAAAGCAGTTGGAAGGTTGGAAGGGGGATAGTTCCTTAGCGTGCCCTGAACGACTGAACCCACACGTTTCTATTGGCTGATTGATTAACGTATTCCTATTCTATTGTGTTTTATGCACGATCACGGTTGAAAAAAGCGAAAAAAGACCTAAAACAAAGGTCGCTGGGTTTCATTACCATTCCACTCTATTAACTATGGTGCTATCGTTCTTAGCCAAAGCATTACTTAACTGGAACCTTCATGAATAAATATTCACGAATATGTGACTTGCAAATGGCACACCCTCGAGATTTTTGGGACTTGCTAGCACACTGTGTACATGTACATGTACATAAGTGGACCAAGTGCTATATTTAATAGGGGTTCAGTCTCTTTTTCTCGGGTACCTGAATGAGGGCTTTCCTGAGCGACGGCATGATGTAAGCTGGATTGAGATTACTCAGCCTGCTGATGATACAAATGGCGACCTCGCGGATCTCAAACTCCTGTGTGTGAAAAGACAAAGATTTCAAAGGGCTTACTATTGATTGAGGTTAGGTCGGTTGAGGAGACGAAGAGAGCAGCAGAGAATAGGGAGATGGGAGCCAAGAAACGTATGGGGACTGTGGTGTGGCGCGTAAAACCGCTCGCCTCTCATCACTGTGGTCCGAGATTGATTCCCGGATGTGACGTCATATGTGATTTTGTTGATTCTCACCCATGCTCCGATCGCGAGGGTTTTTCTCCGGGTTCTCCGGTTTTCCTCCCTCCATAACAATCAACATGTGAGTGGAGCAGTGAGTGCAGAGAATATATAAATGGAGTAAAGAGTGTGTGTAGAATGAGACTCGGATATCATATCATATCTTGCTAGAGGCTTAATCAGCCTCGTTCATCCTAGGATAAACAAAAGGTATAACATTAAAGACAGAACAAAGACCACGAGGAATACAGTTGTATGTGGTCTATTGGGACTATACAACTGCAATAAGGATATATAGAAACTGTTTCAGACGGGGAAATTTTCATGCGCCGAGCTTAATCCCATTTAGTTCAATGTTGGAGCGACTGGTTGATTGAGACGGCAAACTTAATTTTCCGTCAGCCGTCGGAGAAATGACCCGTATCATAGTGAACTATGGGAAGGTTTTATATTATCATATTAAAAAAACATTATTATCTGATGAAGGAAATGTGTGCCGTTTCAATCAACAGCATCTGCCGTACCTAATTGATCTGCCGCACCTAATTGATCTGCCGCACCTAATTGATCTGCCGTACCTAAATCATCTGTCGCACCTAACGCATCTGCCACACCTAATTTCACCTGCCGCACCTAATTCACCTGCCGCACCTAATGCATCTGATGCACCTCCCGGTTAGCTCAGTGGTTAAGCACCGGTCTATTGCGCGGGAGGTCGCGGGTGCAAACCCGGCCGGACCAACACTCAGGGTCTTAAAATAACTTAGTAGAAGGTGCTGCCTTTGTAAAACAACTGCAAATGGTTAGACCTTGACGTCTTCTCGGATAAGGACGTAACATCGTAGGTCTCCCGCACCTAATGCATCTGCCGCACCTAATGCATCTGCCGCACCTAATGCATCTGCCGCACCTAATGCATCTGCCGCACCTAATGCATCTGCCGCACCTAATTCATCTGCCGCACCTAATTCATATGCCGTACCTAATTCATATGCCGCACCTAATTCACCTGCCGCACCTAATGCATCTACCGCACCTAATGCATCTACCGCACTTAATTCATCTGCCGCACCTAATTCATCAGCGCACCGATTTCAAGCATGTCGACTCCAACTGATTCAGTCGCCGCTCTTCTGCCGTACGTGATTCGTCTATTAAGTTCGGAGCATGAAAAGGTCGCTATCTGAAACATGCTCAGGATTTGTTTAATGGTCGATTTAATACATGTAAGAGCAAGATCCAACTTCACCTAGCTATTTTCAAGGATTTGACAGTGCTAACATGTACACGTACGAGGCATGCATGTTTTACAGAAAACACAGAAACGATTATGTACAAAGTATACTGACCTCATCATTCAAGGCTACGAAAAGTGCAGCAAGGTTTTCTGCTTGGGCCAAATGAGCGTCAAATCTCTCATCCAAGGAGGACAGCACACAATGACGAATATCTGGATCTGTAATACGTAAAACAAATAAGTTTTTAAAAGAGATTATGCAGCAACATATAACAGCTTATTCTTCGCTTGCAATGACGTCATGGCGGCCATGTTGGATGACAATAACAAAAGATTCGGCAATAGATTATTTTGCTATAGACCCTTTGCATGTGACGTCATCAAAATGCTAAAATCTAAATTATGAGATATATGAAGCTGTTCTTTTAATATGATTTAGATATCGGTATTCTCAGTTTTCTCCAAAAAAATTACGTCGATACGGTGATTTGTTTTTGAGTTACAGTACTTTGAATTTTGTGACAGCCCAGGTCAGCGTGTTTCCTAAATGTCAAGGAAATCCATATATTTCGGCCAATTTCAAATTTTAGACTTGATAAACCTTTAAAAGTGATATCTAAAGTGTTTTGAAGTGAATGCTAATCATATTGATGGGGAAAACAGCTTTATTTGTAGAGTACGTTTTTGGCCGCCATCTTGGTGTACTAAAGCTGTACACCAACATGGCCGCCGCATACTAATTACACTAAATTGTTCGAATATTATTTGGCCGACAGCTCGGTTACGAAGTACTCTATTGCTCCAAAATTTCGGTCATTTCTCTATTTTTACCTGCTCTATACACAGCATTAAAAATATTTTACTAATATAAGTTTTTTCTTGAGGTAATTTTTTTTGTGACGTCAATGCAAACGATCAATTGTCATCCAACATGGCCGCCACGTGTTTCTCTCTTAAATCTCCGGGGATTAGTTGCAAACCAAGAATACAGGAATATCTACAAACGGAGCACACACGAAGGATGGTTAAAATCAAATCAAATAGCCGGCAAAAATGACTACCAAACTGTGTAAAGATATAGGCTTCCAGGAAATTATTGAAAATCCTTTCAATCAGTATTGAGGGAGGGGAGTTTAACTGTTTGTAGCCAATGAACAGACACGAATCGAGCGGACTCCACACATGCGCGGTACCATGACCTCGTTTACCTGGGTCAGTAATGCCAACCATCAACATTCTACTCAGTACTTCAGATACGACTTGAGTCGATGTGGCACTGATCGGTCCATGATGCAATGGGGCATTGGTGACTACCATGGGCTTGAGGAAAATTCAGAACTTATCAGTCCATAATTTCATTAATTACGTATTCAAATAAAATACTTTATCTGATTATTCAGTGTCACCATTTAATAGACAAGACTACACATTTTACTTACCAAACAAGATGCCTCCTCCCCTCCCCCCTTCAATACCGATATTACATTCTTCTTTGAAAACTATATGTCCATCAAACTTTGATGGTATAGTAACTGATTCAATCATGGTCTCTCCTCATACTGGCCACGTTTCGTTTCCTTCCTTCCCTCCCTCCCTTCTTTCTTTTTCTATCCATTTACCTGTATATATAATACAATTACCATTTCGAATTAACGCCCGAGGCAATAATAGCCAGTTTTAATATTCACTGAGTGGGACTGGGGCCGAATGGGAAAATATTCGGCTCGAGATCATGACGTACGGACCGAGCGCAGCGTACAAATTGAACGAGACCAAAATATTTTCACGTTCGGCCCAACCTAACTCAGTCAATACGTTTTTTTATTTATCGTGTGACCACTTTCAGATGTCAAGACAACAAGCATCAAATCGAGCAGGGTCAGACGGCTTTTTCCTCACGTTACGTACATGTACGGCCCCATCACGTGACTTTCGTAAATGGTTTTGAAAGGAAGGAGTGCGTCCAGGGTAATATGATAATTTGTGGACCTGGTGAGGGGGTGCTTATCGGAGACAGGGTACTTTTTTCTTTTTTTACTAAGAAGTGAGACTGCAGGAGAATACTACAGAGAAGCCTTGACCTATATATCGCTTTACCGGAAACAACAGTGTAACAAGACCAGTTTCTGTTTGCAACCAATTGGGTGTTTATTAGAATATGGGTACTTGAGCCTTTTGCAGAAAAACGATCACGTGGTTGTACTGGATGGCAACAAAATATGTCTTAATTTATATAAAGCCACTTGTACGAGATCGGTAGTATTATTAGCAAAACCTGTTTGTAAATGCTATGTTACACCTCCAATCGATTGTTGATCTTTATAAAACAGCGTTTTGAAGTTTGTTTGCCATCCAGTAAAGCATGGTATCACGAACTCGATGTATTCGTTATCAGAGCGACATATCAACACGTGACTGTTTCCTGTAAAAGGTCTATTGGAATACGATGGGGGGAGGGGGAAGGGGGAAACTAATTGGAATAGGGTCGCTTATTGGAAGGATGGCGCTATATGAAATCATTACGGTAAGCTGCCTGATGTGCTGGCTGTCTTACATGTATAGATGGTGAGAGTAGTCTTGAACATGTCCTTACAGCCTCCATTCTGATGTCTTTAAACTCACTGGCAAGAAACGTGTCAGCGCAGTGTCGTACCAGGTTCACATGGGTCAGTAAATGGCCTGAAACGCATCAGAACAGTGTGTATATTCAAGTAACTGAAAAAGGTTTTAATTAATTTTTATTTATCAATTTCATTAATCGGTATTTTTTAATACAAGTCTATTGACCAAATTCAAAATGGCCGCATCCTAATTTGCATAATAATAATAACCTTTATTATACGACTTGGAGTTTCCGAGTGCAAATACGGGTTAATACGAGTGCAAATATGAGACCGTATTACACGGGTCGCGAACAGGTTTGTACAGGTTTATTCAACACTTAAAAGGTTTTGTAAGCGCGCGAGCCAATCAAAATGGGGCTGTTTGAGTAACAGCCATTCAGGTTTTAGCGCGCGAAAAAACTTTTTTCAGTACGCGCCCGCCCCCGACATTGGACTTCAACTGAGGCTGAGAGATTTCTTCTCTCGAGATTTTCTTCAAACAGAGCAGTAAGGTAAGCGAAAACAAAATTTGTTTGTTCGTGTTAGCTGTCGTATAATAAGCAATTTATTACACGAAAAATTGTGTAATACGGATTGGAATTTTTACTCGTCTTTCAGGCTCGAAATAATAAAACTGACTCGTAAAAATACCCAACCGTATTACACAACTTTCCGTGTAATAACCTCTTTTTATTTGACCACGGTAGTACAAATTCAGGTGAGCTGCTTTTCAAGTAGCCGTGAAAGCTAAAAACTAACCTACTTCCATCAATACTAAAACTATTGTTCTTTAAGTATTTACTACTACTTAAAATATTGTAATAATAGGGATAATAGTATATAAACGGTGATTTAAAAGTTACGGATGCGATGGTTAAAAACAATCATTAAGGGCAGCTTTGAAGGAGAGGGTTGTTCGGTTTTAGAGCAATGTGCATTTCCAATGCAGAAAAAAACTCGGTTGTTCTTCTCATACAAATCTTTCTAATTTCAAATGGCTGTAACATACTGCTTCTAAAGCTACAACACTCAAATGTCGCAATATCACTAATTTTAACATGCTCTTTCGCGTGGTGTGTTTTCTGTGCACGTGGATAAACAATTTGAAACAGAAATACGCATTATGAATAGGATTTATTGTCAGTGATATTCATTGCACAAAATGTACATGATTACTATATAATGTATGTATCATAGTACAGCTAGTCGAACCTCTACACAACGGCCACCGTGGTCGTTGTGGGGGTGTAGGGGTGTAATTTGACACAAAATGTTAATGTACTGTATTTCAATCATAAAGACAACATATTACAAGCACTGTTTATAAGTTACATTTTTTAATAGGAACTTGAACCATGAACCAGGTTCAGTGCGTGTGACTGGCTAAAAATTAAACTACCTCAATGATAGTACAGTATAAAATTTCAACTACAGTATTCATTCGATGAGTGGCCGTTGTGTAGAGGTTATTTAAAATGCATTTTTGGGTTTGGGAAAACGTACTGCTGGCCGTTGCCGTTGTGTAGAGGTGGCCGTTGCAGGGAGGTTTCAATAACAGTAAATGTATCGACTGGTCGCCGGGACAAAATTCTGTGGCCGTTGTGGGGAGGTGGCCGTCAGGAGGTTCGACTGTATTCTATTCCCACTGCATTCCTACTTCACAATGGCCTGCAGACTATGATAGAGATATGGGAAATGCCAGTCTGCAGTCCAAAGAAGCACAAGGCTACGCATGGCCGAAAAACGAGGGAGGAACAGGGAGGGGCAAAGGCGCAAATAGAGCCCCCAAATGCAAAACCTTCCCAGCCCTCCACACGGCCCATCATACCGATGGTTAACCTCTATTCTGCAGCGCCAGCAGCTTAACCGACTATCTTGTAGCTCAATTGTTATGCCTATTATATAGTCATAATTACACATGACTGCACTGAGAATAGTGTTGTACCAACCATCAAAATCGAATGATCCCAGGGTTCTTAGCGCCAGGACAGTGCTTGTAACATCAGATGAGTCAAACAAGGAATGCGAGGATGCTAAAAACAAAGAAGAAGAATTATGGCACCTGATAAGTACATTAAATTGCCTGCATATTTGTAGGATATTATGCACTTATAATAGTTTCCAACAGGAGCCCATTACCAGGAGCCCATTACCAGGAGCGTACCTATGTGATGGGTAGCGCCCACAGCACAGTAGATGATGTGGCTATTTATAGTCGCAAAGTTCTGGCGTGCGATGACGTTGTCTTTTGTTCTCTTGCGCTTTAGTATTTTTAGCAGTTTGAACCGTGTTAATTACAATTTTCAGTGCATCCTGATTGGTTAAAAGTGACGGCCTTTGTTTCTTCTCGTTTCTTTGTTTCTTCTCGTTTCATCTGTTCTGCTGTTGGACAGACCTAATCTGGGAGATGCACGCTCCTGGTAATAGCTCCAGTTTCCAAATACTGGACACTAACGGCGGTTGGTTGACCATATCCCGGAATAAGAATAGATGGAAATAGTTTGTGGAAATCACTGGTTCAGGCACATTTTGCACTGTACGCTATACATTTAGTATACTAGTGGCTAGGTCATCCCGATATAAGCGATTTGTAGTGACCATTCTGTGTATTCTTATTCTGGAATACGGTCAATCGAACGCACCCTAAATAATAAATATATTTACAGTACTTGGGTCTTACATGTAGTTAAAACCAAGTATGGGCACAGTATATAAACCATCACATATTTTCTCTCCCACGTGATTGTTGGAATCGCATCACGTCATCTAATAACGGCTCTCGGCCAAACAAAAGTTATCGGAAAATCACCTGTACAGGCAACCAGCAGATAGTGAACACAAGCGCTCCCATTTGAAGGATTACAAAGACAAGCTACTTTGTGGCATAGAACTCATGCTTTCCCAAAGCTTCACTCTCGTTAACTGTCCACTTCTCGGAACACATAATATCCTCATACAAACATCAGTGCACATTTCAATGCCACAAGGAGGTTATTGTTAGTTATATAATGATCCTACACTGTACACCTTATTTCAGTATTTAGGATATTAGGCGAAGTGAATGCCGTCTTTATTAAAGCATGCAAAATTAATTAATACTGAGCAGTTTGAGAGTTTGGTCTTTCATTGTTGCAAAGTTATTGACATTTCAATACAGTGCAAATCACGAAAACGAGGCTAGTAGGTATAACTTGCTCAAACCGTAAACTTTATTATCAACAAACAAAGCCAATATGAAATGTAACACAATGGTATGTCCGATAATCGTTGAAATTATCGTAGTCAACGTGCCCGCATTTATGGTATACTAGTAGAAGTATGTGTCTCATACAAAAGTTAATGTACCGTACATCGTAAAGACAAAAAAGCAGTATTTCAGAAAGCGTGTTAATTGTTCTATGATTGGAAGAGGGGGGGGGGGGCTTATTAGAAGAGGGGCGCTTATTACAAATAGGCTCCAAAGGGGGGCGCTTATTTGAGAGGGGGCGCTTAATAGAAGATTTATGGTATTGAAATCTCGATAACTTAGTACCATTTTATGCCTTTTTATGCCATTTTATCACCCCTAACATTCAGAGTATTGCTAATCTTGGCATACTCTTTAACGTGGTAGCATTCAACTGTTATTTACTGCTCTCTATACTACTGAAACAAGATTTGCCATTTTGGGTGTATATCCGTCTGCATGGACAGGGTTTCATTATGTATTAAGGAACTGGTTGGGAAATATAAGAAAGGGATTGGAGATATCAAAATATGGTACTTTATTTTAGTCATCATATTTTACCACAATAGCCAGCATTTCCGACCCCCGCCGGCTCCTATTGCTCAAACCCCTGCTCAACTGGTAAAACATTCTAAGATCAAAAGGTACTGCTTGGTAGACTCAGTCAGGATTGCATGCACAAGGATCTATAAGATTCTTACCAGATGGTGTCAGTGCAGGCGTGCTGCTCCTTGGAGCACCAGGATGTCTTAACGGCTTGTGCATTAGAATCAGGGACAGCATTTTCAGCAGGCCATCTGAATAATAAAAACACAAGTTGCATTAATTAATGTAACAAGAGGCTGGCACTGACAACTGAACTTGGGCCAGTAGATATTGATAGAAGGCAGTTTTGCCGAAATGTTTGAGAAAATAACACAGCAAGAATTTTCTCAGGCACATCATGACAATTATGGTACATGTCTCACAGACCTAGTTGGGTTCCCTGTGGTCAGACGGTAAAGCCACAGCCTCGTCCAATCACCAAAGTTAAGCCCGATCGGGCGAGGCGTGACCGCCTGGGAATACCTTGTGCTGTATTTCTTTTTAGTTCTTTCTCGCCACCTACATGCATATCTCGTACTCTCTTCACGTGTCTAGCAGAGCGATATCAGTCGCTGTGCAGTAGTCAGAACAGTTAGAAAAACAATCGAGAAGTAAAGCAACACAATAAGAGCTTCTCAATGATCCCTAAAGGAAGAGAGAAGTACAATACGCCATGCACAGAAGCTTGTGGTCTCAGATCTCGAACCGGTGTAAATAAGCTGCATGCTTTCGTAATCTGCTTTTGGCTTTGTTATTAGACCCTTTTCCAAGCCATATGTTGTTGGCATTTCAGGGAAGACTAAAGGAAGATTTCTATAAAAAGTTGCTCTCACAAACAATTTGGTGAACTTTGGAACTTTGGAACTTTGCCATTTGTATTGGAATTTGCGATTTGTATCCATTTTGATATCGACCGTACAGTAGATGACCCGCGCATGTCCCGTGCGGTATCGAATATAATTGGTTGACCCTGTCACGTGTTCAGCAACTCGCAACACGAAAAATAAAATTAAAACACTTGCGAAACTTGACTCGGGCGGCCAAAAGCCTCGCCCGAGTAAGTAATTAATTAATGTATACGACAGATTATGTACGAGTGGAATAATCTAAGGCATGTTCGTAGCCTTACCGTAATCGTGATGTAACCGTGCTGTACCGTAACTCTGTAATTTGATTGGATGAGTAGGGCAAAAACAATAGGGAAACCATTTCAATGTCATGGTATGTCGTACAGTAACCGTGCCGTAGTTTGTCCAACTCATACGGAATCTGCTCTGTATAATAAAGCGGTTCTCGATTGTGTCGAAAATAATAGGTGATTGCTTTGGTTTTGCGTTTGCTTAGCTTTTCTATTGGCTGTGAGAAATGTTTTCTAATTATCAGGCAATCAGGTTCTAAACTAGCCTGCTTGCAGGCGGTGGAGGGTGTTTTTTCGCGCAGCAAACGGATCATCGCCGCCATATTGGCCGAGCGTGATTGAGAGCTGGGATCGAATGACAAATGGAGGGGGGAGGGGGTTGGGGGAGAAGAAGCAGATCTGAAAGACCGCCTGCACGAAAGCCCCTGGTTTCTGAGTATCCGCCCACCACGCACATGATTTCCGCTAACTTGTAACTCATTCTTAATTGACCAATAGGAGTCGACGTGTGACAGCCTGCCAATTTTGATTTGGTTTGATTGAAATGCGTGCAATATTCAAAACAAACTTCGCTCGCTGTCAAATGCAATGCAAAATGTTGGTAAAATTGGTTCTCAGATACGGAAATTTCAATAAAACCAGCTATTTTTGTTCAAAGTTCTCCATGGAAAGGACTGCGACAGTACCACTTTAGATATATATGTAGACAGTTCGGTTTTAGCTTGTTGCGTTCGCCCCATCAGTCTCTCAAAGAGTTTCATGTTGCAAATCCTCCGAAATACATACATTTAATACAAGCTGCTTCAAAAAGCCGTCCAGCACCGCAGTCTGGCGAACCAGAAGACACTCTCAGAAGAGGTACCATACAAGCGGCTGCTTCCTTTCTTAAAAGAATTAAGCTCGCATAAAGATAAATACAGGATCGAAAAAATCGCTAAACTTCAAAGAAAACTCCGATGCAAACAAAGTTTTGTCTGGAACTCGATATTGAAGAACTCGTGGTAAATGTTGTGATCGTCTTTCTCTGACAACTCGAAGTCCATCTTAGTGAATGTTTGCCGAAAGAAATGGATGACCGTTGCATAAATGTATTGAGGCGGATTTCTGATTATTTCCTAGTTCAACGGCCGTGAAGTCAATAGCCGGATTGCATCTCTGCAATTTGGTCGACAACAATAGTTTTCAGTGGCGAATTAAGTCACGGTTCGTTAATTGTCGAGTTCTCTTTACCGTAAATATCATACTCTTTCCAAAGCCTGTCGCCGGAAAGCACAGCCAGAACGGCAAGTTTAAAGTACAGGTCACAATTCACAGCGGGTCAGGTTGTTAAATTCTAAGACAAAATAAAGGCTCTGTATAGCTTCCTCCTGCTCTGTTTTCAAAGTACCTTTACCCAGCCGCGGAGAAAGAAGCGAGCAGCTGTGTTCTCTCTAGAAAACCTCTGGAACTAGGGTTAAGGCGAAGGAGATAACTTTGAAAACGGAGCAGGAGGAAGCTATATACAGAGCCTGATATTTACGGTTTACGAACTTGCGAAAAGAGAACTCGACAACAAACCTCTCGCAGTTCGCCGATCGCCGCCTTCGCGGCTCTTTCTCCGTGGCTGTTCTCTCTAGAAAACCTCTGCAACCAGGGTACTTAACCTTAGTCTTCAAAAAAGACAAAGCCTTTTGTATTACTCGCCATATTTTATCAACTGCAAGCTCAGTACACAACACTTATTCTAGTTACGCCGCTTCGCAAGGCTACACATATTCCTTTCAGTCTTGCCGCGATAAGCTTGATTGACACTGTTTCAGCCAATCATATACCCCGTCCGCTGGTGGACGGGATCTAACTTTTGTACTCAGAAACCAGGGGCTTTCGTGCAGGCGGTCTTTCAGATCTGCTTCTCCCCACCCCCCTCCCCCCTCCATTTGTCATTCGATCCCAGGTCTCAATCACGCTCGGCCAATATGGCGGCGATGATCCGTTTGCTGCACGAAAAAACACCCTCCACCGCCTGCAAGCAGGCTAGTTCTAAACTAAAACCAAATGCAATCAGGTTTTGTTTTAGCGACAGTATCGACGATTTCGTTTACTTTGCCTCGTGACTGGTTGTGTTTTAACTTGCTCCTGTGATTGGCTATGTAATTACTTTGGTTTTGGTTTTACTACACTCAAATGAAAACCGCTCTTTGCACGGTCGTCGGTAGAAATTGAAACAAGAGGTTACATAGTGGTTACAGGTTACGAGAATAGGTAAAAATGCCATAATTAAAGGAACATTTGAGCAAAACAGGTGGCTATGTTTAACCTGATAGCCGGTGGAAATCTGCTGGTTTCCGGCTTCTACTGACAACCTGAAGATCTATGGTTATCATGATCCCACATAGATATAAAAATACAAGTAATATTGAAGATAAAATAAATCATTTATTTTCGCGTGCGAGCAAAGGGTAACCTGCGATTTTGTGCGATCTGATTAGTTCCGCGAGAGGACAGCTTTTTTCTATCTCTGATTGGTAACCAGTGCGCACGCGCTCAATTCATTGGCTTTTGTTCAATAATTTGCCTCTCAAGTAGAAATAGAATAGACCCTATGCAAAAAGGCGTGGCCTAATTAGCATAAATTCTGAATTTAAACAAATACGGAAAAATTGATACAGTCTCCTGAAAGAGCAGCAAGAAGTTGTTGACAGCGTGTAGTTTAATAGTTTTATAACAATTGGTTCCAAAGTTATTAGCATTTAAACGTTTGAGAAAACATGAAAACGAGGCTGGTAAGGTCATGGCTGACTTATTTCATACAAAACTCTCTTAATTCAAACCCTAATTACTCAGTAGCAATGAAAGCTATGACACTCATATGTCACAGGTTTATTTATTTTCGCATGCTGTTTTATCTGAACAAGGTTTCCCGATTGTGTGATCATTGTTGGCCAATGAAATAAAAACAGTATTATTGCATATATAAGGTCTATAAAGAAAAAAAAAGAAATACATTATTTACCAGCTAAGAGAAAAACTTTAGCCTTGGTCTAGAAAGTACTCGGCCTAGGTCGGTACATTTCAAGACGTAGGGCACATTGTTTCTCTATATGGACCACTCAGTCAGTAAATAACTCATATATACTGTGTATAGTACATGTACAATGTCATGTACCTTGGATGTTCTTTTTGAGTTGTGGAACTTGATGTGCAAGATCATGAAGACATGCTGTAAGGGCAGGACTGTAAAAGATAAAATAAAACAAACAATTCTGAATACCAATAATTAAATAACTTTGACTGTATTTCAATATTTATACATCTGGACGTTGCCTGGACGTTGCCTGGACGCTGCCTGGACGCTGCCTGGACGCTGCCTGGACGCTGCCTGGACGCTGCCTGGACGCTGCCTGGACGCTGCCTGGACGATGCCTGGGCGCTGCCTGGACGATGCCTGGACGATGCCTGGACGATGAAGGGATGACGACGATGATGATGTAAGAGCTCAGCAGAGCGCAGCGCTATTGTGCTTTTTTTTAAATACGTCAACATTCTTGAAATTAGGGCTGCGCCCTTGGCATATGAAATTTCATGCGAATATTGAAACCCCAGTCGAATACGGTGACTCGAATATGAAACATTACTTTACTTACAAGACATTACTTCTTGTACTCTTTGATCGGATTAAAATGAAGTTTTATTTGATGCTGTTGATTGTCGTATAGAGCAGGTTTCAATTGAGTGTCAAAAGTTTTCGGTGATTGCTTTGGTTTTGTGTTTACTTAGCTTTTATATTAGCTGTGAAAATGTTTTGTAATCAGTCAGCGAATCAAATTCCAGAGTAAAACAAATCGTGGTTTTGGTTTTGGTCCGTCACGCCATCAATCCACGATTGCGTTAATTTTCCTCCTGATTGGTTGCTTTCTCATGCCAGTGAAACCAATCGGTATTCACTTTAGTTCGTGATTGGTTCATTGTGATTGCTTTGGTTTTGGTTTTACTACAGTCAATTGAAACCTGCTCTAATGAACGATGGAAAATTATTCATGGGAAATTATGTAATACGGTAGTGAATTTTTACTCCTAAAGTTCATTTTTTCTCAGGCCGAAAAAAATAAACTGAGACATAAAAACCGGGGGTCACTCTTTTGTATGTCCAGAAACATAAGGGAGTTGAAACTTGTAACAGTGGCCTCATGCTTCGGATTATTCAGTGAATATAAAGTACCATATTTGGAAAATTCAGTCTAGTCACAGAACCCGCCTGCCATTTTATCTATATATGGTCATTTCTATTTGCTGAATAATCCAGAGCATGGCACTAAAGCGAAGTATGGGTATTACACGTTTCAACTCCGTTATATGTTTCTGGTATGACATAATATACAATGCATGTGTGGCGGTACCGGTTCGGCGTTGAACCTAATTCCAATTTCCGAGTCTTCTTTTTTTTTGCAAAAATAGGTCGAATTCCAGGTTATAGACTGTCACGAGTTACCGACGTTAAATAACATTGCTTTACCTTCACCACACATACAAGTGCCGCCCCACCGTCCACCCCCCAACCCTCAGATTAAAATACACAACTTTACGTGTAATAACCTCAATGTACATTTATGATGAAAATTTAAATTCTTATTTCAAGCTTCACTGTGCTGGAGTGGGCATTAGAATACTGAGTGTTTGATCGCTGTTTTGCTTGTCGGAATTTTGTCAGTGTAAACTATAAAACAATACAGGTTAATGCACATGTACATATTACATGTAGTGAATGTTACAAACCTTAACCCAACAGACAGCATGGGTTCCAGTAGATCCTTGACATCCTTGGAAATCTTAGGACCAATGGCACGAGCCATCATCGCCACACATGCAAACACCATAGGGTCTACTGTCACAGCCTTCTGCCGCCTACAACAATTACATGATAAGTTAAAGCATCTGTATCAGAGCGAGCTGAGGCCTTTATATTTGCAGGCCGACACAGTTATTGGACCTCGCAAATAATCGGCCCACTCCTGCCAACCCAATATTTTACCTGTAGGACCCCTACACGTACATTATTATTGGACAGCTACCCACTGGAATATCTGGACCTCTACCATATGAGTTGGAAATATGTTGGAAATTAGAATTTCCAACAAATTTCCATAGTGCTCGCTTTTCACTTTTCCTAAAAATGAAGGAGAATTCCATTTTGAGGGGAAGACAATTGTAGCCTCCTCGTGGAATGAGGAGAGCCTTTTTGCATCCCTTCAAACCATCAATGTTGTGTGTTTCCACAGGGCTAATGGCCACAGGACTGCACTATTCACCATGTGCTTCATCAAATATTGATCCCCCCTCTAACCACTACTGTCCTCCAGTCTGAAAAGTGGAGGAAAATCCAAAATGGCGACTAGAAAAACGCACACGAGTAATTAAATTTAAATCAGTTTTCGTTTTGAGAGAAGGGGGAGACGAAGTGTGAAAAGAGGGGAGACTCGAGACTTGGCTCCCCCGCCTGTGAAATTCGGGGGATATTTTCAAAATTAATGTGGAAATTCGCGATCTTGCGCCGAAACGCGAGCCCTGTTCCAGCATATTTCCGACCCGTGGAAATGAAATTTCCATCCGTGTGCACAACCTTGGAAGTTCCAACTTCCAACTTATTTCCCACGTATTTCCAATCCATGGAAGTGGTCCAGATTTTCCAGTGACCTATTGGACAATTCACACGAACGTTTCACGCTCATTGTGTTTATTGATTGATTGATTTGTTTAGTATAATAAAACCCTCATTGTATATAGGATTCATCCTCACCCAATATGACAAATATATAAGTATTAGACTCAACCTTCGGTCTCACCCAATATTGAAGTTCAGCCTTAAATATTTTGCCATATATTGGGCTCAGATGAATAGGTGTACAATAGACGCCCCTCCGTCCCCACCCCATGGGCATCGCACATGAAAGGGCTCCTGTAAAGAAAATATTTGAAGGTTTATAACGACAATAATCCACTTAATCTGGCATTGAAATATGCACTGATACTTGTCCTTGGACATTATCTGTTCCTCATTCAAAACTCAGTTTTCCTCAAGCTTCACTCTTAGTTATTCTGTAACTGTTCACTTCTCTGAACAGATGATATCCTGCGGACAAATATTAAGCAATTATTGGACGAGGCTGAGCAAATGTTGATGAATTGTCTGTGGCGAGCTACCAGTTATTTGCCGATGCCGAAGGCAGAGGTAGCGAGACATAGACAATTCATCATATTTTGTGATAGTCGAAGGTCCAATAACCTTTGGCATCCAAAATACTCGCAATTTAATCCTCCTCTGACCACTCTGGAAACCGAGCGGCCATGTTGGATTTGTTGTTAAACAGCACTGCGCATGCTCACAACAATATCTGCAGGCAAACGCTTATTTGCACACAGTTATTTGCAGGTGAACCAACCAATCAGAATTCGGGATAGTGAGGGACTAAATAATATCAGTGTATATTTCCATGCCTCAGGTATTAAGTTACTGTTGTACTTACTTGTGTCCCAGATCTTTCATGGGTAACGAGGCCTTAACTTGTTCTACCACATGCCTACTGTAACCCTCAATGTTATGCTTGACAGCAATAGCAAGCAGGCCAACACCCTTGAAAGCAGATGATCTCTCTCTGTCCTGAAAAAAAAGATATAATATGAGTCATTTACCGGCTGGGATATGGATATGATCCGTATGGAGAAAAACTCAGTCAGTACTTTCAAGACATCGGACACAAGTCTACAGGCCACGGTCAGTACTTTCAAGACATCGGACACAAGTCAGTACTTCCAAGACGTCGGACACAAGTCAGTACTTTCAAGACATCGGACACAAGTCTACAGGCCAAGGTCAGTACTTTCAAGACATTGGACACAAGTCTACAGGCAGAGGTCAGTACTTTCAAGATCGAAGGCACAGTTTTTCACTGTACGGTAAACACCATATTCTCTTTGTAGCTGAAAGATGAAATTATTGAACAAACTCCAATTATTTGAGTGCGCACTGGTTACCGTGACCGTAGTCAGAGATAGGAAAAAGCCGCCCGCTCACGGAACCAATCAGATTGCAGTCCTGAGATCATGGGTTACCACCCACTCGAGTGTATGACAAAAATGAAGGCAAGTAATTATAATGGGCTTTTCGCAGGAATGCAATCATGTAGTAACAAATCTTAATTCATATATTTAAAGGACTTGTACGAGATCAGTAGTATTATTAGCAAAACATGTTTGTAAATGCTATTTTCCACCTACAATCGACTGTCGACCTCTCTAAAACAACGTTTTTAAAGATAGCTTGCCACCCAGCATCCATGGCAACGCCTTTCCCATGGGGATCACAAGCTCAATTCATTCGTTAACGAAGTATTATATCAGCACGTGACCGTTTCCTGCAAAAGGCCTATTATAAGTAAATATTTCTTTTTCTAATCTATATGGGATGGACGCGGAAGAACCTGTTGTGCTTTTACGTTGAAAAGTAGGGATTGTCTGTCGGTACAACAGCCTGGTATTCTGAGGTACTAACATTACTCATGATTGTAAACTGCACGGCAGCACATTGCGCCACAACAGCAGTCCGTATCACAAAAATATGAATATCATTCTACAGTATATCAATCAAATATGTGCAAACCTACAGCGCAACTATTACATGTACATAGAGTACATAGAGTGTCTTTGTATCAAAATAAAAGATGGATGTTTTGGACCTACATTGTACATTGTACGTTGCGACAAGTCTGGTGACGTCTATGCTTAGGAATGTTGCGCGGGACTCAAAGGGATTTGGTCTCATGTGATCAGCATGATAACAATTGCTCTGTATATATATATATATCTCACTTTACGATTTTGACTATGATTTATTATCACCTTGATGAAATGTTCTCCCTCTTTCAATCATAAACACTGGTATGATGAACTAAAAGTCGATTAAGGTATGCTAACCGCCGTGGCTGAGAGCGAATAGCAGCTGACGTTTCGAGCGCTAGCCCTTCGTCAGAGCAAAAGCCAATAGCCAAACTCATAAAGTCAGTTATGTATGTATAGAGCCACACCGCCAAAAGAACGAAGGCTCTGCTATCAAATACAAATTACCGAGGGTTTCAACTTTTTTAGTAAATAATTTTATAACTTAGTAAACTCACAGTGAATTACAAATTAAGAAAACTTCAACCTGTTAAAGTCTTAGGCTTAGCTTTTAAGTAGTTTTCTTATTTTTTGACAAAACAGTTCACAAATGGATACTTTTAAGCAAAATTTTAAAATCACGGGTATGTGCCTGTTGTTTCATTTCAGTTTTCGCGGGAAACTGGGGGCAGCCGCGCGCCGACAAGAAATAGCAAATACGCATGCGCGTTACGTTTTGCCGCGGTGTGGTGTAGAGCAGCGTTTGTTACTGCGTGGGAGACCAAATTCCTTTGTGTCCCTGCACAACATTCCTCAGCGTAGACGTCACTTAAGACTTGTCGCGATGTACATCTTATAAAAACGTCTGTCCCCACCTGTTTCACCATAAAATTAATGGTTAATCATCAATTAAGGCTGGTTTTCACTAGCGATGGAAGCGGAAGCAGAAGCATAAGGAACCTTACATTCTAGCGAAAATAAAGAAACTGAGACGTAAGTGGAAGCGTAAGCTTGACGGAAGCATAAGCGGAAGGAACGGAAGGTTTCCTTATTCTTACGGCTCCGCTTCTGATTCCATCGCTTCCGTTCCAGTGAAAACTAGTTAAATGTAAGCAGACGCAGAAGCAGAAGAATTTAGCCAATCAGAATACTCATTCTCAGGCCCTTAGCAATGTAAATATACAGTATTGTGCAAAAGTCTTGCAACAACCTTTCGGCGAATTTCTGGGCTTTTCGGGGCTTTACGGCGAAAATGAACGAAAATTTTCATGAGCCGAAATTTCGGCGATATTTCGACGAAAATTCGTAAAGCGTTTTGTTTAATCTGTGCGAAATTTCGCAGTGCTCTGCGACAGGTTAGCACGAAAATTCGCTGCACTCTGCGAAAGATCGCGCGAAATTTCGTTTGATACTCTGCGAATATTCGCGCAAAACTTCGCTTCTTCGAAATTTCGGTCTTTCGAAATTTCGGTCCTTCGAAATTTCGATGCCCGTAAAAGATCAAGTACATGTACTTTTTCCGGCACACTCGGTCAATTCGACAAACCTGAGTTGTAAACTTAATTTATTCGGACTTTGACTAACTGAACATTACGACTCTCTTTCGAACGGTACAGGACAACAACTGCAGAGTTTACTTCAGTTCTGTCATTATAATGGCTAAGAATAGAAATCTGATGCTTTGATTCCCGGTTTGAATCGAAGGCCGGATGGGTAATGAACGAAAGGAATGTTACTTAAATCGCACGCTCCAACTTCGAACGTGTTCAACTGTAAACTGTACCTTCTGTATGTCCACAATAATATTCAGACCGTCAGCCTTCCAGTCATCTTTGTAAAAACCATTGCATAACGTTTCCAAGAAAATGGCTTTTTGAATATTCTCCGAAGCGGAGCAGACATGTTGTCGGCATGTTTGTCTGTTTTTTTTACACAACATTCCCGCTTTAAAGCTCGACTCACTCGCTTAGCGCAAAGCATAACACCAAATAAAGTTTTGCTTCAGCGCAGTTTCACATTTACGGCAGATCCTTCTCTTGTTAAAGGTTTTGGCTGAAATCATTGCAACTGTTTGCCGTCCTAATTATCTCAACTTCTTGGAGTCTGAATTTCCACGTGCAATCAGTCAGGCGTGAACGTGTCAGTCTCAAATTACGCGGTACTAACGAAGCAACGTTTGTCATGAAAGACGTGAAAAAACTTCTATACTCTTACCAGAAAACTTCTACTGGGAAAGTGCAATCTTTTTGAATTAAAAGCCCTTTATGCATCAGTTCACGTAAATGGAAAGTGCCCGTTTTAATACCGGGAAATTAAGTTGCACCACCGCGGTATTTTTGTCAGCAATGAGACGTGTCTGGCTGACCGTTCACAGAATCTTGACTTTTTGATGGCGGCTTAGAATATGCCGCGGCGTAAAACTTAGAAAACCTCTGCCACCCAGGGTATTTACCAAAACCATCTTAAAAACCGTGTTTGTTTGTCATGAATTCGAATTTGTCACGTGTTAATCCTGGTGAAAGAAAGGGTAAAAATACGAAATATATTCACGCAAGAATTGTAGATTGTACACGTTCGCTTGCCGAAATTTCGGATCACGATATTTCGATAACCTGGTCCGAATTTTCGTTTAACAATAAACGAAATATCGTCGAAATGTCGCTCGCAGGTTGGCGATATTTCGTTTTGGATTCGAATTTTCGCGTATCTGCTCGATTCTTCGTCGAAATTTCGAACGAAAATTTACCCGAAATTTCGACGAAATTTCGCCGACATTCGTAAGAACAAAGAGCGAAATTCGTCGAAATACGTTTGCAAGACTTTTGCACAATACTGTAGCATGCAAGCGAGGTTTTAGCTTCTGAACGAGGCTTATGCTTATGTCGTATTGATTTTCACTAGAACTTGAGTTTCTTTTGCTTATGCTTATGCTTCTGTCGTGTTGATTTTCACTAGAACATAAGTTTCTTATTTTTATGCTTTCCGCCTTATGCTATGTTTCTGCTTCCGTCACTATGGAGGTGTGGCTGTAGTCTCCCAGAAACTGTGATTGACCCAAAATTCCTTAATACTGAACATCTGCTCATCTGTTACTTACTCTTTTTAAGGCCCCGACCAAGTAATGCATGGATTCCTTCAAATATCTGTAAATAATTATATGCAAAACTATGTATTAACAGCATTAAAATCAATTAACCAACCTTAAATCAGTGCAAAGCATCAGGTGCAGTCATTCGTGTAACAAAATATAGGTACTCGTTACTCCTCAGATCAAGATTGTATTTTAAATACACTCATGAACACTGTAATATGCTCCAGATGATAGATCACCAAGGAAACACGTTTTACATGTACAATAGACCTCATTCATAATGGCCGTCACCTAATTTGCATAAATTGGAAGATTAATCTGTACAGAGAAACTATTGCTACCACATGAAAGATCGTAACTAAATTAGTAATTGACCACAGTTTGAAAGCAATGTTTCAAATTGCTGTCGAGTCATTGGCATTTAAATGTAGAAAATACATGAAAGCGAGGCTGGAAAGGCTACATGGTTTTTCTCAAACAAATCTCTCTAATTTCAAATCGCAGTAACTTTACAGCCTTTTATACTACAACACTCAAATTCTACAGAATCACCAATGTTGGTATGCTCGTTCGCATGACAAGGATGTTGTTTTTCATACATTGAACATGTGGCTAAACTGTTAAAATACAGAGACCACGCCCTTATGAATGAGGTGTATGCACCTATAAGAGAGCTCTATAGAAACAACATTATCATGTTTTTATCCGATGCAATTCCTAGTCAGTTGTCAATGAATGAACATTGATAAGCTTAGAATATCGTTCAAAATATCATGTTTTTCTGTAAAAGTTATTGTCAAAGAGCTGACGAATAAAAGTATGTATCTCGTTTCTGACTCCTTCATAAGCTTCGAATTCCAGTCGAATTTCTGAACGCATCCCAGCTATTCACTTAAATAACTCAAACATTAATGGACGTTAGTTAATAAGTTGATCGTTAACCCACTGGTTCACACTTGTGACATAAGCATAAGAAAAGCAACATATGCAGCCGCACTACGTGCTAAATTAATCATCACTAGCTGTCTGGGAATGCTTATGCTTGTGTTTACGTCACCCGGTTCACACACAAGATCTTCCTTATGCTTATGCTTATGCTTATGCTTATGCTTATGTTTCCCGATTCACACTTTACAAGCTTTACCTTGTTTTTTCTTATGCTTATGCTTATGTCACACTGGTTCACACTTATTTTTCTTATGCTCATGCTTATGCTTATGTCACAAGTGTGAACCAGACTTAATGCCAATCGAGGCTCTGCATGATGTATAAGATACATAATGGCCTTGTTGCCATGGACGCAAAGGAATTTATGACACCACTTAAGAGTTACCAGACATGTCAACACTCAAGGTTATGAAGTGCCACGCTCCAAAACAAATTACCACGTTCTCTTACTTCCCAAGAACAATACGGGACTAGAACAGCCTTCCAGAAACACGGTGCTCTCTCCCAACCTGAACACCTTTAAGGAAAGACTGTGGCCCATCATTGAACTCAAAAAACCTTTTTATTAAGCACCTACAACACACTTATTCAAATATTATTGTACTTTGTTATTATTAACTTATAGCACTTGCACTGCACTGCACTTACGAACACTCACTAGAATCTTCTATTATAGAAGGAGGTGAGTTTTATTGGAATAATAATAATAAGAGTTCTGAAAACACACAAGTTGTGCCTCGTCTAGAGAACAACTTACTTCTTTACGAATCTGTCTGGTTGGAATGCAGCTAGGCGTGGTAGTAAAGTAAGCAACGTCTGCTGTATTGCACTACTCCTTATTCCTCTGTAGCGGAGAACAAGTCTACAAACCTGAGAAATTACAAGAGCAGCATCATCAATTTCAGTTGCAACAAGACTTACAATAATTTTCACCTGTGCGTCATTGATACTGGACAATACACCACAAACATGGTGAATCAATTAACAATAAATAACAATAATTCACCACAGTGTCAGTGAATAGTGGTAGATATTTACCGAGCCACTTCCGTGAGGTAAATATCCCCACTATTCACCAACACCGAGGTGAATAATTGTTTTAGTACATGTATATACCACACTGTAGGTGAATAGCCAGCACCAAATAGTTATTTTATTTTCTGTCAAATTGACAAAAACTCTCGCGGGGGTGATCGCTGCTTCGTTCAGAGGTGAATATGAAATCTTATTCACTGTTTGAGTAGCCAATCAGAGCACACAAAAAGTGATATTCACTGGTGTGGTATATACTAATCACACATTAGTACAGTATTTTGCATGTTGTAGTTCCAAATATATATTAAACATTCATTACAAGTAGATGTCATTCTGTAGATGACGTCACAACATCAGGAGTCAAAGAAGTGTGAAACGAGATGCAGTCGAGTAGCGTAACTGATGTTCTCTTCACGTTTTGACGTCTATGAAATATATTAATGTGTTTTATACAATAATTAGCACAAACTTTCCCAACAAAATAGAGCATGCACATGACCTTTTAAAGGCAATGATTGGCTATTGACCAATCAGAGCATGTATTTCACCCTGTTTATTGTATTTATAATAATACCAGAAGGAAAAAAATAATTAGGTGTATCTCAACTGTAAGAAATAAATAAAATTTTCCGTGTTTCCATGGAGTTATTGAAAACGAGATATGGCAATGGGAACAAGAACCCAAAGGGGGTGTGTTTCCACTGCTATTTCGATTTCTTCCAATCTTCCACAAATGTTTCAATCTAAAACTCTATGGGAAAACACAATAAATGTTTCTATTTCCTTTATTAAATAAACGAGGAAAACACGGAAAAATGCTCACTTCATATGAACATCAAACCGTAAATTCTTCCAAATAGCTCAAGCACATGCTCAACTGTCTATGTTACTAGCGAGTTATAGAAACACAGCTTTCAGCCAATCGGAGTGTGTATACTATTGAATCTATTTTATAAATAGAGAATAATACATGGATGTGTGGAGATATAGCCTGCGAATACAGCCATCTCGCATCGGGAATCACAATCAAAACGTGGCCCCCGAGAGAGACATCTGTGTCTTGAGATGGATAGTATGCCTAATTATCATATAATAGGCAATAAAATGACGCGACCAGATCCTGTCCGCGAAACGTCATCAGTATGGAATTTTCCGTCTCAAGATGCAGACGTCTCTCTCGGGGGCCACGTTTTGATTGTGGTTCCCGATGCGAGACGGCTGTATTCGCAGGCTAGCGGAGATATGGAATTTATTAGTGTTCAACTCGATGTCTCACGAGTGAGCGCAGCGAACTCCAATCAACAAACTCCAATCGACAAGCATATAATTAATATGTACTGTTTTATTTATTTTATAAACAATACTTGGACCTTGGCCCGGTTGTTCGAAGCAAGGGTAAGCGCGTGACGTGGAAATCGCTGATTGGCTGAAAGGCAATATATATCCACACATGTAAAATTATCGTATTTTTCGTATGTTCAGATACGATATCATGTTTCTCAGTGCTGGAAATCGTTGTAAAACACTGTAGTTTATAGAATAAATAATTATACTTAGAATAAATAATTAATATACTGTACCTCATCAAACTTGTCCTCCATGAATTCTTTGCACACTTTGCTATGACAGAGTGGGTTGATCTCACCCAAACCACTGCTGACTAAAGGTGATAGTGTTGAACGCTGGTGCTGGAATACTGTGTGCTGGGCGAACTTACTCTTTGGTGATGTAATACCCAAGTCATTCAGGCTAACCTGACACTGGGCCTCATCACAGTAAATATCTTCCAAGTTCTTTTTATATTGCTGGAAAAAATACAGGGCTCCCAATTAACGCTCACAAACTTGCAATATGCTAGAAAATGGCTTGAATGTCTAAGTGAAAAACATTTCCACTAGCAAATGTCTGCGAGTCGATATTCCTTTGAGTCTGAAAACCTCGAACAATCATTGCATATTTTAATACAAGAGTTTATAAGCCTAATTCTTACCCGATGTGTAGCGGCAGTGTAAATTATATTTAATTACATTCTTGTATTAATGTACATGTACTTCTTATGAACTGAAGTGACATTGACAGTGAATATATAGAATCTGAGTATGCGCCATTTCATTTTGCAAGTACTACCCTCCTGATTTTTGTGAGTGGACAAAAAACATACTAGAAGACACTTGCTAGTGACTTTGAGACCTGAAATATTAAAAATGGGTAACCATGTCATGAAAAGAAAAGTCCAGACAGGCCACTAATTAAACAATAGTGTGTTCCATTGATGTTGAACCCTGCAAGGTTAGCAATCCACCATAAGGAAAAAGATGGCAACTGTTAATTTGACCACAATCCCATGCGAACCTAACACAGTCAAAATAACACGTAGAAATCCACTATACCCTACAACCACACTATATTGGCAACAGCACTTACACTGGTTGGATTTTAAGATTTGAAACATCTCTACTACGATTTTATAACAAATTTAATGTTTTTAGCATGCAAAGGGTTGTGGGTAAATGTACAAGCTGCCATCTTTACTGCGATCTTGACCTATGGTGTAGACATTACAATGTACCTCTCCCTCTAAGCTAGCACTCCTGATCAATTCATTGATAATCAGCAGCGACCCATGTGCCTTGTCCTCCTTTGTCAGGACCACGCCCTTTTCCTTGGTGTTGACGGTGTCTTCGAATCCTCTTTTTGCTTCTTCATATGTTTGCTGTATGAATAAAATTAAAGTGAAACACAATCAGATGTGATGGTGTTCTAGAAAACTGTTTCCTCAAAACCAACTCATGATCAGTAGCTAGTGTCTCGATCTAATAATAATAATAATAATAACAATTTTAATTAATATTTCTAGTATGCATGTTTCATGTGGATATCCTCACATGTGCATAACAACAACTATTAGGCTACAGACATAATATTATAAAATATGATCGACTATAAAACCTAGTTCCTAGATTCTAATACTAATTACTAAAAATTACAATATGGTTGTTAAAAATGTGCTAAAAATGTAAAATAACTGATTATGAAAAAATCAATGCCAGTAAAAAGCCTTCCTAAATAAATAGGTCTTAAGGAGTTTATTAAAAGTCTATTATTCATTAAATTTATGTATTTGGACCAAAATGTTTTACTTAATTTCATCAATGCTACCGGTAATCAATTTTATGACTGATGATCAAGATGACGAAAACCAACAATACTTACACTGTACCACAGAGGAGGCTTCCTAATTTCTTTAGTCTCTCTCTGAGCCAGAATCACAAGGCATGCTCTAAGAGCCTCCATAGCTCCTTCGCGTATAGCTTGCTAATAAAATAAACAAAATGTTGTAAATAAGTTCTGCACAAAAACAATTCTGATCTGATGAAGCATTAGGCTCGGTTTCAGCCGTTGGGGTGTCGTTTCTCCAAAGCCTCCCCCCACTAACGGCTGGGCGCGCAGTCAACACACCGTGTCCGTGACATCATCTGATTAACTTCAATATTATTCATTTATTTGCTTCAAAACACATTGGAATTCTTTAAACTAAAACTCCAAGTGTGAAATTAATTCGACGTACATGTAGGTAAAGGTTTTATTTAATACCTGTTATTATTAGCTCTCATGTTCACAGTCCAAGTTTTCAAGGAAAGCCCGGCTGTTGAAACCAGGCTACTTTATTTGTTGACACTAGATGACAGAAATTAAAAGCCAAAATTTTATACGGGGATAAAAATTAAGTTCAGATGCCATCTCGGAACTCTGAGCTAGAGTCGAGTATTCCCGCTTAGTACTTGTGTAGAGTATGTCTTGGAGACATAAATTGTACAAACTTAGTACATAGGACTTGAAGAATTGTAAAACTAATTTGATGCAGCGATTTTCAAGTGAATTGTGATTGCAGAGTTAAACGCGTAAACATGGCCTGCGTCAGACATGATTTCCTCTCTTCTATAAACTCTTTTAACATGGACTCGTCCGTCTTTTCTTACCCGATAAAGGCAGCAGTAATTTTCTTTGAAGTAAGAATAGCCGGGCTACCTTGGTCTTGCATCGGTAAATTTAAATGAGAAATGACTGAACATTACGAGCTTCGCGACCTTTGAGCTGTCGGTTTCCCAAGTGTCTTCCAGCGCCAGTGCGTTTACTGACAAAGTGTCTTCTTTGTGTGAATCCTTGAATTCTTCGAAACCAAACTTTTCCAGAGCAAATTTAAACGCATTTTGGAACAGCAATCGAAAGCCTTTGGTCCGGCTTTCAAAAGTTTACAATGTAAATTATGCAAATCATTCAGCCACAGGATTTCAGTGGCAAGGTTTTTGATTGGCTAAAAACCAACAATGTCTCAGCTCGCGCGCCCAGCCGTGAGTGGGGAGAGGATCGCGGGCTCACCGAAACCGAGCCTAATGAAGGCTGCATGTTATTACTCATAATTAAACTTTATGGTACAATGCATGAGGTACATGCCATTTGTTATCCATTCAATGGCTAACATGTGTATACATGTGTACATGTACTGCAAAAGCTAGAGATGCTAAATACAATAGTCATCAGTTCACAGATTTTCAAGTTAAGACCTTGAGAATGCATGAAGGACCATCTTTTGTTTGTTAAAATAGACATAAATTGTTATATTACCTTTGGATCTCTGACTGCATTGAAAATATTATCAAAAAATTGCTGTACTTGTTGAAAGAAGAATGTTGGTGCATTTAAAGCAAGTTCCCTCAGCACCAGTACCTGGTAAAACAAAATCCAGTACATATTAAATAATTATTGGGCACCACAAAACCAAAATGGTACACATTTGCCATACATGTAGAATGAAACTAGCAAACAGATGAAATAGAATCCTTATTTACCCCGGCGAAAATATGTTCATGATTTCATGAACCAGCATGAACTGTTCATGAAAGTTCATGAACAGTTCTTGATATGTTCTTAACTGGCAATTGTCTCGGTTCATGAACTAAAATTCATGAAATGTTCATTGAACTGTTCATGAATATTTCATGGTCACTGATAAATACCAAATATGTTCATGAACTTATGATGAATTGTTCATGAATAGAACCAAAAATTTTTTTTCTTGAAAGGTTCACTGAATTATTTCAAGAACCTTTCATGAACATTTCAAGAACTAAGATGGTTCAGGAGAGTTCATAATTAATTCATGAAATATAATAATGAATCTCTAATGAACTTTCATGAACTCATGATCATGAACTGTTATAATTTCACAAAATAATAAGTTGAAGAACCTTTCATGGACATTTTAAAAATGCTAGAAAGTTCATGAGTTCACAAAAAAATCATCAACTGTAACATTAATAACCTCTGATGAACTTTTACCAACCCTATATTATTCTTGAGACCACATTCAAACTGTAATCAACATAGCAATAGCTTTTTTCCCATGGTCTATTAGCTCGCCGAGCGTAGTTAATAATAATGACAGTAACAAATTTAAACCGCTGTATGCCAACATTTTATTGAATCAGAATGGTTTTAGTTTTTTAATGTTGTTATCATATTACTAAGTATGTCTCCTTTTATCATGGCATTATTATTAACCTAGTGGTTATTATTGTAAATTGTTTTTTTTAATTTACACTGATGTGATATGGTTACACCGTTTTATCAGTTAATAAAGTAGAACCCGTCTGGCAGACAACATAATCAATGAAACAACAATGCATTGTCTTTTCCGGTTCAAATGAGTTCGTTCAGCCAAGTTCCCCTTGCGAAATGAATTGCCAGGTTTCTCAGGGAATCCTTAAGGAACAGAGACTACTGCATGGAAAGGCTACATAATTATTTTATTTGAAGGCAGGATAAACATCACAATAAATACAATGAAATGAGAAATAGTGTGAGGAGGCTGAGGGCTGAGACTAAAATAATATTAAGCATCTCACAGCATTCTCCTGGTTATTTTAGACTAAAGAGTTGACTTACCAATTTGACTGGCTTGTTCAAAAAGGAAATTCCCGTCGTTTATATAAGCAAAGTATTTCTGCTAAGAAATTCGAATAGAAGAACGTAGGACCTTCGATCTCCAACTCTTACTTTTATGAGTTAAGACTGGAACCAAGTTGACCATATTTGGTTGGCAGAGTTGCCAGGCCTCCAAGGGCGGTTATTCTTTGAAGGGATGTGTGTTGCTCGTTTGGACTTCGAGTTTTACAAGCTCAATGAAAGGTTAATTCAAAGAGTATTTCAAGCACAATATTCTTTAGATGGAATGATAATATTAACCGCTGCAACTGAGAGCCATCACTAGTTCTGGATGGCACGATTTAATGGAGAAATATGTACAGTAGCCGAGTAGGTAAGCTTAAAATGTCTTACTTTTATACTACTTAACCTGGAAATAAGATATATGTGCTTTCAGTTTCACTTTCAGTTTCACGCAACAGTCACTACCTAAAACCACTATTATAGCTTAGAGTTTTCTAGTAATTCAGTTTGTTTTAATAGATTATTGCTCACATAGAATATGCTTCAAATAACAATGTCAATGTGGTAAAATCCTTCCCGAACATGTCATCAAAAATGGCAGTTATTTTATCTGACATTATCTGACGTTATTAATATCTGGGGGCTCCGTATTCGTTCAGCAAAATTTGCATTAATCTTTGGTAAAACTGTTCTTACCACGAAAATATTTCAGTTATGACTTTTGTAGATCTTACAGTTTGGAATAAAGTTTATATTTTGTATACATGAATCGAAGTTCTAAACCCTGCGGCGTAAAATTTTCAAACCAAGAGATTACTGCTTGACGGCCTACGGGATTCACAGAGCAACAAATCCTACTAAATTGTCAATTTTAAAAGCAATTCTAATCATAATTCCAGATTTGTTGGTTAAATCGTTGCAGGTCTTGTAGTTGCAGATCCATTTCAGCTTGACGAGTCTTGAAATAAACAGGGGCAAGTCAAATGCATCAGTACACATGATGATGTAGTGACTGAAAAACCGAATCGCTTGTATTTAGAACTAGAAATTATGCTATAGATAATAAACTAAAAGCTGGACTAGCATGAAACACGCATTAACTCTTTATTGATGTTGTGTTTATGTTACTTTATTTAAAATTACTTTATTTATCATGGTCAAATCTGCTGTCTGATGTGTTCATGTCCGATTCATGAACTATTCATGAATCTATCAAATCTAATAAATTTTACGAATTACTGCTTGTAAATGTTCATGCCTGATTCATGAACTGTTCATGCCTTATTCATGAACTGTTCATGAATCTACACAAATGTATTTGAACAGTGCCTGTAAATGTTCATGCCTGATTCATGAACTGTTCATGAACCATCGTCATGAAATGTTCATGTACTTTTAGGTCATGAGATGTTCATGAAAATCATCTTTCATGAATGTGGCCATTTAATGTTCATTCCCATTCATGAACAGTTCATGAATATTTCATGAATATTCATGGACATAAATTAATGAACCATTCATGAATTGTTCATCAAAGTTTCGCCAGGGTGGGGTGGAACCAGGAGTTCAATTTGACCATGAGTCAAAACAAACTAGTTCAATTTGACCATCGGTCCTATTCAACTAGTTCAATTTGACCCGGTCAAACCAACCTAGGTCAAATTGACCCAGGTTTTGCTATCAATGATTCTAAAAAAAATTCACTCTCCCTCCCTTCCTTCCATCCCTTCCCTCCTCTCTCTCCTCTCTCTCCCCAGGGATTTGAACTCAGCAGCTCTGCCTTGACACACCCAGTTTTCCACTGACTTAACACACTGCGCCACACAAGCACTTGTTGATTTGGAAGCAACATTTATTATATAAGTAACTTAAACCAGAACCCAGATCCTCTAGGGTCAACAAGTCAACACTTACATGAAGTAGTAACCCACATGGAATCTGTCATGAAACTCCAATTTTTTTTTGCTTTAGTTTGCTTCAAACAATCAATAATCATGTGAACTAATCCAAATCCTACCCCTACATTAAAAAAAAACCTAACCGTCAACAATGTGTGCTTGCTAATTTGTTTGAGTCAAATTAAACTAGTTTGTTTTGACTGGGTCAAATTGACCTAGTTTGAATTGACTGGATCAAATAATTATTGAACTAGTTTGTTTTGACCCATGGTCAAATTGAACTGAATGGTCAATTTCAACTACAACATATACATACATGTATGTACATGAAGTCAACATGAATATAATACAATTGAAGGGGTCCGTGCAAGAACGACGTAAGTGACTTTTTATCGAAAATGAGGTTTTTGGTGTTTCCAAATGTTCTTGACCGAAGCTATCATGTGGCGAAGTTTTTTCTTAAAATTCGTTGTGTAAGTATGTAAAATCGTAGAAAACATCTTCCTCACCAGAAGTTAGATATTTCCCGCGAAGAGTGTAACAACGATAGTCTTTATTTGGCGCGTAATGGCTCATAACGAGCTCGGACATGTTGTAGTTTTTCAGATTCGTATTCTTGTCCGCCATTTTGTCTGTTTCATTACAAAAGACGGCAATGCATCATGGTATGAAATCGAAAGGTTTTCGTTAAAAATTAATACATATTCGTAGCTATTTCGGCCCTAGAATGAAACATTCGTGGACCCGATCAAAGCGAGCCTTCTGTCAACACCGAGAAATAATTGATTACTGGTAACACAAAACCAATACCTTGTGACCTCGTAATGTTGATAAAGATCAGATCATTCAATGTCTTACTTTCAGGTAATGTTACACTATGGAGGCATGTGGCAGAAATGCCATCCTCTGATCTAGCTTTAACAATCATAAGGTGAGCGTGGAATTGAAGCCGGCCGTGCCAACGAGAGCTACAATGGATTCTCTCACTTTCCTCAAATATTTTCAAATAACATCGTCGAATGATAAAGGAAGCCACATTTTATGAATAGGAAATAAAAGCGCGTAAAATATCAATATCGGAGCCATTTGAAAGGTTTTCAGTAGTGTGCCAGTTTCGCGGGCATTTGTTACGGCTCAGTCATTCTACACCACATGATAATTGTGAACTGTCAATCAAAGTTTGTAAAATTACTTACGGTAAAATGAATATATCACATATTTTCAAAAACTTTTTTTGTAGCTGGAAGATATATAGAAGGATATTACACGTATCTGATTTCCTCAAAAATTAGAGATGCCTGCGGAGGAGGCTATATTACACGGTGGCGAGAAGATATGAAGTTTATCCTCGAGAATCAAGCATAAACTTCATATCTTCAAACTACCGTGTAACTGCATGTCAGTACAAACTTGTGAGTTTTTCTAAGCTGTTCTGGGGAGTTTCATCGGGTTTTCTTGTCTCTTCGTTGCAGTCGAGAACGTCTTTAAAGAGTTTTAGATCGTATTTGGCTTTTTGTGCTCGGAATATTCATTGTCATGCAGCTCATTTAAGCTGTTTACCTCTTCCTCTGTGATTTTCACAAACCTGCCGCCATCTTTGTAGTTCAAAAGGCGGCAAACGTGATGTCATCGATATTTTCACTAGTGGGATGTAGTTTCGTATGAGTTCTACGAGTGGTTTATTTCTCAGTAAAACACTATCGTCCATATAATAAGATAAAATACTACATCACAAGCGAATTTTTTTTCCACAAATACCTGCTTCTGAAGGTCTAAGGTAAGCTTAGAAAATGCTCTTCCCAGATCGTCCAACCACAGGCAGCCCAGACTCGACATATATTTCCCGCCTTTTGGGTTACCTGTGGTATGTTTCATAAGCGATCTCGTGAATTCTCTTTTCCGATTCCTACGAAATAAATCTTCAATAATAAAAGATTGATACTTAATGAAGTTTTTTGAGTGGTTTTGGGGTGATTTGGGGACTTCTAAAGCAGTTTATTAGGCCTCGAGGTTTTGACCGTTGGCCGCGTATCTATCTCATAGCTACAAATATACACAAGGTATGCAGCTTCGAGCCGCTTTTCATCGATGTCACCTCACTCGCCGCCGAAATTCGACAAGAAATTCAAATCGATTTCGCCTCTGCTTTCGGCACAAATCCAAACATGTGTAAGCACTTCTCATCCACGTTTCAGGCCAAACGACGTGAAAACGTTTGAAACCACTGCTATGCGAAAGTCGAAACGAATTTAATTCAGTTTGATACAGCGATAGCACGGCATTTGATACCTACGTTGATACCTACTCAAAACTGATCTTTAGAGCACCATAAATGAGTCAAAATCCTAAATTTGATAGTTGTATCACGTATAGGAGCAAAGATAGGTCAAAGACAAAGATACATGCAGGCATGTATTAAAAGTCGCGGGAAAATTTCGCAAAACGTTTATACAGACGTTAGTACGGAAATTTTGATTGGAAGCAAGTTTGTGTATGCCAGTATCTTTTCTCCTCTGCGTGCATGATTGGTATTTGGACTAATAATATTATTCAGCAGTATCCACTGCAGAATTTTAGACTGGCCTGTCCTTTCAGTAGTGAGATGTGGCGAGTGGACCATGTTACAGATTTATTCTGTTTTACCACTCGTAGGTGGATGGAGAACCTCAACAGGCTTAAAGCCCTTCTATGGAGATAAAGGCACCTGTAGTTGGAACTGGAGTTAAAATAAAGTTTACTTATTATTTATTATCTGTAGCTGTTGCCTGGTGTGTTTGAAAGACCTCATTAGAGTAGAGAGTAGCTCTTCCACAAAGCTAAAGGGCCTGGAAATGATAATTTCCGCTTATAATACTCCCGGAGAATGCTGCATACAATACAATACAATATATCTTTATTGGCACTTTGAGACAAAAGTACATCAGTGTACATCCAATAAGCATAAGTGGAGGAAAAATAAATCAAATAAAGTAATAATAAAAAGTAAATATGTAATAGGCTAATTTGCAATTTCATCGTATAAATCTATAACTTGTTTTATATAGATGCTGCTTAGCTTTATAATATTCTGATCTTTCATTGAGATCACATAGTAAAATAGCGAAGAAAGATCGAATGAAGAGAAGGAAGGATTTTGGTCGTATAATTTGTTCAAGAATTACAAGCGATGGTAGCAAATTTCGACTAGAAGAAAGTTTGTGTTAGTTTTTGCCGCAGCTCTTTTTAGGGTTCTTATCCTACCTCACAAGCGCTGCGAGGGAGGCTAAGTTTGTGTATGCCTGTATCTCTTTTCCTGTGCGTGCATGATTTGGTTTAGACTACTGATTTCAGTCAGCAGTATTGAGAGCTGCAGACACGCGATGGTAACAAACGTTTACTGGAGGCAACTTTGTGTAGGCCTGTATCATTTCTCCTTTATGGGCATGATCGGTATTTCAACTTCAGCAGTATTCACTGCAGAATTTTAGTTGTCCTTTCAGTAGTGAGATTGTGGCAAGCGATTGGGGCAGCTTTAGCCAAAGTTTACTTATTGTTTGAAATACCTCGTTAGAGTCGAGTATCATTTCCGCTTAGAATACTCCCGAAGAATGCGCAGACACGCGATGATAGCAAGTTTTTACCACGTCACCTGATATTAATTAGCAAGTTTTTTTTTGCTTCACACCGTCGGAACAATGATTAGCAGCGGGTGCATGCCGTATTTTTTTTTGGCAGTGTTTCAGCGGTGTTCTTTTCCTTGTTAAAGACATTGGTGGTTAGTTGTTCAGTATGACGACAAACTAAGACGTTTCAATCAAAAGACACTGCAGCAAAACGTCACGCACATACGCTTTTGATAAGCCCAGCACCTGCGGATCCCGCCAGTTTCCCGCCAAAACTAAAAAAAAAAAGACAAGCACTCCGGTTTCTAATTTTAGGCACGTGTGTGAATAGTTTTCGCGAAAAACAAGAAAACTACTTGAACGCTAAGCCTCAAACTTTGACAGGTTTAAGTTTTCTTAATTTGTAATTCACTGTGAGTTTACTAAGTTATAAAGTTATTTATTAAAAAAAAGGTTAAAGCTCTCGGAAAATTTTATTTCAAACCAGCTGAGCCTTCGTTTTTTCGGTCAGAGGCGCACAACGTTTTGCCTCGGTGTGTCTAACGTGGTCTCGAGTCAAAATTTATTATTAATAATGTTATTTTGCATCAAATTTACCATTATAATAAACACAGGCCTCATGCTATGCACACAGAGAGTTCTAACTTATATTTTGTTTTTCGCAAGAAGACGCACGGGGCGACGAGACTTGTTTTCACAAGAATATGCGCGGGACTTGGGCTTAGTCCAACTTTATAGGGTCGCGGCTATATTCCATCCGCCAAAAGGTCGAATTGCAATATTCTCGATGTTATATTTCTAGGGTACAAACTAAAGCGCTCCTACGCAACTCTTTGCATGTACTGCAGTGTAGTGCAGACGTCATGACCACTACACTAAGCCGGTCTACGTCTACCGCCGTTCGGAATGTGACAAATGTTTATCTTCATCCTTGGCTGGTTTTAAGTTGTCATTAGAAAGAACGATTATCATTATTTAAAGCGTGTTTTCTATTTAAGGATAGTTGGTAATTTAACGGGGAGAATGTGTTGGCAATGGCTCCAAGCCCGTATGCTCAGTACAACCTCGTACCCAGGGTCTTTTTGGATCTGACCGAGGAGACCCTGGGGACAAGTTGTGTTCAGTATGCTAATTTGAGTGTCATTGACAACTTCCAAGATGGCGGAAAATAGTGGTGAACGTGCCACTAAAATTGACAATATAAACTAACCCTAACCTGAACCATACAACTTTTCCTAACCATTTCAACAACAAGTTCCCAGGTAAACGATGAGGTTTTAGGGTTCACAGGTAAACAACTAATTCTCACTAGAATGGAGAGGAAAACTGTATTAACTCGAACTCAAACTCCTATTAAATTCGCAGGCTTCCTGTGAGCAATTCTTTAGTACTGTATGTAGCCTATTTATTATTCCCTGTTTTGGGGTAACATAAAGACCGCAGACGGCATATTTCGAAAGACTTCCTGTTTCTACATCGATGTTAATCGCCATGGTCGATTGCCGGATTTTAACCTCGCTCAATTTCATCAAGTCTTCTTCCTTCCCTAAACGAAAAAATCAAGTTCTAAGAAGGTTAGTATATTATAGGCTATCATTATTCTGTTTTGTGGTGACCGAAAGATATCGGATGATAAATTGTGAATTCCAGCTTCGCTTCTTTTCCCCCTGTGCTTGGCTGGAATGGAACACACTTCCTATAAGAACAAGTCTGTCGATGTTTGATTGTAATCGATCTAATTAATGTAATCATCCGTCATGTCAACACTAAAGTCTAAACCTTTCTGCGAGCTGTGCACGTGCACGCCAGAGGTCATGATTTGATATTCGATACCGAGTTAATAAATTGAGCCGGTTAACACAAGTTTGAGGGAGAAAAGCGAGTAAAAGAGCGAATTTCCGAAACTTCTGCCTTATTATCGGCATGATATGGTTCCACTGGAGAGCAGTGTGGTTGTTAAATGTGAGTCTTACCTTATTAAGTATGTAAACTTTGCATTTTCCCGGAATATAGTGAGTTAACAGTTTTCTTAGATTTTCTCTGAATGACCTAAAAGTCACTTACGTCGTTCTTGCACGGACCCCTTCAATTAAGACTTTAGACTTTTAGACTTTAGCTCTATTTGCACATTTCTTAAAGTTACAATGTACAGTACCACCAAGAAACATATGTACATTTATCGCGATTTACAAGTGCTTCAGAAAAATAAAACTTCTCGAGACAGCCGTCCAAAACTCGGCAAAAGAGTTGTCTGTTCTTTATACTCAACACTACAGTTTGTTATAGGGGAAGGTACTTCTCTCCTTGCTACTTTACAGCTTGCTTGTAATGTATCCTCGCATTTCTTCTGATAACCTTAATAAAAAATATAGAACTACTAGTACAAGCCTGAACTTGCGACGCAAAATAATAACAAAACGGCCGCTCGCTTTAGTTCCATTAACTGGCGATGTGGGGTCTGTTTTAAAGCTTGCTGCTAAGGGAGAAAGCATACCACAAAATAAACTTTTGCTTCAGTCTGTAGTTTCACACTTACGGCAAATATATGTGTTGTTAAAAGTTTCGGCTGAAATCATTGCAATTGTTTGCAAGGCATGTTTCCGATATCTCCGAGTCTGAATTTACATACATGTGCAATATATCAGTCAGATGTGAACGTGTTGGTCTGACTTTTGACAGGTCTGTCAAAATTGCTGCCACTTTCTGGGAAAGTGAACAGAATTTTGAAGCCACATTCGTAATGGAAGACATGTAAAAAACTTCTGTACTCTTACCAGAAAACTTTACTGGGAAAGTGGAATTCATTTTCAATTAAATGCGTTTTAATGCATTTCCCAAAAGATCAACAAAATGTGGTAATTAGCATATATTATGATCGATCGACTCAACAATAACCCCAGCCTAAAATAAATGTGGAAAGAAGTCGGATCGAATTGAAAAACATGGGAAGCCTGGCAAAAGTAAAGAAACATTTAATATTATATAACACTACGAACCATAAAAATATAAACAAAATACATCTCGGTAAAAATAGCTTAAGTTAATCAAAAAACTACCGAAAGGCTGTTTAAATATTTTGCCGTGCACATGACACTTGCATCTCGAAAACTTGCGGGTTATTGCTGTACTTCTTGCACATGCATTATTTTTGAGCTGTACTTTAAAGGTAGAAAGAAACGTATTTTACTGCGACTTTTGTTCTCGATGTTTGCTTGCAATAAGCTTGTGATCGCAAGCAAATCGCAAGCAAGGTGAGAGTGGATCGCAAGCAAATCGCAAGCAGATCACGACCAAGGTGCGAGCAGATCGTGAGCAAGGTGCGAGTAGATCGCAAGCAAGTTGCGAGCAGATCGCACTTCCTGATTGCGATCTGCTCGCAATCAAATGTACATATGTTTCTTGGCGGTACAGTACATCGTCATATGAAATTTTTTTAAGATCATGACAGCACTATATATAATTATGTAAAAAAGAAAAAGGATTTTTTACTAATACAAATACAAATAACTTAGTGGAACAAAATGAGACTGTGCAGTGGTTAAAGTAGCACAGAGCTTTCGAGTTAATTAAATTACCACTGCCTATCCTAAAATTTTACAAGCTATACAATAATTATAACAAAAATAGATCAAATAAAGCTACATGTATTTTAAATACCACAACAACTCTAACTCACATAGAAACAGAAGAAAAAAACAGAGATATAAAACTCTAAGCCTAAGGAAGATTATATTTGCTTGTCTAGCTGAGGTATTGCTTTATTTAATAATGACATAATACGTACGGCAGCATGTCGTCTCCCTTCATTCCTGTCCCCACCAAGCCATTCCAGTGCTCTCTTTACTTCAAACTCAACATAGTCAGCAGTGAATGTACCTCCAGTCAGTGCAAGTCGACCCATTGCCTTAGATGCCATCTCCATAACAGCAGTGTCATTTGATGGCAACAGGTTACGTAAATAATTGGCAAAACGAGTCATCTTGGTTGCATTCCCACCAGCAATACCAATTAAGCCCACTACGAGAAAGCAAATAATGGCAAATATGTAATTTGATTGAGTCCTCACTACATAAAATTATATCTGTGTACATGCATACATGTATGTGTTGAACATACATTTTCAACTCCAAAACGAGGCATCCTTTCGGTTGGACTTCCAGTGTCTCATCAAAGTGTGAAGAGGTGTTTGGGACGGCGAAATGGAAGGTGACAAAAATCATTTCTTGGTACTCGTTCAATGTTTGGTCATGAAACTTGGAGGATACGTAGCAAGGAGATCTGTCTACGGGATCCAGAAGTATCACGTTGATTGAGTGGATTTAAGAGTAATTTTTGCCGTGGAGATGACAGGTATGTGACACACCATCGCCATCCGCTTGCCGGCCTTTTTTCTCTTTAGGTAGAGTGAATCCAGGTTTCCTAGAAACTCGTTAAATCGGGCCCCAAACCCCCAAATTCAAGACACAACAAGTACTTAATCTTCATTAAAGCAAGTTTATTGTGTTATTCATTTCAATGCCATTTAGTGCGATAAAATACCAGATATTCTGGAAGTTTGAACCTTCGTAGTTCAACTGTCAAATAAATTCAAACTTTGAGCTTGGGCTGCCTGTGCTTGCACATACATAAAACAAAAATGGACCATTAGAAATCAGGGGATTGGAGGGTGAAGGGGGATAGTAAACATTTTGTGCACAATATTTATTTGACTCTTTTAGCTCAGTATAATTTTTTTGGACTACAGTATATTGCAAGATCTGCACAATTTTTTCTTCAAACAGACTGTAACTTTCCTGGATCCACCTATATTCCTCAATTTTGTCTTTGGAATTCCCCCCATTCTACAATAATCGTACATGTTGCTTTATAACAAATTACTTATTAAATAAACAGTTAATAATTACTTGCCCCTTGGGAATCAGCGAGTTTTATTCCCCGAAACAGAGTTGAGGGGAACATCGACGACCTCGGGGAAATAAAACTCACTGTTTCCCTCGGGGCCAGTCATTATATAAAGTGTTTATTATTTGATCCATACAGTATAAATTGCATTTGTAAAGTCTCATATTTGGCCATCCATTTAAAATCTGCTCCCCCCCCTATTGAGGGGTTCACTTCTGGGCCCCCTGTGATAGATTGGTGGGAATACCCTCTTGGATACTGTCATATTTAGTCCCCCCTTGGAAAAGAGCATGGAAGGCCCTCCGCATATTGCTGAACCCCCTTGGATTTCGTGTTTTTTAACCGGCTGCCCCCCCCCCCCCCCCCCCCCCCCCCTCCCTTCAGGATATCCATACCCCTCAATAGGCAAGTGTGTTGCACACCCCCTTGGATTTATTGTGCTATTTGACCCCCCCCCCCCCTCCCGCGTCCCCTCGGGATATCCACACCCCTCAATAGGGGGGGAGCAGTTTTTAAATGGTATGGCCCATTTGCCCTGGCCTTTTGACCCTAAATGAAAACAACCATGAACACGAACTGTAGCGAGCACTAAATATCATATACTTTGGGAACTTACCAATTGCCATTATCCCTCCTTTCTTCTCGTTAGCATCTGAACTAGACACCATTTCAAAGATGTGATGGTTAAACTCGTCCATAAACGTCGTGTATTGTTCCGGGGAAGCTTCTCTGAGTTCCGTCGAAACGTAGTGTTGTAAATCTTTGGCTGCCTGTAGTCTCGCCTCGTCTGAACGGCCCTTGAGGCCGGCAAGAAGTTGTTGCATCATTGTGCGTAAAAGTCTTTACAAATCACAAGAAGATTGCATCTTAAAATGTCCCCAAACTTGATGGAAGTAGGCAACCCTCCATCGCGGTCGCCATGTTTGGAGTGGGGCACAGAAGTGACGTTTTCTGACTCTCGGGGGAGGGCTGAGTACAATGAGGTAAATGAGGTAAACAATAGTTTATGACACCGAAAATAATTACTTGGAAAGAAGTTCTGAATGAAATCCAGTTTGTTATTAAACGAAGGGTACGTTTCTTGACGTTTAAACTTCTTTTTGGAAAAAATAATATTTTGAACTCGATTTTCCGGCAGTTCTGATCTTGGGTTACCTGTGGTATTTACGTTTGGCGCGGCTACTCAGCATAAAATGGAGGACCGAAGTTTGTTTTGCACGGTATTTTACATGAGATTGAGAGCAGTTTTTATGGAGATATTGTGATAAAATGCTCTCTGGGAGCTTAGTTGCGGCGAGATTCTTAAGTTTAGTAGCCCATTTTGTCATTACTGTGACGATATTCTGGTCTAAGGTACGTGTATTACTATTAGACTTCTTTAAATGTATATTAAACTAAAATTTACTCCGGGGTTTATACTGCATGTGCAGTATGCGCATACTAATGACACGACATATTGGACTCATGGTAACCCAGGAGGCTTATATCTGTCGTTTTATTGACTCAAGATGTTAGTATTTAGAACAACAAAGTCATGATGATTTTATGTTGCAGGCTATATAATGTACGTAAATTATATGACAGGCAACCCGAGATTAGTAAATCGAGTTCGAAATGTTTAAAAGAAGAAACATTTTTAATGTTCAGCTATATTTCCATATTGACACTGTCCTGTGGGAGGTCGATGGTTCAAAACCTGGCCCGGACCAACACTTGAGGTCTTAAAATAACTTCCTTTACATAATCCAACATTAAACCCCGAACCCCATCCCGGGACAGACAGGGGATTACAAGGCATTTGAGGGGATTTTTGATACAAAACTATGCCCAAGGGGGTGGGACATTGAAAATTAGGAGTAACTGCAGAATACCCCCTCCGAATAACGAATCTCACAACCAAAGATACGACTGATACCCCTGACATGTCTGACACCCGGGACACCCCTGACACGTCTGATGAACGTGACACCTGTGACACCGATAAACGTGACACCCCTGACACGTCTGATAAACGTGACACCCCTGACACCGATAAACGTGACACCCGTGACACGTCTGATAAACGTGACACCCGTGAACTGATAAACGTCTACATGTACATATACATGTACGTCTGATATGCATATTGATATGATACACGTGATACGCTTGATACGTCTGATACACCTGATACGTCTGATACGTCTGATACACCTGATATGTCTGATACACCTGATACGTGTGATATACTTGATACGCTTGATACGTTTGATACCCCTGATACAGGTACTCCTGATACAAGTGATACACATGATACGTCTGATACGTCTGATACGCTTGATAATATACATGTAAACTAACTAAAATCTTACCCTGAAAAATAAAAATAAACCTAACCGGTCAGTAAACAAGATCTTACCCACCTAGAGCTAGGGTTCTCAAGAAAAACTTCTCAAGAAAATGGTGATGTAAAAAAATTTTGAGAGATTTTCTGGAACTCGAACCCCGCTCCCGCCTACTCGTAAGGCAAACGTCGCAACCACTACACTAAACAACCATCGTCGCTCATTTGCTGTCAAATTTGTACATTTTAAAACCACTGCTAATTTATGTTAGTTTATATGATCATTTCATAAATTAGTGATTCCTCTCCTCAAGAACTCTAGGTATTCTGCAACTAAGCGGTGAAAAATGTCCATACAAATATTCTGAGTGATAGGTACGCATATCTTGTTATTATTCTTACGTAAATAATGTAGATTCTATTCAAACTGAAACTGAAAAAATCCCGATGTACAATTATGCCAAGTGATAAGTCTGATACGCGTATCTTGATACTGTTAACACACATCTGGGAGGGGGTATTCTGCAGTTGTGCCGGAAATTATTGGTACAGGGCCGGGGTTAGGTCATGATGATTTTTACGGTGCCAGCTGCTGTCACTGACTTTCTCAAGACTGCACAGGTACACAAGAAGTAATCTGACCTGATCCGTAACCTGACCTGTACTTTACACTCGCTGGTTAACCTAGGGTTAAAGTTATAAACCTTGCTTCGAACAACCCAACCCTGATGGCTAAATCTTAATTGCAAATTGAAAGAGTTATTATGACAAACTCACCTACGATTTCCTGCACGAATGCTCAGTGATCAATCAGTAACCCTACATTGTAGCTCTAGATGAGTGAGAACCTGTTGTTTACCTGTGAACTCGTCTGATGGTTAGGGTTAGGTTTGTGGTTGGGGTTAGAATTTGTCTTAGAATTAACAACCTGACCTGTGGCCTGTGACCTGTACATGTACTTTACACCTGGCAATTAGGTTAACACTAAATCTGTAATTGTAATCTGTACAGTTTAATACCCCGGGGTGCTTAACCTTGCTTCGAACAACTGGGCCCTACTTTTTAAAAGTGGAGTAATATACATAATGAATGCATGATGTTCATCTATGTTCTATAGGTTTATCGGTTGTCCTACTCATTTTAGGCATGGTTCATTATAACATGTTTTGCTTTTGCCACAGCTCATTTGTTAGCTTTTGTAGTTGACAACATCTCCATGGGTACAGCATTTTTCAGCATTTGACTCAAATCCCCACTTACAAAATGTACTCCCAGGGTGGGGTGGGGGGGGGGGGGGGGTGGGGTTTAAGTTGACTCCTGCATTAGACCTTCACGTCTTCTCATACATGTATAACAATTAATGTAAAATTGTAGGACTATAATTAAATAATTCAACAGAGGGCCATGACACTGGAAGATTATTGAACTACATGTTAGTGGTAAACGTGTTACCCGGCCTCTATAAATAAATTGACTTTTTCTTTGTTTGTTTTTTACAATGTACTGTAGGAAGTGAACGTGCTGGCCTGTCTTCCTTTACAATATACACAAACAGAATATGATGCCAAACATACAGAGTAAGTATACATACATGACTGTATATTATATACTGTAAAAGCTCCCCTGCATTTGTCTCCCCTCTGTCTGATATAAAGTTAACATAACATCCCTTCTAGATATAAGCCCCCCCTCCTTAAGCCCCTGGTATACAGCGTGTTTGTATATAAGCCAACCTCCCAATTTATACACTGTCCTTGCCTCTAAATCGACTGAAAAGAATATTACTACAGTTTTCATTGGCATGAGGTGTCACCCTGGAATGCAAACATGACTTGAGATTTCCAAAGTTCATGCACTTCAATGAAAACAATACATAATAATAAAGTAAGAATTGTATTTCCCTGCAGGTACATGTATGTCATATAGTGGAGCCCCGGCCCATGTGAGTGGAGTACCATACACATAGCGAACAGAAAAAATGCTTGCATTCCAACGGAACCCTTACCCCACAGCTGCTGCACACCCTCCCCCACCTGTAATATTTGTAGCAATTTTTCCAAATTCTCATTTGAGTATACCTTACATGTAGCTCAGACAGCAGATTGTGCACTCAGCATTTGTAAGGTCGGGGGTTCATGTCTCGCCAAGCTTAAGGACATATTCTTTTTTATGAACAAAATTGTTTAGCTCCTTTTCTCATTCTGGTATTTTTCCTTCGTTCTTTCCAAATTACCATTTTATAAAAAAATAGCTAAAAAAATAGGCCTTTCCAAGCAATAGATCAAAAACTTCTTCAACCCCCTCTGTCCGAAATCTTTCAGTTAGACAGTAATAAAACCACAATATTATTCCTAGAATTCAGCCGCTCAACAGTGATCAGAAATAATTGGAGCTCCCGCTATATACATGTACATGTAGGCTTACCTACATATATATTATGTTATTCAGGTATAAGAAATGCATTTCCCCCATGCACCTCGACTCTAGAATGCTGGATATCTGATTGCCCCTGTCCCTTCTCTCCCAATGAAGTGAAAATGCCAGTGGCATGTTCCTTAGAATGTTATTATTATACTGGGTTGTCACCCAGATTTGAGGGGTATTATATAAATAAAGGCCAGGCAAAGTCAGAAAACAAATGGGGAAAATGTTTGAGGCTCTGAGCGAGGATGATCGTACATAATATTATCCAGTGCAATATGTGTGCGACATTCAGTGGCTAAATTTAATTGAGAATTGATATGAGCATGAAGGGAGTGGGGGGGAGGGGGGTGCATCCTATTTGACCCTCTGACAACAACCTGATATAGTTAGCGACCTTCTCATATCTAGGTTTTGATTCTCATAGGATCATCATTGGTTTGTCATTAACACTGGCATTCCTGGTCTTGGAGTTTGGAGGTTTCATTGGTGGTGTATCAATGTTCAACAGCACAGCATCCATGTTATGTATCCTTACTGAGAAAATTATTGAAATCAAGGTCATAATGTAGATTCGTCCATCAATCAAACATCTTTTATATACATACATGTATGAACCAAGTTTCGGGTTTTATTGTGGTTATTAAGCTAAAGAGAGTCCTCCTTTATACCACAGGAACCCCAAACCCAGTTTCATTTGATGAAACTATGAATAAATTATTGACACAAGACAAATACGCATTTGAATGATGTACATTTGTAGTTACATGTATGTAATTACTAAGATGGTCAATTAGAATAATAGTGGCTTATTAGTTCCAACACGGCAATAGTGCAAAGAAAATTGATTTTGCAAACTCAGGGATGACGGACAATACATGTATATAGGTGTAAAATAATATATCACTGAAGCTTCGATCTCTGATCCCTGGCCCAAATACTGGCCATCATTTTGCAGGGAATTTAATAATTTTACATGTCTTATTTCCATTTTAAATTTCCTCAAATTAAAATGCTGAAACATGTTTATACTTGCCAATAGGATGAATCCACTAGCCCGACGGGATAATCCACTTAAGCCCAAGCTGTTGGATCAGACATGGTAGTGTAAAACAAAATGTTTATAATTATTTTAACTGAATGTCACATGTATAAAAATATTCAAAAGGTTAAAAGAGGAGAGATTTATTTGGTAAAGATTAAATTATCACGATACACTATGTATAATGCGGGTATCAGCGGCCATCCCGAGGGGGCGGCCCCCGGGCAATCCACGGGCAACCCAGGGGCTTAGCAGGGGATTTGTAGCAAAAACATGCTCCACACGCGGGGCATTAGAGCGCTTTTGCGTTTTCGTCAAAATACCCCGGGGACATACCCACGGGGTTTGCACGTAATCTGCTGTCTCAACGTTCAGCGGTTTTCGCCACAGGACTCGCTCGATCGATTTCTTTGTCCTTGAGGTAAGTCATATCATCATTCAAATTAAGAGATTAAATTAAGCCACCACTGTCGGAAGACAGAACAAAGAAATAAAGGATAATATTTGTATAAAACTATTAAAATTTTTGACACTTCTAAAACGTTTAGCTTCTAATACTTATAATATGTTACCCAGGTTGCCCCAGGGGTGGGGGTTTTTGTCACAATTTTCTGCCCCACCCGAGGGGTTTTAGCATGTATTTGTCATGGCTGCTGTGACAAATGCCCCTGGGTGCCCGGGGGCCGCCCCCTCGGGATGGCCGCTGATACCCGCATAAATCACTGATTTTGCTAGTTACTTGGCCTTAACCCTTACAGCCATTGCTGCCCATGCAAGTGCAGCTATCACATTATCCATGTTTGTATTAGAGTCCTGGGATTGTGACAAGTTTTGGTATGTCTTTGGCTTTTGTAGGTAAGTATAGCTTACTGATTTTGAGACATTGAATGTAATGCAACTTTGGTTTACATGCAATCATGACAAGGGGTTATAAGCTTATCACTAGGAATCTGTTTTGTTTTGCAGTGCTTTCCCTGCCTTCATAGAGATGTGTGTGCTAATTGCAGTTCTTGGATTCAGAGCAGACAAGTGAATAAAAACCTGTGTAAATAATGAACACATCACAAGAAAAACTCCAGGTTGACTGAGTGGGCATGAGCAGTGCTCGACCTTAGCGGTAGTCTACTAGTCCTGGACTAGTAAGAAATGCTTCTGGACTAGTCAGGGCTAAAAATAATGGCCGGTCAGTCGCCGGTCAAGATCAGTATTTGGTTGAAACTGTAGTAACATTGACTGGTCAAAATGACCGGCAAGGCAAAGATTTCATCGGACAAGTTCCAATTCTGGCCGGACATTGTCCGATGACCGGCCGTTATTTTTAGCCCTGCTAGTAAAAAAATAGAGCCACTATAGTCACAGGACTAGTAACTATTCTATAATTTGTAATGTTTAATGAAAGATAAAAACAAAAACATGTCCTGTGATTGTATTTTGAACAAGTTTCTTCGCAAACGTTCCTAAAACAATCACAAAAAGGCCGAGAAGACTGAACAAGGCTGAGGCGAGAACTGGGCACTAGTCAGCCCCAGGAGCTCCCGTGAAGGCCGCTATCGCCACCAACTTTGTTTTGACTTGTTCACTCTTGCGTGTATCATGAAAGGCTTGGAGATCAGCAAATATTTGCATGCCGGAGTCGGGATAGCAAAAATCCCGAAAAATGCTCTAAAAATCTATCCAGAAATTCCCAATTTTTCCCCTAAATATCCCTCCAAAAATCTCTAAATATCCCAATTTTTTTCTAAAAATCTCCATTTATCTCACAATACGTCATACAATTCAAGATAGCGGCACGCAGTAAATTCAAATGAGTTTTATCGACAGGAAAATTGTTGCATAAATAACATCTAGTGTACAATTTACTGGACACGAACACAGAAACGGACTTAGGCATCCATAACGAACACTTGAGAGCAAACATTGTTTTTCAGCCGAGGTTCCCTTTAAGTATCAATCTTTTATTATTGAAGATTTATTTCATAGGAATCGGAAAAGAGAATTCATAAGGAGCAATTATGTAAACTCTTCCGAGATCGCTTGTGAAACATACCACAGGTAACCCAAAATGCGGGAAATATATGTCGAGTCTGGGCTGCCTGTGATATAATTATATATAGTACAGAGTAAACAAGAAAAAGAGCGAGCTAGAAAACGTACTAAAACAGGTCCCAGAGTACAGTGCTAAGATTGAAATATGATACTTTTAAAGGACACTTGATAACACAAGACAAGTTCTTCAAAGTTCAATATTTTATTGTTTTCATTTTTTTTTAGTACACGATATCTGATATGGGAAAACTGTATTTTATAGTCACACAGTACAGATACAGAACTTGGGCTGCCTGTGGACAGATTTTCTAAAATGCTATTTTCTACGCTTTCGATTTTCAACCAAAATAGTGTTTAAAAAAAGCTCCCACTCAAGAGGAATGTAGTCTATTTGTTTGAAATTTTCACAAAATGTCAATTGATACATGTATCTCCACTGCAAAAGGGTGTCGGGGAATTGGAAAATTCTAAAAATAGAGCTCTTGACTGCATTTTCTGCCTTTTCACGGAGAGCATGATAACTTTTGAACTAAATCGAATTTTGAAATTCCCCAACACGCTTTTGTAATACGATTCTTCTGAAATGCGACAAAGCAAACAGATTTTAAAACTTTAAAATATTTTCGGAGTCGGAGCTTCTGAAAGCCATCTTACTAGATCCGAGAAACGGTATCGCGGAAAATTCGAGATTTTCAAAGAATTCAAAACTTTTTATGTATTCTTGTAGCCAATTTTATAAGCTTTAAAATGATACATGGATGATTTATCTACGATGTTTCTTCGAGGCGCTACATAATTTAGACTGGAAACGCACCCTGAAGGTATCCGATAACCTTAAATAAACACCACTGGATGGTTGCAGTCACCAATTAGTAAACAATAGGCATAAAATTATCATTTCATCGGAATTCTAAATAAAGCAGCAAAGAAAATAGAACAATTTTTCTTCAAAATCATCTAAAAATCCCAAAAAATAATTTCCGGATTTTTGTGTCTAAGCCTAAGTTGGGACTACCAGGAATTTTCTCTGGACTAATAAGGTTTCAGCTCTACTAGTCCAGGGCCAGTGATTAAAAAAGTTAAGGTTGAGCACTGATGAGTACACAAGTATATTAATTGCCCTGTATGACTGACAACAAAGTGCAGCTACAAGTACGTGTAATGCCTTCAGGGTATTATAACAGTGACAACTTCCTGCATGTACAGTCATAACATGTATAGTCTGCATGAGCAGTTGCGCATAAGTGGGCCAAAAATATGGCGTGTCCGTATATATCATATCATAGCCTTACACAGTTCACAGAATGCAAATATGGTGATTTTTGATTTCGCTTTCCAAAAGTCTTACTATAAAAACTGCCCCTATACTGTCTAAAATATCACTTTAAAATCAGTAATTTTGGAAAGTTTGGATGATATACCAAGAAATTAGGCTTTAAGATATTGCAGCTCAACATTAGACTTTTGTATGAGAATAAGCAGTAATGCCTGACTAGCTTTGTTTTGGTGCTTTTCGCAAACTTTAAACCTTCAATGATAAATTCACAATTGCAATGGTTCATAAATATTATTTCTTCTTCAATCTTATAAACCTTACTAATTCTAACATGCATATAATTTGCTTTTAAATGGCAGTTTTTTCATGAAAATAACAGGCATCAACATTATGCTAATTGCCGCAGCCATATTTGCATTTGGGGTTCTTCCTACATTCAGCTGGTTGGGGTGATGGTCATATTTTTTAGGGTTTGAAATTGGCAATTTAGCATTTTTTAGGGCTTAATTGTCCAAGCAAAATCCATTTTTCAGGGTGATTTTTAGACCACGAGGTACATTTTAGGGTGGGAAATTATTCACGGTTTCAATTTTTTTGGGGTAGTTTTCAAGGTTTTCCGATGCATGGTCACCCCTATCCTTTTTACCTTGAAGAACCCCCCTGGGAGATTAGCTGGTAACCAGCAGATTTCCACTGGTTGTGCGCAGTTAAAAGGCTATAGTCTGCTACCTGTTTTTCCCAATTTCCTTTTACAATTGTATTTATGGCAATGATTGAAGCTAATCATCATCATGTAACCACCTGTAAAACACTATGTACATTTAAGTGTAGCCTCATTTCAATTTCTAACACCTCACTGGTTAGCTCAGTAGAGCACAGTCTAGAGTGCAGGAGGTCAGGAGTTGGAATCCCGGCCGCGTCCTTGGGCAGGGACATAATTATAAGTCGTTGGCCTTGTCTCCTTCCCGCTTCTCATATATACAAGGGCCTGTTGTGTTATTTTGAAAAAGAGTAGGGGATAGTCTCCCAACATAACAGCCTGGTATTCCGAGGTACATGTACTACATTCCTCATGATTGTAAACTGCACAGCAGCACATTGCACCACAATAGCAGTCCGTATCACAAAAATAACCTTGTGAAGTGTGCATATTTTAATACAATTTGCACTACATGTATATACATTTGTAAATGAATACCTTTACCTTTTATGACCCTGCAGCCATATTTATATTTGGTTAATAGCCAGCTAATACATTGTTAATATACATGTAGTTATAAACCTGCAACCAGAAAGCCATTTTATCTTTAATACTCCTGACCAATAGAGTCTGACTCATATTTCTTGCATTCTCATGTACATTGTGTTTTTGCAGAATGATTTACACAATAAATAGTTTTAAACCAATTTGAATTCATATGCATTGTGCAATAATATATTCATGTATCTTTATTATTTATTAATAATGTAACTGGTAACCGGACACGTATAATAAATATTTACATGAACTGTAAAATAAAATCATTATTTTTGAAATTAATTTCATGTTTTATCTGTGTAAACTTTTTCCAGTTCTCTTTCTTGTGTCCTTGAGTAAACTGTGTGAACACTCCATCATGTATTTTAATTCCTCTGGGGTTGGTTTACCATGAGCCTTCCATCTCACTCTGCCACTGCTGTCCACTAGAAATGCATGGCCTACAATAATGTTTTCAATAAGGGCCTTCCTTATAGGCTCCGTCTTGCCAAAGTAGCACAAGTAGTTATCCTAAAGTTAAAAAACACACAAGGCAGTTGTATAATGTAAGCCCCCCAAAAAGAAAAACATTAATTTGGACAATGGAAATACCCACAGATAAGCAACTCTTTTTTTTAAATAGAAAAACAAGGGTCAACGTTGGGGATGCTAGCACTGCTAATACATGCTTTGGATAAAAGGATGCATACCATATTTTATCATGTTCATGTACAATGTATATCAATAGATTAATTTTGGTCTTTAGTTTCATGGGTTCAATCCCAGTTTCTGGGAAACTTAACCCACCCACCCCTCCCTTGGATATGCATCATTTTATTAATGATTTAACCATTAAAGGTTAGGGGGAGGGGTGGGGTTTTACCATAAACCATGATTGATATATTACATGAAGCAAGATGCAAATCCACCAGAAAAGAGAATTAATAATATTTATGCAAATTCAAAATATGATCAATAGATTGATTTTACTTAACCCTTGAAATAAATATTAGACTAATAGGCACAATAATTAGACCCTAATGCTATAGTTTTCTTTTGTTTCTACTTGACTATTAGATACCGACTATTAAATTTTGTTGCACGGGGTTCATTATTAAATTTTATTGAGAAAGGAGTTGGGAAATGTAAGATAACGGTGGGAGATATCAAAATTAGTAAATATCTATTTTAGCCATTACTGTATGTCGTATTTTGCCACCAGCATTTCCGACCCCTGCCAGAGGGTATAATTATAGCCTGCTTTCAGGCGGTAGATGGTGTTTTTGTCACGCAGCAAACGGATCATTGAAGCGCTCGCCATATTGCCCGAGCGTGATTGAGACTTGGGATCGAATGACAAATGGAGGGGGAGAGAAGCAGAAAGGAAAGACCTTTCCTTTCTGCTTCTTCTCCCCCCTCCATTTGTCATTTGATCCCAAGTCTCATTCACGCTCGCCCAATATGGTGGCCCCTTTGATGATCCGTTTTGCTGCATGAAAAAAACACTATCTACTGCCTAAAAGCAGGCTAGAGGGTATAAATCTGGCCCTGAGTACCTGTTTTTGAAGAGAGATTTGCTTCCGCAGATTTCTCTCTATAAAAGGCTTCATCAGCTTGAAAAACCAACCATCAACAACACTGACCTGGAAATTACAAGTTACTAAAATAAGTGACTCTTTTTAAGCCTGGTTCACACTAGCGACACAAGCGTCAGGTACAGTACCATAATTGTGAGATAAGAACAAGCACTGCTATAAATGATCAATAAATACATCACTGCATCTTTGTATGTTGCTTGTGTCGCCTAAGTGTGACCATTGCATGCATGATTCAAGATTGAGTAATGTGCACATACAGGGTTAGAAAAAAAAAATCAAGACCCACTTCCCCTCTGGGCAAGTGATTTCAAATTATACTTGCTGAATCATTTTCTCACTTGGCCAAAATAGTTTCTCAGGGTTCAAAACATTGCCATTCCATGCACTCACCTGCCGGGCAAGTACAATTTTTTAGTGCTTGTCTGATGGCATTTTGCACTTGTCATGATGAGTGTAGACAAGTGATTTCTTCAAACACTACGTCTTAATATTGAACATTATCATAAATGAAAACCAACGTCTGTCACAATATTTATGCACAGTACATGTAATAGTCAGAGTAAACATGTAATCTAAAAACTTACCTCATAACAATTAACGTCAGCCTGTGCTTGGAATTCATTTAGGAATGGCTGTCTGTACATCTCGCACATATTCTGTTAAAAAAAAATAAAGTTGAAAATTAATTTATATATTTAAATGTATGAAGCTATATAAGTTTGTGGGAAATTAAAGTCATCAAATGTCTTTAATAAATGCATTTAATTAGCAGTCTACAATATTCTCTTCTTCTTCCAAACATTACTGTCTTGAAAGTGTATACTAATACTATTATGAAAGATGTACATGACTGTACACATTATCATGCCAGGAATTCAGATTATTGACTAGAACCAATCATCTTGCAAAAATGTCGTAGATTTTCTACATGGCAGGACATACATGTAATGGGCCAACTGCTGTTTGTTTCTAGCTTGTTCAAAGCTGACTGCAATGTGATGCTCCAAATAAAGTGATGTCTGATGTTTGGTATTGTGTGAAATTCAAATCAAAAACTTGAAAGTCTAAAAATACACTTAAAGAGTTTGTAAACAGTTCTAAAATGTAATTAGGCATAACTAGCTACACCCAGGTTGAGCATCTTGCCAAGATCTTGTAAGATCTTACAAGATCCTGTAAGATCTTGGCAAGATCTTATTTCGGCTGAATCTTGCCAAGATCTAGCCAAGATCTTGGCAAGATCATGGCAGGATCTTTGCAAGATTCATCAAGAATCTTCAGATAAGATCTTGGCAAGATCTTGGCAAGATCATGGTAAGATCTTGGCAAGGTCTTTGCAAGATCTTTGCAAGAATCTTAAGATAAGATCTTGTCAAGATCTTGCCAAGGTCTTGGCAAGATCTTGGCAATATTCATCAAGAATCTTAAGATAAGATCTTGTCAAGATCTTGCCAAGGTTTTAGCAGAATCTTGCCATGATCTTGGTAAGATTTTAGCAAGATCTTGTATTAAGATTCTTGCCAAGATCTTGGCAAGATCTTATCTTAAGATTCTTGATAAATCTTGCGAAGACCTTGCCAATATCTTGCGAAGACCTTGCCAAGGTCTTGACAAGATTAATCAAGATCTTACCAAGATCTTGGCAAGAATATAAATATATAAGATAAATTCTAGTCAAGATATTTGCAAGATTTTGAAAGATTTGTGCAAGGTTTATCAATTGGAATCTTAAAATATTATCCATGAAACATTTCTTAACAAATAGTACTTAACGATAGAAAATAAAGTGTTTAGTCCTAGCTACTTTGCACTACACATTGTATTTAGTACACACAGAGTTTATACGTAGACTTGAATAATTTGCTACCAATTTACTAAGATCATGGACTCACATAAATTCTAAACACTTTATTGGAAAGCTGGTCTAACATTACAGGGAATAAAGATCGTTTTCATGAGAAATTTTAAAACTTAATGTGTAATTTATTATTGTAAGCTTGTTTTCATAATGTATGACAGTATGTGCTGTGTTTAAATATACGAACCTGAGTTACTGAAGCTACAGGAAAAAGCTCAAAATCACGACATTCTCCTGGTTATTTTGACTATTACTCACCAATTTTACCTTCCCAAGTGTTCAATAAAGCAAAGCATTTGGCAAACCCTTTGAAAATGTGTGTTTTTGTTACGAAATTCGAACAGAACTTAAACTTTACCCTTGCTAAACTCTCCGCCATGTTTTCACTTTAACCGAGTGAAGACTAGAACCAAGTTGATCCATATTTCGTAATAGCTTGCACCTGATTGGCTGAAGGAGTTGTCAAGCCTCCAGGGATTGGCTGAAGATTCAAATTAGGCCAAGATGAGGTGAGACTTGTTCGTTTCACAGTCTCTCTGCAGTCTCACGAAAGAGAAGGTTATATATAATAACTGCTGCCAACTGCGAGGTAATATCATGGCATATCAGTTCTAGATGAGATGAAAACCTGGTGAAATCTGTGCAAAAGGTGGGCAGAATTTTCTACTTTAAGTATAATTCATTACATGTAAATGAAACTGAAAGTTCTGTCATCTGTGACACTGACAGTTATGCATACACGAAAAACAATAACTGAAAAAGGTTTTTCTAGTAGCTAATATATGTCATTATTGTGCACTTTTAAGTATGTTCTCGAATATATTTCAAGAAACTCGTTAAATTGTATGAAAATGTGGTATTAAAAAGCTTCTCTAACATGTATTTACATGTAATTAGGTCCCCATGTTATGATTTACGGTTTCGTTCCGGACCATGAGTGAACTCTCTTAATTATAAATTGAACAAGAGCCCATCTGGGCTTTCACTCGGGCCACATGAGATTGAAGATGAAATACACTTTCATTTGAAATCCTCTTAGTATCAAGTCGTGCTTTAATTCGCCAGTGAGAACGTCAAAAAAACAGACTGGTCTATTAATCGCTTTTATGGCATGACTATGATAACGCAGGATTCGAACAACAGAATACTGGTAAATTCAAGTGTATAAATGCAATACAATGACATATTCAGACTTTGAATTTGATTGAAAGGCGAAAACTGTATGAATACATGTGAAATGAAACATAAATTTCATAGCAAGAAAAACAATTGTAATTCCTATAAATGAGAAAGCTCTTCTATTAAGCCGCTTCTCATATACACAGACTGTTTCACAAAAAACATTTGCGCTTATCGACACAAGAATTCAGTTGACCTTTCAAATAATTTATTCTGAGGTACGCATACTCTAAATCAGATGTTAAATAAAGCGATAATTAGAAGGAAAAGTACATTAACAGACAAACTGAGAGGAAATTTATTCAAATCAAAAAGAGTTTACTTACAGTATACTTACGTAACTGACACCTTCGTGCACATATGCACTGAATCGGAATGAAAGTCGAAGCCTACCTCGAACTTAACTTTCAGCTAACCTGTTTCCTTTCATTCCACAATGAATAATAATCTCATAAAGTAAGCCCGTAGCTTTCAATAAATTTGCCAGTGTCTGAATGAAACAGCTAGATCTTTTCCAATTTCTCTCACGAGTCACGGCAGAAGACAGTCTCAAGCTACAAAACTTGAATTTTGATCCTCTTCACAGTAACGTAATTTAACGTCTCCGATCAATTCCTCTCTCTTTGCTGGCAGTTCATGCTTCTTGTACGTGTAGTTGTCCCACTGAGCCGTAACCACAAAACGAGCACAGCATTTCAGTTGGCATACACTGCGTACATCTGCTTAACTAATTAGATTTGTAAAAATCTTAGCGGATCATGTAAATATTCCGCTTGGCTCAAATATGAGGGTTTCTGCCGTCAAAGTTCATTTTTTGTTTCAGTTTTCCCCATATTAGCAGACTTGTATAATGTCTCGAGCTCTCCGAATCCAGTAGAAAGACTCTGGTTATTCTGTCGTAAAACATGGACCTGACCCAAATTTAGGTTGTATTGCATCATTGCCCACGATGGAATAGATTTCTGACAATGACTATTTGAAATTGATATCTCCTTGTCTCGCCTAGTCTGAGCTTTGAATTTTCTTATCTGAGCGCGCCTGAGGAAATCTAACCTTTGTTTGCGTGACCAGCACAGTGCAATCTGATTGGTTAGACTTTGACCTTTAACGCATGCGCAGAAGCAGTTTGACACTGATTAAAAAAAATAATAATAACCACTTGCATTTTAAGACTCGGCGCTGCCACAGGCAGCCCGAGTAACTAGTTTACTTGATGACTTGCAGTGAGGACTTCTCAATCTGTAGAGTTTTAAGTGCATATTTTGGGCTATGAATTGAAGAATTAATGTGAACTCTGCTAGTATAGATCTAAGTATGGAGAACATATTTGAATTATTGTGTTCGTTGCATGCAAACATGTGCGTCGATCGTAGTGAGATGTCTCGTAATAGATTAGCTCATTTAACTTCAAAAATCTAAGCTTTGAAGACGACCATCGATCAATGTGTTTAAATCAGCGATCAAGGCATTGAGTAACAATTCATACTTTAAAAAACCCACACCAATTTATTGGTGAATTTATTGAGTAAGATTTTGAAGCACAAGGAATTCCTGTTGTAATTAATTTCCGGTTGTCACGCCGGATTCGTCACGCCACACCGGACATGTAAAATCCTTTATCTAGTGAACTTGTAATTCTAATTTTATTGATTATATTTATATTTTCCAGGCCTTCTAGTTGCAGATCAGAAGCTTTTCAAATCCTGACTCTCAAAGAAAGCTCACACTGGAAAAGTCAACTATATACCAGTTTGCTAGTGAGTGAAATGACAATCAGTCTGGACATTCTCTGTAGACTGTACTTTTGAAGTTTAATAATTAAACTAAAAGTTAGAATGGTAAGGAACATGCATTGACTCATTATTGATATCTGTTGTTTATTGCCAGTCCCTAAGCTATATTTTTACCTTTAACCTTTACTACTTTTTCCACATATATTCTGTACTGCAATGTGGGCATTTACATACACATGTACATGTACACCTATTTCAAATGTCACAGACGAGCAACAAGCGACAAAGGATTGCCATTACAACTGGCGGCAGCTATGTGTGATGGAATACAGTGCAATTCGAAAATCCATTCAAAGGAAATCATTTATATTCTTCTTAAATCCATTGACTCCAAAAACAAACAAATTCACCAGGCTTTTAGCAACAACCATAATCCATTTCGGTGTGGGTATGTAGCTCATCCCTTGTTGTTTGTCGCTTAATTGTATGGGATAACCTTTTTTGAAACAGGTGTACATGTATAAGAGTAATATAGCATACGTGTCAGGGCTTGAAATTGCAACTGATATTGGTTGCAAATGCGACCAAAATACTGTTTTTTGCAACTAAAATATCTTCAGCAGTCGCAATCGCAGTCAACCTTTTTTGCTGGTTAGAAAAAAACTAAATTGTGACAAATTTCCAGTACATATACATGTAGCTATAGTCGAACATTGCAACAAGTACTTTATTTTAATTTCAAGCCCTGCATGCAGTCACAGCTGAATTACATTTATTTTTTAAGTGCATTTGGAAAATCAAGATGCTGATTGGTTGAGGAGTGCACATGGTGATTATATAGGCTGTGCACACTATTTATAATACCATAACTAATAGCAAAATATCATTGGACTACATACATGTGTGTAATTTAAGTAAAGTTACATGCCTGACTCTGTAATTCCACAGAGAAATTGCACTTGAGAAACCTAATGTATCACCCTTTGTGCTAAGGACAATATCAGTTTTATCATGTAATTATAAGAATACAAGGATAACTACCGGTAGTCAGACTCGAACCCTCACAGTAGCATATTGTTACAGTAAATCCCTGCTCATGCAGTTAGTCCTTCATCAGTTCATGTACTCGACCCTGACTGAATCTTTCACTCGAACAGCCTCAGCAGAAGCAAAATTTACTTTAGGGATCTCCATAATATCCATCAGTTCTACAATGTATGTCTACATTGCAGAGGGAGATGGCTTTTAGTCCCATGTATTTAGTTTCAATTATTTATAACTGATATCCTTCACAATGCTTTGCAAATAGGAAAATGACAACTGCCAAAGCGCTTGTTCTGTCTGACTCGATTTCCACGGCAAAAAGACTTTTACCTGTTGGTAAAACTGCCAAAACATTGCCTAGAAAGTACAAATGTAGACTATTCACTGCCTGCTTTGTTCTTCTAAATACTTTCCTGAATTAATGCTCAACCACTCTGTCACTACTCTCTTGTCACCGCCATTTCAGTCCGTTTGCAGGAGGAATGTGTGACATTTCGTGACACAAGACAACTAATTGACCAATCAGTATTTCCCGTTCAGAATCTGAAATGTACATGTATAAGGAATGGCTGCAGGCCCTCATTCTGGTAATAAGTTCATGTCCTAGATACAACAATAGGTTAATTACGTTCTATTATGTTTCGGTCATAGAACGTCAGTAACATATTGGTGTATCTAGGACATGAACTTATTACCCTCATTCTCCTCTCTCGTGCCAGTCTTCTTATTCCATTTTCGTGTGGCCAAATTATTTTATCACTTCCTTTAATTGCATTGAAATAACAATGAGGGCCTGTTTTGCAGGCTACAAAAATACCATAAGAATATTGTTCTTATAATAACATAGCTGAGTGTCATTATTTTGTAAGATGGGACAGTTATGAAATCCCTTATGTGAGAACTACATGAGCGTTGAGCTGTAATAATATTGACAGTTTGTTAATAAAACATGAAGAGTGAATGCAATGGTTGTTGTTTATGTACAACAAAAAAGGGGTCCATGCAAGAACAGAGTATTAAGTGACATCTGATCAATGGAAGAATTTGGAACTGTAATATCCTCCATGATCTCGCCAAGATCTTACGGGATCCTGTAATATTCTCCATAATCTTGCCAGGATTTGGGTTATCTTGGCAAGATCTTGGAGAATCTTGCCAAGATCTTGGCAAGATCATTCAAGATCATCCAAGATCTTGGCAAGATCATCCAAGATCTTGGCAAGATCATCCAAGATCTTGGCAAGATCATCCAAGATCTTGGCAAGTTCTTGGCAAGATTATCCAAGAACTTGGCAAGTTCTTGCAGGATAGTGTTAAATATCCTCCATGATCTTGGATTATCTTGCCAAGATCATGACAAGATCTTACAGGATCCTGTAATATTGTCCAAGATCTTGCCAAGATCCATCAAGATCTTGCCAAGATCCGGCAAGATCTTGCCAAGATCCGGCAAGATCTTGCACAAGATCCTGCAGGATCCTGCAAGATCTTGTGCAAGATCTTGCAAGTTTTTAGAGAAGATCTTGGCAGGATCATGGCAAGATCTTGGCAAGATCATGCCAAGTTCTTGGCAAGATCTTGACAAGATTCTCAACCTGGGCAACCACAGACAAAATGACTTGGGACACTTCTCACTTTGAGAGACCATTATCTTTAAATAAACCTATGTCTCCCCTTCAATGTTGGTTTAGGTGCACATTCAATTTGAAATTCATTCATTAATTACCAACATTGAAAGGGGAAGGGGGGTTTGCGAAGCTTCAGCTGTCTTAATAGCTTTGTGCCCAGTATTTTTTCTTCTCATATAATAACTATTTTGTCGAGTGTCTCAACAATTACATGTATCACGATTCACTGATCATTTTGTTTACTTTTGAGATGCCAATATAACATGGTATTGGCATCTCAGAATACCAGCCTCTGATTGGCTCTTGCACGAGCCCTTGCAGTTACATGGGTTCCAGGTCAAGTTCAAATTAAGTCGTTTGTTCAACAGCAAGATTTCTACAATTTCACCTTCAAAACACTGTAAATTACAAGATAAGAATTATTCAATCCTAAAGGTAAGGTTGGCATTGTAGTTTCCATCAGAAATCTAACACTCTTATCCGCTAAAAGTACAATTTTTGAAGAGATTTCAAAACACGTCGAGAATGTTTTCTCCACTCAAGCCGTGAAACCGTTGCCATAGATATACTAGGCACCTCTTGAGAATTGAAATTATGATCAGCATAAGTTTGGTGCTTCATTCTCTTCTTTCGTTCAACAATTTCCGACTTAAAGGGGCATGGTCATCGGTTTACACGCATGCGCAGTAGAGACGAGTTAGTTTATTAATATTCCGTGGGCCACGGGAAATTCAACTTATCCACCATCAATGCGAGCGTGGTATAATCTGGTCCAATTTAACAGCTTGTGTGGGCCATCAGTCCTCCAAACTTCATACAGTATTTTAGATGTATATATTTATTAGTTCTATAGCCTTTTTTTATTTGATTTGCAAAAATGAGCTGGAAAATTTCGAAAAAACTACGAAGTCAGCGTGGCATTAACTAACGGTATGTTTGTACCAGTTCGATTTATCGGATGTCATGCACTTGAACACAATTGTTATCACTTTGAATGAATGTCGATTGTTCACATGGTTATCCTGTGTGAGCTGCTGTAGTTATTTGGAATCAGGGAATGTTTGAACGGTGCATTTCGTACACTTTTGCAAGCCTAGTGTAGCGCGCTGTTTACTCGTAATGCAGTCTGTGAATTAATAACGAGCTTGTTTGTACTAGTTCGATCTATCGGTTTTCAACTCCAAAACAATTTCGATACCTTCAAATGAATGTAGATTGCTCAGAAGACTATCATGTGTGAGCTGCTTTGGTTATTTGGGCATCAGGAATTTTTTTAACGGGAGTTTGCCTACGGTTTTGGAAGCATACTGTAGCGTGCTCGACCATAGAATTTGCAACGGAAGTCTGTTTATAACTAACAAGCTTGTTTGTACTAGTTCGATCTATCGGTTTTTATGGACTCCAAAACAATTTTGATAGCTTCAAATGAATGTAGATTGCTCAGAAGACTATCCTGTGTGAGCTGCTGTGGTTATTTGGACTTCAGGGAATTTTTAAACGGGAGTTTCCTACAGTTTTGGAAGCATTGTGTAGTGCTTGACACTACAATGTTTACTTGTGAAGAAAATCCTTTGAGCTTTAAATACTAGGTAAGCGTGTTTATACTAGTTCGAACTATTGGCTTTTATGGACTGGAAACTTATTTTACAGCTTCATATGTATGTCGGTTGATCAGAAGACTATGCTCTTTGTGTTCCTGTGGTTTGTTTGGCATCGGAAAGTATTTTTAATGTACTTTTTCTTCGATTTTCGTGCAGTGTTTGGACATACATTGTAATTCACCGATATCAGATTTTATGCAAAAGTATCCAAATCAAACATGTTCAACATTCTAAGAACAGAACTATTTGTCCAAATGTTATCATATCCAACTCAACGTCTTCCTCCATCGACTCTGAAGCCATTGTTACAACGTGGTTCCCTAATACAGGGCCGTCAGTCTTCAAAATGCTATTACAAATCCTCCTCTTTGCGACCTTCTCACGTACACTCGCTCAACCGGGAAGATTTTGATAATTATGCTAATTATACTTTCTGCACGCCTACTGCGCATGACTACCAGGTGACCATGCCCCTTTAGCTGTGCGACTCCGCCAATACAAAATATATTTTCTCCCAACTGGCCGGCAATATAATTCGGTATCGGCGTCTCAAAATCGCAATTTGTTTATAGTATGTCTGTGATTGTAGCTTCCTGTTGTTTACTTTTTCTTCCAGGCTTATTTTAATTTTAGCTTCCGCAAATTAGTATTTACATTCTAGCTATAAACAGGAGAAGAGATTACTTGCTCAACTGTTCTGAATTTCAAATTCAAATTTAGAATCCCAAAGGGGTAGGGTACTCTTTTCCATTTTGTATTGTGGGTCCTTGTTTAAAGGAAGCCCTGGCATTTGGAACAAATCATTGTTAATTAGTTGGCAATATGGTCGAAATTGAAACTTTGTTGAAAAAATTGGAAAATATTTTCAGTTTTTGAAAAAAATTGGATGCAAGTACAGTATAAGCCAATCCGGGCTTTGACTTTCACGGGCGCTGCCATCTTGGATCTGATCATGATGCTGTATTTTGGCAGTCCCTATTGTTACATGACGAGAGCTATTGTTTTTTGACAATAGGGATCACCAAAAAATTTCATCAGATCCAAGATGGCGGCACCTACAAAATTCAAAATGTTTAATATATATACGTATATATTTTTCAATTTGTTCAATATATTTTCAATTTAGGGAAGAGGTCAAAACAATGGTACTCTGGCGGGACCCAATTTTGATGGAAGGGGGGTTGTACCCAGAACCCACCACCTATTTTGGCAAAATCTAGATTTTTGACCACAAATATCTTCTTGAATAAAATACTTATTGAAGAAGTAACTACATTTCTAGTTTCTACAGGTAGAGAAGAACGTGTGTCTGCATTAAAATCACGTATCCCTATTTTACAACGCGAGAAAATCACCCTTGAAAAAAGGGGTAGGGGGTATTACCCGCCACCCACCACCTCCCCTGACAAAATTGGGTCCCATTCGAAATCCATTGTTTTGACCTCTTCCCTTAGACCATAATATTATTTATTCAATGCAAACAATTAATTTTAATGGCAACTTGTTCCAACAGCCAGGGCTTTCTAGCTATAATGTCACGTCCTACATTGTTAGTACTAAATTATTGTCCTATTGATCTAATCCTAGCCAAGAAAACTGACAATATAAAATCCCATTGAACCAAATCCCTGTGTACATTGAACAATTTGTACATGTTACTTACCTGGCCTATAGCCCTAAACCACATCAGCACCAATGTCATATTGTTAGGGAACTGTTCATTCAATTTAATATATTTCTTTTTAAGACTTTTTGCCTGCAATTCAGGAAATATCACAGCATCCTGAAAAGTAAAACAAAAGAATATTAATGACCATTTATTATATGACCTTATAATGGCCCTGCCTGTGCTTAATTCCTTTAGTAACCATTTACAAAAGTAAGATGATGGGACGTGCCCGGGGGGGTGACTCCCTTATGTGAGGGGTACATGGATGCTCGTTGTACCTTCTAGGGGTCAAAATCAGGAGTTTGGTACCACTTCGGGTATCCACGATTAAACACAGGCATTTCTATGTAAAGCGGTACCTTTTAGGGGTTGGGTGTCACCGAATGCTATAGAGAATGACAGCGCTTTTGTAAACAACAAGGAAGAATGTGCTTGATGATACAACATGTTAATAGCAATAAAAGGCATCGAAAGTTTAAAATGTTGGCATGTTTTTATCAGTACCTTTTAGGGGTCAAAATAAGCTTGAGCCATTTTAGTACCTCTTAGGGTTCAAATCGAAAATGTCCGACAAGCATCCCTACCCCTTTTACATGGGAGTCCATACATATTTGAAGTGAGCAGGCTGGAAAACCATCTGCTCCTGCTAGATATTTCTTCATTGTTTTGGCAGTTGAAAGTGGTCAAATGACTTACTGACTGAGTTATAGGTTGGGCCGAACAGGAAAATATTTGGCTCTCGGTAAATTTGTATGTGCTCGGTCCATACATCATGACCTCAAGCCAAATATGTTCTGGCCCTCCCACCCACTCGGTCAATATAAGTACAAGTCCTGTACCTACATGTAATATGTTCTATGGGTTTTCTGAATGAGTATTAGTTTTGATCTATTTATTCAGTTTTAAAAACAAGACCAAACGAAATTTAGACATGGTTAAATAACCAGCATACAATGGGGTCCCTGTGGTGGAGCAGCCCTGGGTTGGAGTCTCATCCAGGACTCTTACTGTAGTTTATTGTTATTGCTTGTTATTCTGCATTTGCTTGTCAGTTGCACCTTGATCGTCACGATTGGGCATGCTGCTTTTCCCTACCTCTCATTAATTCCTTTGTCCACTCTTATATGTGTGACCCACTGCTCTGGGCTAATTAATAAGGTTGGTTGTCAGGGTATTCTAGCAACCAAGCTCCAACTAAGTTTTATCATCATTCAAGACTGATCAATGGGCTAGTTTCTCCCGTAGTTTATTGAGCAGCTGGTTTATTAAATTCACATGTATTGTATTGTCTCATTTCATTCTAACCTTTTCATCCATAAGCTTATCCATTGCAAAGAATCTCTTTCCACCACTTGCTCCAAATTCTGTAACCAAAGAAAATAGACAATGAATTGTAAATTAAGATCTGTACTCCCAAAGCATACTAGGCCCGGGGGCCCGGGACTACTTACATGAAAAATGGTTATGTATGTGAGGCCAAGAGGCTCAAACCCTGACCCTGTTTGACTCAAAATCCAAGCTCCAAAACCCTGATTGCCCCCTTTTTGGGGAAAAAAAACCCTGATTGCCCTTCTTTAAATAAAAACATTGAAATAGGCCCTGTGAAATAAATTGTTCTCCTAAAAAGGAATTAAACTCAAACCCTGACCCTTAACTGAGCTCAAAACCCTGACCCACCCCTACAGCACATACATAATACAGTGTACGTCACAAACAGGAGCTCTCTTATTTTTGTGACATTGAACCTGATTGCATGATCGTTATGAAATTCAATGCAGAACATATCACATATACAAAATAATGTACATGTACATGTACATAATTATGTAACTGTTAGATACATTGTTACAGTATTAATACATTTTATTGTATTTGAACTAGATCTGGAGCTTTTAGGGATGCATGCATGGTGATGTATCACTGTAGCAATTCATACTTCCCCACTCAAGTAAATATCTACAAAATGTACACCTTAAATAATTACCAGTAAATAAAGTTTGAATAAACAAATACATCAAGTTTATTACATTTGTCAAGTACATTTTTGTAAATACAATTAATCTAAAAGAAGACTATACAGTTAAACAGGCATATAAAGGTTGTGCACATGTAAGTTATAAATTAGTATTTAACATACATACACAAGTGTATTAATTACAGTACCTTTAAAGTGCAAGTATCGGCATAAAACAACATGAACTCTTTTTGCCCCAAATTCTATGTGATATACTTCAGTTGTCTAATTTAGTTTTCTTTGAGAGGCAGGAGCAGAAATTAAACTAGAATAAACGCTACCCGAATTGTGGGATTGATTCATCTTGTGATGTCACAATGAAAATCTAAGGGATTCTATTGCAGTAGTTTTCTCTAGGGAGGGAGTTGATTCATCTTATGACGACATCATGCAGGATCCATAAAAAGTAGCCAAAAGTAGGGATTAAATGCCAGAAATGTTACAAAATTTGCAAGATTAATACCTTTTTGTGAGAAATGAACACAATAGTACAAAAAAAAAAAAATCACATCATACTTGCACTTTAAGGTCACAACAAGTGCCTTAATTACTGTACCTTTAAGGTCTCCAAAGTAACCTTTTTTTAACTCTCCCACTCTAGGAATGAATAAGGTATCAACAAGTTTTAATTGTTAGTATAAAGGATGCAGATACCTTCCACAAGTGAATGGAAATATGTGCATGCTTGCAATATGCTCAGGTCCAAAGGTTGCCTGCTTTCCAGAGGTTTGACTATAGTGATCATGTTCACTGCCAGTCATCATCCATTATCATTAATGTGCCATCCTGAGAGCCATTGGTGGTTGGCACATTAACATTACAATATTGTTTATAAACAGTAAATGCTCCTATTATATTTTATATTGAATAGATACACATCAAAACACTGACTATATTAGGGGGAATATTGTAATTACACAACCAAACTTTAACACCTAGACGAGTAATTGTTTATACAGGACAGGGTTGGTTCACAATAATTTATGCATGTTTGTGCAGGAAAGTTTTGATACTATTTGACCACATGTGTTGTCCTGTCAAGAATGTGGATTTTCACACATTACAAATTATGTACTCCACTTGAAACCCCATGCTAGAGTGGATCCAGAATTCTGTGCGAGGGCACCAAAATATTTGGTCATTTCTTTGTTGTCTTTTGTAAGTGAGCGAGAGAAAGGGGGATTCAATGTAACCCCTAAATCCCCCCTGGACCAGTGTCCCAGCCTTGTAAACTGTGCAAGATTCTCCATAATTATTTATAGCTTGGAGCCCAGTTGTTTGAAGTTAGGGTAAGGACTATCCCTGGGTTGAATTGCTAACCTGAAGTTAAACTCATGTACAGAATGCAATTACAGATTTAATTAGCACTATCCTAGGGATAAAGTTACCCTTGCTTCGAACAACCAGGCCCAGGTGTATTCATAGACTCTTTCTGTGAATGATTTGGGAAGGTAACATGTACAGATGCCAACCCGAGACCCGCCCCCTGGGCCTGGGGTGCATCATTATTTCCAATCAACGTACATTTCTTTCCTTTCCTGCTTTCTCTTCTCTTTCTTCTGTTCTTTTGGCTGTCCCGTACTTTTTCTTGTTATGAACGTTCTTCTAGAAACATATTGAATATTTCCACAAGCTCTACATCCATTTAAACTGGCTGATTTTACCAGTTCTGTTAAAACTCTCCGGTAAATATAAAACTGAAGCATTTTGGAAAAAGATCTGCACGTGTGGAAATGAGCCCGTGGTATTTCTATAAGCGGTTTATTTATAAAAAAAATATGAGCCTGCGGTAATCAGCGGTTCTTTGATAAATATACGCGTTTGGCAGTATGCGCATAAAAACAAACATGGTTCCTGGGTTTGTCAGTTAACAAACGGCTTTATTTCTATCGATCAAACCATAATGAGCAATGAAGGACATAGAATTGTGTGTATGCAGCACTGTAGCTCAGAGTTTAGTATTTTCTTCACCGATTTCCCGTCTAAATGTCCCATTTGTGGTGTGGTTTTAGAGAAATGCCAACTTCTCATTCCACCGTTTTGTGTTCCAAGTCCATTTTCATCCAGTGATCGATCACGATGCTGTGTGCTGGTGAAGCCAACAAATGGAGACTTTCTTGTGTAAGAAGCTTGAGTCAAGCAGATTTAGCTAAAGTTCTAACATAAGTTCTTACGTACCTACATAATTTGCTACATATTTATACAGTACATGTTCCGCTATTTCTTACATTTTCATTGCATAATAGCACTGTACTCTCGTCTTTCAGAGATTACACTAATGGAGACAATCTTCATTTAGGGATCGCAGACTCTAACGGTAAGCCATGTGCATTTTGTACCGCCGGGTTTAGGAAAAGTTTATTCTCGTATTCGCGTTATTCTCGTATTCGGGGTTCCTGTGGCACGCGGACACGAAAGTTTCTTTCCTTCTCCCCCTCACTTTTCTCCACGGCCCCAGCGTGTCCGTGCGCCACATATTACTGATCATTTACCCAACTTCTTAATAATTACAGGATTGAGCATATCACTTAAACCTATTAATGTGTACAGAAGAAATTATTCACTTTTTAACAAAGATAATTTTTTGAAGGATGTTAAATCCCTAAATTTACAGTATCAGGTATCGATGCAACCAACAACCAATGACAAATATAACTGCTTTCATGATAAATTCCTTGAAATAATTGACTCACATGCACCTTTCTCTAAACTATCTAAAAGAAAACTTAAACAAGATAGAAAGGCATGGATTACTAAAGGTATTCGCAAATCAATCCATAAGAAAAATAAATATTATGGCTACTTTATGAAATCAAGAGGTGCAGAATTTTTCCACAAGTATAAACAATATAGAAATAAAGTAAACCACCTAATTAAAAAATCCAAGAAGAACTATTATCAGAGTTACTTCATTAGATTTAAATCTAACATGAAAAAAATTTGGCAGGGAATCAAACTTCTTATTAACAATTCATCATCAAAGACTAAAAGTTATTGCCTTCAAGAAGGTGATTGCTTGATAACTGATCCAATTAAACTGGCAAATAAATTTAATGTTTATTTCAATAAACTAGCTTCAAACTTAGTGTCTAAAATGAAAAAACCTGCTAAATCTCACAAATATTTCTTAGAATCATGCATTCTTGATAGTTTCTTTGTCAACCCTACTACACCAAATGAAATAATTTCCTTGATAAATCAGCTTGATTCTAGTAAATGCTCTGGAATTTATAACTTTCCCATTCAATTGGTTAAACTTGCTGGAAACCTTATTGCCCCTCCTCTTCATTCAATTATGAATGAGTCATTTCTATCTGGATATTTTCCAGACAGATTAAAAATACAAAAAATTATTCCCCTCTTCAAAGGTGGTTCAAGACTCTCTGTGATTAACTACAGACCAATTTCTCTTTTACCTATTTTTTCAAAACTTTTTGAACAAGTCATGCTCTCTAGACTTAAATCCTTTTTAGAAACTAAGCAAATTATATTTAAACATCAATATGGTTTTCAAAAAAAGAAATCAACAGTACTAGCAGTTTTAGATTTATTAAATAACATTATTGAATCATTTGAAAAGAACTCATTTTCCACAGCTATCTTTCTTGACTTTGCCAAAGCATTTGATACTGTAAATCATGACATTTTACTTGACAAATTAGAACACTATGGCTTAAGAGGAGTTCCTAAAAATTGGTTTTATTCTTATTTAACAAATAGACAGCAAGTAGTATCCATAAATGGCAACTTATCGAGCAAACTTACTGTTGAATGTGGTGTACCTCAAGGATCAGTACTAGGGCCAATTTTATTCCTTTTATACATCAATGATATCCCAAATTCTTTTAAATCTCAATCAAAATGTTTTCTTTTTGCAGATGACACTAGTTTATTTCACTCTTCTAAAAACTTAGATGAACTTGAAACCTCCATAAATCAAGATTTAAGTGACATTCAAGAGTGGTTATTATGTAACAAATTGTCTCTTAATGCAACAAAATCAAACTATGTTATTTTTCGTGCCAAGAACAAAAAGTTACCGAGACCACTCACTTTAAAAATAAATAATGAAATCATTGAAGAAAGAAGTCGAACAAAATATTTGGGTGTCATTATTGACAAAAATTTGACATGGAAGGACCACATAGCCTCCGTAAAAACAAAACTTGCCAAAGTTGTTGGGATCATATTTAAAGCAAGACATTACGCTCCTCTTCCAGTATTGAAACAAATTTATTCCTCTCTTTTCTACCCACACTTAAATTATGCGAATTTATTATGGGGTAATGCTCTTATTTCAACTTTGAAACCTATTGAAAGTCTTCAGAAAAAAGTTGTTCGAGCCATTCTACATGAAAATTGGAATAGCCACACTACTCCACTTTTCTATAAATTAAATCTTCTAAAATTAAAAGACATCCATAAACTTCATTCTAGCCTTTTCATGCATGATGTAATCCATAAAACTATCCCTGATACATTCTTAGCCATGTTTACTCCCTTAAATGAAATTCACCATTACGAAACAAGACAGAAAAACAAACAAATATTTTTTCTGGAGTCCATTAGAACTGACTACAAAAAAAGGTTTATAAATTTTAATGGCATTAAAATCTGGAAAGAAATTCCTGACTCTATTAAATCAGATAAGCGTCACTTATTTAAACAAAATTACACATCATACTTAATAAATCAATATGCTGGGCCATGATTAGTTAATTAATCTATTACATATAATACACAGACTTACTCAAGCAAAATAATTTATAAAATTCCCCTCTTCCCCTTTTTCAACTCTTTGCAAATTGCAAATTAGTCTCTTTGTATTTTGTGGTGTGAAAAGGGGGTCCCGGCTAGATAGCTTTCGTGGTTTTTTTCGGGTCCTCCTACTCAGTCTATTATTTATTTATTATTTACTACTTGTAACTTTAAGAGTGAACAAATAAATGTTGTTGTTGTTGTTGTTGTTGTTGTTGTTGAACCCCGAATACGAGAATAACGCGAATGC
>JAOWCC010000607.1:0-29747 GCA_030867875.1 Actinernus sp. WN-2022 | reverse complement strand
GAATCAGGAATAATGAAACAGGAATCAGGAATGATGAATCAGGAATGATGCATCAGGAATGATGAATCAGCAATCAGGAATGATGAATCAGGAATCAGGAATGATGAATCAGGAATCAGCAATGATGAATCTGGAATCAGGAATGATGAATCAGGAATGATGAATGATGAATCAGGAATGATGAATCAGGAACGATGAATCAGGAATCAGGAATCAGGAGTGATTAATCAGGAATCAGGAATGATGAATCAAGAATCAGGAATGATGAATCAGGAATGAGGAATGATGAATCAGGAATGAGGAATGATGAATCAGGAATGATGAATCAGGAATGATGAATGATGAATCAGGAATCAGCAATGATGAATCAGGAATCAGGAATGATGAATCAGGAATGATGAATGATGAATCAGGATTGATGAATCAGGAACGATGAATCAGGAATCAGGAATCAGGGGTGATTAATCAGGAATCAGGAATGATGAATCAAGAATCAGGAATGATGAATCAGGAATGAGGAATGATCAATCAGGAATGAGGAATGATAAATCAGGAATCAGGAATGATGAATCAGGAATGAGGAATGATGAATCAGGAATGATGAATGATGAATCAGGAATCAGGAATGATGAATCAGGAATGATGAATCAGGAATGATGAATGATGAATCAGGAATCAGCAATGATGAATCAGGAATGATGAATGATGAATCAGGAATGATGAATCAGGAATGATGAATCAGCAATGATGAATGATGAATCAGGAATCAGCAATGATGAATCAGGAATCAGGAATGATGAATCAGGAATGATGAATCAGGAATGATGAATGATGAATCGGGAATGATGAATCAGGAATGATGAATGATGAATCAGGAATGATGAATGATGACTCAGGAATGATGAATCAGGAATCAGGAATGATGAATTATGAATCAGGAATCAGCAATGATGAATCAGGAATCAGGAATGATGAATCAGGAATGATGAATCAGGAATGATGAATCAGGAATGATGAATGATGAATCAGGAATGATGAATGATGAATCAGGAATGATGAATCAGGAATTAGGAATCAGGAGTGATTAATCAGGAATCAGGAATGATGAATCAAGAATCAGGAATGATGAATCAGGAATGAGGAATGATCAACCAGGAATCAGGAATGATGAATCAGGAATGAGGAATGATGAATCAGGAATGATGAATGATGAATCAGGAATCAGGAATCAGGAATGATGAATCAGGAATGATGAATGATGAATCGGGAATGATGAATCAGGAATCAGGAATCAGGAATGATGAATCAGGAATGATGAATCAGGAATCAGGAATGATGAATCAGGAATCAGGAATGATGATTCAGGAATTATGAATGATGAATCAGGAATGATGAATGATGAATCAGGAATGATGAATCAGGAATCAGGAATGATGAATGATGAATCAGGAATGATGAATCAGGAATCAGGAATGATGAATGATGAATCAGGAATCAGCAATGATGAATCAGGAATCAGGAATGATGAATCAGGAATGATGAATGATGGATCAGGAATGATGAATCAGGAATGATGAATCAGGAATCAGGAATGATGAATGATGAATCAGAAATCAGGAATGATGAATCAGGAATGATGAATCAGGAATCAGGAATCAGGAATGATGAATCAGGAATGATGAATGATGAATCAGCAATGATGAATCAGGAATGATGAATCAGCAATGATGAATGATGAATCAGGAATCAGCAATGATGAATCAGGAATCAGGAATGATGAATCAGGAATGATGAATCAGGAATCAGGAATCAGGAATGATGATTCAGGAATGATGATTCAGGAATGATGAATGATGAATCAGGAATGATGAATGATGACTTAGGAATGATGAATCAGGAATCAGGAATGATGAATTATGAATCAGGAATCAGCAATGATGAATCAGGAATCAGGAATGATGAATCAGGAATGATGAATCAGGAATGATGAATGATGAATCAGGAATGATGAATCAGGAATTAGGAATCAGGAGTGATTAATCAGGAATCAGGAATGATGAATCAAGAATCAGGAATGATGAATCAGGAATGAGGAATGATCAACCAGGAATCAGGAATGATTAATCAGGAATGAGGAATGATGAATCAGGAATGATGAATGATGAATCAGGAATCAGGAATCAGGAATGATGAATCAGGAATGATGAATGATGAATCGGGAATGATGAATCAGGAATCAGGAATCAGGAATGATGAATCAGGAATCAGGAATGATGAATCAGGAATGATGAATGATGAATCAGGAATCAGGAATGATGAATCAGGAATAAGGAATGATGAATCAGGAATGATGAATGATGAGTCAGGAATCAGTAATGATGAATCAGGAATGATGAATGATGAATCAGGAATCAGCAATGATGAATCAGGAATGATGAATGATGAATCAGGAATCAGCAATGATGAATCAGGAATGATGAATGATGAATCAGGAATGATGAATCAGGAATCAGCAATGATGAATGATGAATCAGGAATCAGCAATGATGAATCAGGAATCAGGAATGATGAATCAGGAATGATGAATGATGAATCAGGATTGATGAATCAGGAATGATGAATCAGGAATCAGGAATCAGGAGTGATTAATCAGGAATCAGGAATGATGAATCAAGAATCAGGAATGATGAATCAGGAATGAGGAATGATCAATCAGGAATGAGGAATGATGAATCAGGAATGAGGAATGATGAATCAGGAATGAGGAATGATGAATCAGGAATGATGAATGATGAATCAGGAATCAGGAATGATGAATCAGGAATCAGGAATGATGAATCAGGAATGATGAATGATATATCAGGAATCAGGAATGATGAATCAGGAAAGAGGAATGACGAATCAGGAATCAGGAATGGTGAATCATGAATCAGGAATCAGGAATGATGAATCAGGAATAAGGAATGATGAATCAGGAATGATGAATGATGAATCAGGAATGATGAATGATGAATCAGGAATGATGAATGATGAATCAGGAATCAGCAATGATGAATCAGGAATAAGGAATGATGAATCAGGAATAAGGAATGATGAATCAGGAATGATGAATGATGAATCAGGAATGATGAATGATGAATCAGGAATGATGAATCAGGAATCAGGAATGATGAATGTTGAATCAGGAATCAGCAATGATGAATCAGGAATCAGGAATGATGAATCAGGAATGATGAATGATGAAATAGGATTGATGAATCAGGAATGATGAATCAGGAATCAGGAATCAGGATTGATTAATCAGGAATCAGGAATGATGAATCAAGAATCAGGAATGATGAATCAGGAATGAGGAATGATCAATCAGGAATGAGGAATGATGAATCAGGAATGAGGAATGATGAATCAGGAATGAGGAATGATGAATCAGGAATGATGAATGATGAATCAGGAATCAGGAATGATGAATCAGGAATCAGGAATGATGAATCAGGAATCAGGAATGATGAATCAGGAAAGAGGAATGACGAATCAGGAATCAGGAATGGTGAATCATGAATCAGGAATCAGGAATGATGAATCAGGAATAAGGAATGATGAATCAGGAATGATGAATGATGAATCAGGAATGATGAATGATGAATCAGGAATGATGAATGATGAATCAGGAATCAGCAATGATGAATCAGGAATAAGGAATGATGAATCAGGAATAAGGAATGATGAATCAGGAATGATGAATGATGAATCAGGAATGATGAATGATGAATCAGGAATGATGAATCAGGAATCAGGAATGATGAATGTTGAATCAGGAATCAGCAATGATGAATCAGGAATCAGGAATGATGAATCAGGAATGATGAATGATGAAATAGGATTGATGAATCAGGAATGATGAATCAGGAATCAGGAATCAGGATTGATTAATCAGGAATCAGGAATGATGAATCAAGAATCAGGAATGATGAATCAGGAATGAGGAATGATCAATCAGGAATGAGGAATGATGAATCAGGAATGAGGAATGATGAATCAGGAATGAGGAATGATGAATCAGGAATGATGAATGATGAATCAGGAATCAGGAATGATGAATCAGGAATCAGGAATGATGAATCAGGAATGATGAATGATATATCAGGAATCAGGAATGATGAATCAGGAAAGAGGAATGACGAATCAGGAATCAGGAATGGTGAATCATGAATCAGGAATCAGGATTGATGAATCAGGAATAAGGAATGATGAATCAGGAATGATGAATGATGAGTCAGGAATCAGGAATGATGAATCAGGAATGATGAATGATGAATCAGGAATGATGAATGATGAATCAGGAATCAGGAATGATGAATGATGAATCAGGAATCAGCAATGATGAATCAGGAATGATGAATGATGAATCAGGAATGATGAATGATGAATCAGGAATGATGAATCAGGAATCAGGAATGATGAATGATGAATCAGGAATCAGCAATGATGAATCAGGAATCAGGAATGATGAATCAGGAATGATGAATGATGAATCAGGATTGATGAATCAGGAATGATGAATCAGGAAACAGGAATCAGGAGTGATTAATCAGGAATCAGGAATGATGAATCAAGAATCAGGAATGACGAATCAGGAATCAGGAATGATCAATCAGGAATGAGGAATGATAAATCAGGAATCAGGAATGATGAATCAGAATGAGGAATGATGAATCAGGAATGATGAATGATGAATCAGGAATCAGGAATGATGAATCAGGAATCAGGAATGATGAATCAGGAATGATGAATGATGTATCAGGAATCAGGAATGATGAATCAGGAAAGAGGAATGACGAATCAGGAATCAGGAATGGTGAATCATGAATCAGGAATGATGAATCAGGAATCAGGAATAATGAAACAGGAATCAGGAATGATGAATCAGGAATGATGCATCAGGAATGATGCATCAGGAATGATGCATCAGGAATGATGAATCAGCAATCAGGAATGATGAATCAGGAATCAGGAATGATGAATCAGGAATCAGCAATGATCAATCAGGAATGATGAATGATGAATCAGGAATGATGAATCAGGAATCAGGAATGATGAATGATGAATCAGGAATCAGCAATGATGAATCAGGAATGATGAATCAGGAATGATGAATCAGGAATCAGGAATCAGGAATCAGGAGTGATTAATCAGGAATCAGGAATGATGAATCAGGAATCAGGAATGATGAATCAGGAATGAGGAATGATCAATCAGGAATGAGGAATGATCAATCAGGAATCAGGATTGATGAATCAGGAATGATGAATCAGGAATGATGAATCAGGAATCAGGAATGATGAATCAGGAATCAGGAATGATGATTCAGGAATTATCAATGATGAATCAGGAATGATGAATGATGAATCAGGAATCAGCAATGATGAATCAGGAATCAGGAATGATGAATCAGGAATGATGAATCAGGAATCAGGAATCAGGAATGATGATTCAGGAATGATGAATGATGAATCAGGAATGATGAATGATGAATCAGGAATGATGAATCAGGAATCAGGAATGATGAATTTTGAATCAGGAATCAGCAATGATGAATCAGGAATCAGGAATGATGAATCAGGAATGATGAATCAGGAATGATGAATGATGAATCAGGAATGATGAATGATGAATCAGGAATGATGAATCAGGAATTAGGAATCAGGAGTGATTAATCAGGAATCAGGAATGATGAATCAAGAATCAGGAATGATCAATCAGGAATGAGGAATGATCAATCAGGAATGAGGAATGATCAATCAGGAATCAGGAATGATGAATCAGGAATGAGGAATGATGAATCAGGAATGATGAATGATGAATCAGGAATCAGGAATCAGGAATGATGAATCAGGAATGATGAATGATGAATCGGGAATGATGAATCAGGAATCAGGAATCAGGAATGATGAATCAGGAATCAGGAATGATGAATCAGGAATGATGAATGATGAATCAGGAATCAGGAATGAATAATGAGGAATAAGAAATGATGAATCAGGAATGATGAATGATGAGTCAGGAATCAGGAATGATGAATCAGGAATGATGAATGATGAATCAGGAATGATGAATGATGAATCAGGAATCAGCAATGATGAATCAGGAATAAGGAATGATGAATCAGGAATGATGAATGATGAATCAGGAATCAGCAATGATGAATGATGAATCAGGAATCAGCAATGATGAATCAGGAATCAGGAATGATGAATCAGGAATGATGAATGATGAATCAGGATTGATGAATCAGGAATCAGGAATCAAGAATGATGAATCAGGAATGATGAATGATGAATCAGCAATGATGAATCAGGAATGATGAATCAGCAATGATGAATGATGAATCAGGAATCAGCAATGATGAATCAGGAATCAGGAATGATGAATCAGGAATGATGAATCAGGAATCAGGAATCAGGAATGATGATTCAGGAATGATGATTCAGGAATGATGAATGATGAATCAGGAATGATGAATGATGACTTAGGAATGATGAATCAGGAATCAGGAATGATGAATTATGAATCAGGAATCAGCAATGATGAATCAGGAATCAGGAATGATGAATCAGGAATGATGAATCAGGAATGATGAATGATGAATCAGGAATGATGAATCAGGAATTAGGAATCAGGAGTGATTAATCAGGAATCAGGAATGATGAATCAAGAATCAGGAATGATGAATCAGGAATGAGGAATGATCAACCAGGAATCAGGAATGATTAATCAGGAATGAGGAATGATGAATCAGGAATGATGAATGATGAATCAGGAATCAGGAATCAGGAATGATGAATCAGGAATGATGAATGATGAATCGGGAATGATGAATCAGGAATCAGGAATCAGGAATGATGAATCAGGAATCAGGAATGATGAATCAGGAATGATGAATGATGAATCAGGAATCAGGAATGATGAATCAGGAATAAGAAATGATGAATCAGGAATGATGAATGATGAGTCAGGAATCAGTAATGATGAATCAGGAATGATGAATGATGAATCAGGAATCAGCAATGATGAATCAGGAATGATGAATGATGAATCAGGAATCAGCAATGATGAATCAGGAATGATGAATGATGAATCAGGAATGATGAATCAGGAATCAGCAATGATGAATGATGAATCAGGAATCAGCAATGATGAATCAGGAATCAGGAATGATGAATCAGGAATGATGAATGATGAATCAGGATTGATGAATCAGGAATGATGAATCAGGAATCAGGAATCAGGAATGAGGAATGATCAATCAGGAATGAGGAATGATGAATCAGGAATGAGGAATGATGAATCAGGAATGAGGAATGATGAATCAGGAATGATGAATGATGAATCAGGAATCAGGAATGATGAATCAGGAATCAGGAATGATGAATCAGGAATGATGAATGATATATCAGGAATCAGGAATGATGAATCAGGAAAGAGGAATGACGAATCAGGAATCAGGAATGGTGAATGATGAATCAGGAATCAGGAATGATGAATCAGGAATAAGGAATGATGAATCAGGAATGATGAATGATGAATCAGGAATGATGAATGATGAATCAGGAATGATGAATGATGAATCAGGAATCAGCAATGATGAATCAGGAATAAGGAATGATGAATCAGGAATAAGGAATGATGAATCAGGAATGATGAATGATGAATCAGGAATGATGAATGATGAATCAGGAATGATGAATCAGGAATCAGGAATGATGAATGTTGAATCAGGAATCAGCAATGATGAATCAGGAATCAGGAATGATGAATCAGGAATGATGAATGATGAAATAGGATTGATGAATCAGGAATGATGAATCAGGAATCAGGAATCAGGAGTGATTAATCAGGAATCAGGAATGATGAATCAAGAATCAGGAATGATCAATCAGGAATGAGGAATGATGAATCAGGAATGAGGAATGATGAATCAGGAATGAGGAATGATGAATCAGGAATGATGAATGATGAATCAGGAATCAGGAATGATGAATCAGGAATCAGGAATGATGAATCAGGAATGATGAATGATATATCAGGAATCAGGAATGATGAATCAGGAAAGAGGAATGACGAATCAGGAATCAGGAATGGTGAATCATGAATCAGGAATCAGCAATGATGAATCAGGAATGATGAATGATGAATCAGGAATGATGAATGATGAATCAGGAATGATGAATGATGAATCAGGAATGATGAATGATGAATCAGGAATGATGAATCAGGAATCAGGAATGATGAATGTTGAATCAGGAATCAGCAATGATGAATCAGGAATCAGGAATGATGAATCAGGAATGATGAATGATGAAATAGGATTGATGAATCAGGAATGATGAATCAGGAATCAGGAATCAGGAGTGATTAATCAGGAATCAGGAATGATGAATCAAGAATCAGGAATGATGAATCAGGAATGAGGAATGATCAATCAGGAATGAGGAATGATGAATCAGGAATGAGGAATGATGAATCAGGAATGAGGAATGATGAATCAGGAATGATGAATGATGAATCAGGAATCAGGAATGATGAATCAGGAATCAGGAATGATGAATCAGGAATGATGAATCAGGAATCAGGAATCAGGAATGATGATTCAGGAATGATGATTCAGGAATGATGAATGATGAATCAGGAATGATGAATGATGAATCAGGAATGATGAATCAGGAATCAGGAATGATGAATGATGAATCAGGAATCAGCAATGATGAATCAGGAATCAGGAATGATGAATCAGGAATGATGAATGATGAATCAGGATTGATGAATCAGGAATGATGAATCAGGAATCAGGAATCAGGAGTGATTAATCAGGAATCAGGAATGATGAATCAAGAATCAGGAATGATGAATCAGGAATGAGGAATGATGAATCAGGAATGATGAATGATGAATCAGGATTGATGAATCAGGAATGATGAATCAGGAATCAGGAATCAGGAGTGATTAATCAGGAATCAGGAATGATGAATCAAGAATCAGGAATGATGAATCAGGAATGAGGAATGATCAATCAGGAATGAGGAATGATGAATCAGGAATGAGGAATGATGAATCAGGAATGAGGAATGATGAATCAGGAATGATGAATGATGAATCAGGAATCAGGAATGATGAATCAGGAATGATGAATGATGAATCAGGAATGATGAATGATATATCAGGAATCAGGAATGATGAATCAGGAAAGAGGAATGACGAATCAGGAATCAGGAATGCTGAATCATGAATCAGGAATCAGGAATGATGAATCAGGAATAAGGAGTGATGAATCAGGAATCAGGAATGATGAATCAGGAATAAGGAGTGATGAATCAGGAATGATGAATGATGAATCAGGAATGATGAATGATGAATCAGGAATGATGAATCAGGAATCAGGAATCAGGAATGATGAATCAGGAATGATGAATGATGAATCAGGAATGATGCATCAGGAATGATGAATCAGCAATCAGGAATAATGAATCAGGAATCAGGAATGATGAATCAGGAATCAGCAATGATCAATCAGGAATGATGAATGATGAATCAGGAATGATGAATCAGGAATCAGGAATGATGAATGATGAATCAGGAATCAGCAATGATGAATCAGGAATCAGGAATGATGAATCAGGAATGATGAATCAGGAATGATGAATCAGGAATCAGGAATCAGGAATCAGGAGTGATTAATCAGGAATCAGGAATGATGAATCAGGAATCAGAAATGATGAATCAGGAATCAGGAATGATGAATCAGGAAAGAGGAAGGATGAATCAGGAATCAGGAATGGTGAATCATGAATCAGGAATGATGAATCAGGAATCAGGAATGATGAATCAGGAATCAGGAATGATGAATCAGGAATCAGGAATGATGAATCAGGAATCATGAATGATGAATCAGGAATCAGGAATGATGAATCAGGAATGATGAATGATGAATCAGGAATGATGAATCAGGAATGATGAATCAGGAATCAGGAATGATGAATTATGAATCAGGAATCAGCAATGATGAATCAGGAATCAGGAATGATGAATCAGGAATGATGAATCAGGAATGATGAATGATGAATCAGGAATGATGAATGATGAATCAGGAATGATGAATAAGGAATTAGGAATCAGGAGTGATTAATCAGGAATCAGGAATGATGAATCAAGAATCAGGAATGATGAATCAGGAATGAGGAATGATCAACCAGGAATCAGGAATGATGAATCAGGAATGAGGAATGATGAATCAGGAATGATGAATGATGAATCAGGAATCAGGAATCAGGAATGATGAATCAGGAATGATGAATGATGAATCGGGAATGATGAATCAGGAATCAGGAATCAGGAATGATGAATCAGGAATCAGGAATGATGAATGATGAATCAGGAATCAGGAATGATGAATCAGGAATAAGGAATGATGAATCAGGAATGATGAATGATGAGTCAGGAATCAGGAATGATGAATCAGGAATGATGAATGATGAATCAGGAATGATGAATGATGAATCAGGAATCAGCAATGATGAATCAGGAATGACGAATGATGAATCAGGAATCAGCAATGATGAATCAGGAATGATGAATGATGAATCAGGAATGATGAATGATGAATCAGGAATGATGAATCAGGAATCAGGAATGATGAATGATGAATCAGGAATCAGCAATGATGAATCAGGAATCAGGAATGATGAATCAGGAATGATGAATGATGAATCAGGATTGATGAATCAGGAATGATGAATCAGGAATCAGGAATCAGGAGTGATTAATCAGGAATCAGGAATGATGAATCAAGAATCAGGAATGATGAATCAGGAATGAGGAATGATCAATCAGGAATGAGGAATGATGAATCAGGAATGAGGAATGATGAATCAGGAATGAGGAATGATGAATCAGGAATGATGAATGATGAATCAGGAATGATGAATCAGGAATCAGGAATGATAAATGATGAATCAGGAATCAGCAATGATGAATCAGGAATCAGGAATGATGAATCAGGAATGATGAATGATGAAATAGGATTGATGAATCAGGAATGATGAATCAGGAATCAGGAATCAGGAGTGATTAATCAGGAATCAGGAATGATGAATCAAGAATCAGGAATGATGAATCAGGAATGAGGAATGATGAATCAGGAATGAGGAATGATGAATCAGGAATGAGTAATGATGAATCAGGAATGAGGAATGATGAATCAGGAATGATGAATGATGAATCAGGAATCAGGAATGATGAATCAGGAATCAGGAATGATGAATCAGGAATGATGAATGATATATCAGGAATCAGGAATGATGAATCAGGAAAGAGGAATGACGAATCAGGAATCAGGAATGGTGAATCATGAATCAGGAATCAGGATTGATGAATCAGGAATAAGGAATGATGAATCAGGAATGATGAATGATGAGTCAGGAATCAGGAATGATGAATCAGGAATGATGAATGATGAATCAGGAATGATGAATGATGAATCAGGAATCAGGAATGATGAATGATGAATCAGGAATCAGCAATGATGAATCAGGAATGATGAATGATGAATCAGGAATGATGAATGATGAATCAGGAATGATGAATCAGGAATCAGGAATGATGAATGATGAATCAGGAATCAGCAATGATGAATCAGGAATCAGGAATGATGAATCAGGAATGATGAATGATGAATCAGGATTGATGAATCAGGAATGATGAATCAGGAATCAGGAATCAGGAGTGATTAATCAGGAATCAGGAATGATGAATCAAGAATCAGGAATGATGAATCAGGAATGAGGAATGATCAATCAGGAATGAGGAATGATAAATCAGGAATCAGGAATGATGAATCAGGAATGAGGAATGATGAATCAGGAATGATGAATGATGAATCAGGAATCAGGAATGATGAATCAGGAATCAGGAATGATGAATCAGGAATGATGAATGATGTATCAGGAATCAGGAATGATGAATCAGGAAAGAGGAATGACGAATCAGGAATCAGGAATGGTGAATCATGAATCAGGAATGATGAATCAGGAATCAGGAATAATGAAACAGGAATCAGGAATGATGAATCAGGAATGATGCATCAGGAATGATGAATCAGCAATCAGGAATGATGAATCAGGAATCAGGAATGATGAATCAGGAATCAGCAATGATCAATCAGGAATGATGAATGATCAATCAGGAATGATGAATCAGGAATCAGGAATGATGAATGATGAATCAGGAATCAGCAATGATGAATCAGGAATCAGGAATGATGTATCAGGAATGATGAATCAGGAATCAGGAATCAGGAATCAGGAGTGATTAATCAGGAATCAGGAATGATGAATCAGGAATCAGGAATGATGAATCAGGAATGAGGAATGATCAATATGGAATGAGGAATGATCAATCAGGAATCAGGATTGATGAATCAGGAATGATGAATCAGGAATGATGAATCAGGAATCAGGAATGATGAATCAGGAATCAGGAATGATGAATGATGAATCAGAAATCAGGAATGATGAATCAGGAATGATGAATCAGGAATCAGGAATCAGGAATGATGAATCAGGAATGATGAATGATGAATCAGGAATGATGAATCAGGAATGATGAATCAGCAATGATGAATGATGAATCAGGAATCAGCAATGATGAATCAGGAATCAGGAATGATGAATCAGGAATGATGAATCAGGAATCAGGAATCAGGAATGATGATTCAGGAATGATGAATGATGAATCAGGAATGATGAATGATGAATCAGGAATGATGAATCAGGAATCAGGAATGATGAATTATGAATCAGGAATCAGCAATGATGAATCAGGAATCAGGAATGATGAATCAGGAATGATGAATCAGGAATGATGAATGATGAATCAGGAATGATGAATGATGAATCAGGAATGATGAATCAGGAATTACGAATCAGGAGTGATTAATCAGGAATCAGGAATGATGAATCAAGAATCAGGAATGATGAATCAGGAATGAGGAATGATTAATCAGGAATGAGGAATGATCAATCAGGAATCAGGAATGATGAATCAGGAATGAGGAATGATGAATCAGGAATGATGAATGATGAATCAGGAATCAGGAATCAGGAATGATGAATCAGGAATGATGAATGATGAATCGGGAATGATGAATCAGGAATCAGGAATCAGGAATGATGAATCAGGAATCAGGAATGATGAATCAGGAATAAGGAATGATGAATCAGGAATGATGAATGATGAGTCAGGAATCAGGAATGATGAATCAGGAATGATGAATGATGACTCAGGAATGATGAATGATGAATCAGGAATCAGCAATGATGAATCAGGAATGATGAATGATGAATCAGGAATCAGCAATGATGAATCAGGAATGATGAATGATGAATCAGGAATGATGAATGATGAATCAGGAATGATGAATCAGGAATCAGGAATGATGAATGATGAATCAGGAATCAGCAATGATGAATCAGGAATCAGGAATGATGAATCAGGAATCAGCAATGATGAATCAGGATTGATGAATCAGGAATGATGAATCAGGAATCAGGAATCAGGAGTGATTAATCAGGAATCAGGAATGATGAATCAAGAATCAGGAATGATGAATCAGGAATGAGGAATGATCAATCAGGAATGAGGAATGATGAATCAGGAATGAGGAATGATGAATCAGGAATGATGACTGATGAATCAGGAATCAGGAATCAGGAATGATGAATCAGGAATGATGAATGATGAGTCAGGAATCAGGAATGACGGACAGATTCCATCTTTCCAGCAAATTAATAGATTCCTCACCGGGAGCTAATATTAAAAACGTTCAATGTGCCGTAAAATTCTCAAACGGAGAGATTCCATCTTTCCAGCAAATTAATAGATTCCTCACCGCGAGCTAATATTAAAAACGTGCAATGTGCCGTAAAATTCTCAAACGGAGCGATTCCATCTTTCCAGCAAATTCATAGATTCCTGACCGCGAGCTAATATTAAAAACGTCGAATGTGCCGTAAAATTCTCAAACGGAGAGATTCCATCTTTCCAGCAAATTCATAGATTCCTGACCGCGAGCTAATATTAAAAACGTCGAATGTGCCGTAAAATTCTCAAACGGAGAGATTCCATCTTTCCAGCAAATTCATAGATTCCTGACCGCGAGCTAATATTAAAAACGTCGAATGTGCCGTAAAATTCTCAAACGGAGAGATTCCATCTTTCCAGCAAATTCATAGATTCCTGATCGCGAGCTAATATTAAAAACGTCGAATGTGCCGTAAAATTCTCAAACGGAGAGATTCCATCTTTCCAGCAAATTCATAGATTCCTGATCGCGAGCTAATATTAAAAACGTCGAATGTGCCGTAAAATTCTCAAACGGAGAGATTCCATCTTTCCAGCAAATTCATAGATTCCTGATCGCGAGCTAATATTAAAAACGTCGAATGTGCCGTAAAATTCTCAAACGGAGAGATTCCATCTTTCCAGCAAATTCATAGATTCCTGACCGCGAGCTAATATTAAAAACGTCGAATGTGCCGTAAAATTCTCAAACGGAGAGATTCCATCTTTCCAGCAAATTCATAGATTCCTGATCGCGAGCTAATATTAAAAACGTCGAATGTGCCGTAAAATTCTCAAACGGAGAGATTCCATCTTTCCAGCAAATTCATAGATTCCTGATCGCGAGCTAATATTAAAAACGTCGAATGTGCCGTAAAATTCTCAAACGGAGAGATTCCATCTTTCCAGCAAATTCATAGATTCCTGACCGCGAGCTAATATTAAAAACGTCGAATGTGCCGTAAATTTCTCAAACGGAGAGATTCCATCTTTCCAGCAAATTCATAGATTCCAGCAAATTCATAGATGAATGACGAATCAGGAATGATGAATGATGAATGATGAATCAGGAATGATGAATGATGAATCAGGAATCAGCAATGATGAATCAGGAATGATGAATGATGAATCAGGAATGATGAATGATGAATCAGGAATGATGAATCAGGAATCAGGAATGATGAATGATGAATCAGGAATCAGCAATGATGAATCAGGAATCAGGAATGATGAATCAGGAATGATGAATGATGAATCAGGATTGATGAATCAGGAATGATGAATCAGGAATCAGGAATCAGGAGTGATTAATCAGGAATCAGGAATGATGAATCAGGAATCAGGAATAATGAAACAGGAATCAGGAATGATGAATCAGGAATGATGCATCAGGAATGATGAATCAGCAATCAGGAATAATGAATCAGGAATCAGGAATGATGAATCAGGAATCAGCAATGATCAATCAGGAATGATGAATGATGAATCAGGAATGATGAATCAGGAATCAGGAATGATGAATGATGAATCAGGAATCAGCAATGATGAATCAGGAATCAGGAATGATGAATCAGGAATGATGAATCAGGAATGATGAATCAGGAATCAGGAATCAGGAATCAGGAGTGATTAATCAGGAATCAGGAATGATGAATCAGGAATCAGAAATGATGAATCAGGAATCAGGAATGATGAATCAGGAAAGAGGAAGGATGAATCAGGAATCAGGAATGGTGAATCATGAATCAGGAATGATGAATCAGGAATCAGGAATGATGAATCAGGAATCAGGAATGATGAATCAGGAATCAGGAATGATGAATCAGGAATCATGAATGATGAATCAGGAATCAGGAATGATGAATCAGGAATGATGAATGATGAATCAGGAATGATGAATCAGGAATGATGAATCAGGAATCAGGAATGATGAATTATGAATCAGGAATCAGCAATGATGAATCAGGAATCAGGAATGATGAATCAGGAATGATGAATCAGGAATGATGAATGATGAATCAGGAATGATGAATGATGAATCAGGAATGATGAATCAGGAATTAGGAATCAGGAGTGATTAATCAGGAATCAGGAATGATGAATCAAGAATCAGGAATGATGAATCAGGAATGAGGAATGATCAACCAGGAATCAGGAATGATGAATCAGGAATGAGGAATGATGAATCAGGAATGATGAATGATGAATCAGGAATCAGGAATCAGGAATGATGAATCAGGAATGATGAATGATGAATCGGGAATGATGAATCAGGAATCAGGAATCAGGAATGATGAATCAGGAATCAGGAATGATGAATGATGAATCAGGAATCAGGAATGATGAATCAGGAATAAGGAATGATGAATCAGGAATGATGAATGATGAGTCAGGAATCAGGAATGATGAATCAGGAATGATGAATGATGAATCAGGAATGATGAATGATGAATCAGGAATCAGCAATGATGAATCAGGAATGACGAATGATGAATCAGGAATCAGCAATGATGAATCAGGAATGATGAATGATGAATCAGGAATGATGAATGATGAATCAGGAATGATGAATCAGGAATCAGGAATGATGAATGATGAATCAGGAATCAGCAATGATGAATCAGGAATCAGGAATGATGAATCAGGAATGATGAATGATGAATCAGGATTGATGAATCAGGAATGATGAATCAGGAATCAGGAATCAGGAGTGATTAATCAGGAATCAGGAATGATGAATCAAGAATCAGGAATGATGAATCAGGAATGAGGAATGATCAATCAGGAATGAGGAATGATGAATCAGGAATGAGGAATGATGAATCAGGAATGAGGAATGATGAATCAGGAATGATGAATGATGAATCAGGAATGATGAATCAGGAATCAGGAATGATGAATGATGAATCAGAAATCAGCAATGATGAATCAGGAATCAGGAATGATGAATCAGGAATGATGAATGATGAAATAGGATTGATGAATCAGGAATGATGAATCAGGAATCAGGAATCAGGAGTGATTAATCAGGAATCAGGAATGATGAATCAAGAATCAGGAATGATGAATCAGGAATGAGGAATGATCAATCAGGAATGAGGAATGATGAATCAGGAATGAGTAATGATGAATCAGGAATGAGGAATGATGAATCAGGAATGATGAATGATGAATCAGGAATCAGGAATGATGAATCAGGAATCAGGAATGATGAATCAGGAATGATGAATGATATATCAGGAATCAGGAATGATGAATCAGGAAAGAGGAATGACGAATCAGGAATCAGGAATGGTGAATCATGAATCAGGAATCAGGATTGATGAATCAGGAATAAGGAATGATGAATCAGGAATGATGAATGATGAGTCAGGAATCAGGAATGATGAATCAGGAATGATGAATGATGAATCAGGAATGATGAATGATGAATCAGGAATCAGGAATGATGAATGATGAATCAGGAATCAGCAATGATGAATCAGGAATGATGAATGATGAATCAGGAATGATGAATGATGAATCAGGAATGATGAATCAGGAATCAGGAATGATGAATGATGAATCAGGAATCAGCAATGATGAATCAGGAATCAGGAATGATGAATCAGGAATGATGAATGATGAATCAGGATTGATGAATCAGGAATGATGAATCAGGAATCAGGAATCAGGAGTGATTAATCAGGAATCAGGAATGATGAATCAAGAATCAGGAATGATGAATCAGGAATGAGGAATGATGAATCAGGAATGAGGAATGATAAATCAGGAATCAGGAATGATGAATCAGGAATGAGGAATGATGAATCAGGAATGATGAATGATGAATCAGGAATCAGGAATGATGAATCAGGAATCAGGAATGATGAATCAGGAATGATGAATGATGTATCAGGAATCAGGAATGATGAATCAGGAAAGAGGAATGACGAATCAGGAATCAGGAATGGTGAATCATGAATCACGAATGATGAATCAGGAATCAGGAATAATGAAACAGGAATCAGGAATGATGAATCAGGAATGATGCATCAGGAATGATGAATCAGCAATCAGGAATGATGAATCAGGAATCAGGAATGATGAATCAGGAATCAGCAATGATGAATCAGGAATCAGGAATGATGAATCAGGAATGATGAATGATGAATCAGGAATGATGAATCAGGAACGATGAATCAGGAATCAGGAATCAGGAGTGATTAATCAGGAATCAGGAATGATGAATCAAGAATCAGGAATGATGAATCAGGAATGAGGAATGATGAATCAGGAATGAGGAATGATGAATCAGGAATGATGAATCAGGAATGATGAATGATGAATCAGGAATCAGCAATGATGAATCAGGAATCAGGAATGATGAATCAGGAATGATGAATGATGAATCAGGATTGATGAATCAGGAACGATGAATCAGGAATCAGGAATCAGGAGTGATTAATCAGGAATCAGGAATGATGAATCAAGAATCAGGAATGATGAATCAGGAATGAGGAATGATCAATCAGGAATGAGGAATGATAAATCAGGAATCAGGAATGATGAATCAGGAATGAGGAATGATGAATCAGGAATGATGAATGATGAATCAGGAATCAGGAATGATGAATCAGGAATCAGGAATGATGAATCAGGAATGATGAATGATGAATCAGGAATCAGCAATGATGAATCAGGAATGATGAATGATGAATCAGGAATGATGAATCAGGAATGATGAATCAGCAATGATGAATGATGAATCAGGAATCAGCAATGATGAATCAGGAATCAGGAATGATGAATCAGGAATGATGAATCAGGAATGATGAATGATGAATCGGGAATGATGAATCAGGAATGATGAATGATGAATCAGGAATGATGAATGATGACTCAGGAATGAGGAATGATGAATCAGGAATGAGGAATGATGAATCAGGAATGAGGAATGATGAATCAGGAATCAGGAATGATGAATCAGGAATGATGAATCAGGAATCAGGAATGATGAATGATGAATCAGGAATCAGCAATGATGAATCAGGAATCAGGAATGATGAATCAGGAATGATGAATGATGAAATAGGATTGATGAATCAGGAATGATGAATCAGGAATCAGGAGTGATTAATCAGGAATCAGGAATGATGAATCAAGAATCAGGAATGATGAATCAGGAATGAGGAATGATCAATCAGGAATGAGGAATGATGAATCAGGAATGAGTAATGATGAATCAGGAATGAGGAATGATGAATCAGGAATGATGAATGATGAATCAGGAATCAGGAATGATGAATCAGGAATCAGGAATGATGAATCAGGAATGATGAATGATATATCAGGAATCAGGAATGATGAATCAGGAAAGAGGAATGACGAATCAGGAATCAGGAATGGTGAATCATGAATCAGGAATCAGGATTGATGAATCAGGAATAAGGAATGATGAATCAGGAATGATGAATGATGAGTCAGGAATCAGGAATGATGAATCAGGAATGATGAATGATGAATCAGGAATGATGAATGATGAATCAGGAATCAGGAATGATGAATGATGAATCAGGAATCAGCAATGATGAATCAGGAATGATGAATGATGAATCAGGAATGATGAATGATGAATCAGGAATGATGAATCAGGAATCAGGAATGATGAATGATGAATCAGGAATCAGCAATGATGAATCAGGAATCAGGAATGATGAATCAGGAATGATGAATGATGAATCAGGATTGATGAATCAGGAATGATGAATCAGGAATCAGGAATCAGGAGTGATTAATCAGGAATCAGGAATGATGAATCAAGAATCAGGAATGATGAATCAGGAATGAGGAATGATCAATCAGGAATGAGGAATGATAAATCAGGAATCAGGAATGATGAATCAGGAATGAGGAATGATGAATCAGGAATGATGAATGATGAATCAGGAATCAGGAATGATGAATCAGGAATCAGGAATGATGAATCAGGAATGATGAATGATGTATCAGGAATCAGGAATGATGAATCAGGAAAGAGGAATGACGAATCAGGAATCAGGAATGGTGAATCATGAATCACGAATGATGAATCAGGAATCAGGAATAATGAAACAGGAATCAGGAATGATGAATCAGGAATGATGCATCAGGAATGATGAATCAGCAATCAGGAATGATGAATCAGGAATCAGGAATGATGAATCAGGAATCAGCAATGATGAATCTGGAATCAGGAATGATGAATCAGGAATGATGAATGATGAATCAGGAATGATGAATCAGGAACGATGAATCAGGAATCAGGAATCAGGAGTGATTAATCAGGAATCAGGAATGATGAATCAAGAATCAGGAATGATGAATCAGGAATGAGGAATGATGAATCAGGAATGAGGAATGATGAATCAGGAATGATGAATCAGGAATGATGAATGATGAATCAGGAATCAGCAATGATGAATCAGGAATCAGGAATGATGAATCAGGAATGATGAATGATGAATCAGGATTGATGAATCAGGAACGATGAATCAGGAATCAGGAATCAGGGGTGATTAATCAGGAATCAGGAATGATGAATCAAGAATCAGGAATGATGAATCAGGAATGAGGAATGATCAATCAGGAATGAGGAATGATAAATCAGGAATCAGGAATGATGAATCAGGAATGAGGAATGATGAATCAGGAATGATGAATGATGAATCAGGAATCAGGAATGATGAATCAGGAATGATGAATCAGGAATGATGAATGATGAATCAGGAATCAGCAATGATGAATCAGGAATGATGAATGATGAATCAGGAATGATGAATCAGGAATGATGAATCAGCAATGATGAATGATGAATCAGGAATCAGCAATGATGAATCAGGAATCAGGAATGATGAATCAGGAATGATGAATCAGGAATGATGAATGATGAATCGGGAATGATGAATCAGGAATGATGAATGATGAATCAGGAATGATGAATGATGACTCAGGAATGATGAATCAGGAATCAGGAATGATGAATTATGAATCAGGAATCAGCAATGATGAATCAGGAATCAGGAATGATGAATCAGGAATGATGAATCAGGAATGATGAATCAGGAATGATGAATGATGAATCAGGAATGATGAATGATGAATCAGGAATGATGAATCAGGAATTAGGAATCAGGAGTGATTAATCAGGAATCAGGAATGATGAATCAAGAATCAGGAATGATGAATCAGGAATGAGGAATGATCAACCAGGAATCAGGAATGATGAATCAGGAATGAGGAATGATGAATCAGGAATGATGAATGATGAATCAGGAATCAGGAATCAGGAATGATGAATCAGGAATGATGAATGATGAATCGGGAATGATGAATCAGGAATCAGGAATCAGGAATGATGAATCAGGAATGATGAATCAGGAATCAGGAATGATGAATCAGGAATCAGGAATGATGATTCAGGAATTATGAATGATGAATCAGGAATGATGAATGATGAATCAGGAATGATGAATCAGGAATCAGGAATGATGAATGATGAATCAGGAATGATGAATCAGGAATCAGGAATGATGAATGATGAATCAGGAATCAGCAATGATGAATCAGGAATCAGGAATGATGAATCAGGAATGATGAATGATGGATCAGGAATGATGAATCAGGAATGATGAATCAGGAATCAGGAATGATGAATGATGAATCAGAAATCAGGAATGATGAATCAGGAATGATGAATCAGGAATCAGGAATCAGGAATGATGAATCAGGAATGATGAATGATGAATCAGCAATGATGAATCAGGAATGATGAATCAGCAATGATGAATGATGAATCAGGAATCAGCAATGATGAATCAGGAATCAGGAATGATGAATCAGGAATGATGAATCAGGAATCAGGAATCAGGAATGATGATTCAGGAATGATGATTCAGGAATGATGAATGATGAATCAGGAATGATGAATGATGACTTAGGAATGATGAATCAGGAATCAGGAATGATGAATTATGAATCAGGAATCAGCAATGATGAATCAGGAATCAGGAATGATGAATCAGGAATGATGAATCAGGAATGATGAATGATGAATCAGGAATGATGAATCAGGAATTAGGAATCAGGAGTGATTAATCAGGAATCAGGAATGATGAATCAAGAATCAGGAATGATGAATCAGGAATGAGGAATGATCAACCAGGAATCAGGAATGATTAATCAGGAATGAGGAATGATGAATCAGGAATGATGAATGATGAATCAGGAATCAGGAATCAGGAATGATGAATCAGGAATGATGAATGATGAATCGGGAATGATGAATCAGGAATCAGGAATCAGGAATGATGAATCAGGAATCAGGAATGATGAATCAGGAATGATGAATGATGAATCAGGAATCAGGAATGATGAATCAGGAATAAGGAATGATGAATCAGGAATGATGAATGATGAGTCAGGAATCAGTAATGATGAATCAGGAATGATGAATGATGAATCAGGAATCAGCAATGATGAATCAGGAATGATGAATGATGAATCAGGAATCAGCAATGATGAATCAGGAATGATGAATGATGAATCAGGAATGATGAATCAGGAATCAGCAATGATGAATGATGAATCAGGAATCAGCAATGATGAATCAGGAATCAGGAATGATGAATCAGGAATGATGAATGATGAATCAGGATTGATGAATCAGGAATGATGAATCAGGAATCAGGAATCAGGAGTGATTAATCAGGAATCAGGAATGATGAATCAAGAATCAGGAATGATGAATCAGGAATGAGGAATGATCAATCAGGAATGAGGAATGATGAATCAGGAATGAGGAATGATGAATCAGGAATGAGGAATGATGAATCAGGAATGATGAATGATGAATCAGGAATCAGGAATGATGAATCAGGAATCAGGAATGATGAATCAGGAATGATGAATGATATATCAGGAATCAGGAATGATGAATCAGGAAAGAGGAATGACGAATCAGGAATCAGGAATGGTGAATCATGAATCAGGAATCAGGAATGATGAATCAGGAATAAGGAATGATGAATCAGGAATGATGAATGATGAATCAGGAATGATGAATGATGAATCAGGAATGATGAATGATGAATCAGGAATCAGCAATGATGAATCAGGAATAAGGAATGATGAATCAGGAATAAGGAATGATGAATCAGGAATGATGAATGATGAATCAGGAATGATGAATGATGAATCAGGAATGATGAATCAGGAATCAGGAATGATGAATGTTGAATCAGGAATCAGCAATGATGAATCAGGAATCAGGAATGATGAATCAGGAATGATGAATGATGAAATAGGATTGATGAATCAGGAATGATGAATCAGGAATCAGGAATCAGGATTGATTAATCAGGAATCAGGAATGATGAATCAAGAATCAGGAATGATGAATCAGGAATGAGGAATGATCAATCAGGAATGAGGAATGATGAATCAGGAATGAGGAATGATGAATCAGGAATGAGGAATGATGAATCAGGAATGATGAATGATGAATCAGGAATCAGGAATGATGAATCAGGAATCAGGAATGATGAATCAGGAATCAGGAATGATGAATCAGGAAAGAGGAATGACGAATCAGGAATCAGGAATGGTGAATCATGAATCAGGAATCAGGAATGATGAATCAGGAATAAGGAATGATGAATCAGGAATGATGAATGATGAATCAGGAATGATGAATGATGAATCAGGAATGATGAATGATGAATCAGGAATCAGCAATGATGAATCAGGAATAAGGAATGATGAATCAGGAATAAGGAATGATGAATCAGGAATGATGAATGATGAATCAGGAATGATGAATGATGAATCAGGAATGATGAATCAGGAATCAGGAATGATGAATGTTGAATCAGGAATCAGCAATGATGAATCAGGAATCAGGAATGATGAATCAGGAATGATGAATGATGAAATAGGATTGATGAATCAGGAATGATGAATCAGGAATCAGGAATCAGGATTGATTAATCAGGAATCAGGAATGATGAATCAAGAATCAGGAATGATGAATCAGGAATGAGGAATGATCAATCAGGAATGAGGAATGATGAATCAGGAATGAGGAATGATGAATCAGGAATGAGGAATGATGAATCAGGAATGATGAATGATGAATCAGGAATCAGGAATGATGAATCAGGAATCAGGAATGATGAATCAGGAATGATGAATGATATATCAGGAATCAGGAATGATGAATCAGGAAAGAGGAATGACGAATCAGGAATCAGGAATGGTGAATCATGAATCAGGAATCAGGATTGATGAATCAGGAATAAGGAATGATGAATCAGGAATGATGAATGATGAGTCAGGAATCAGGAATGATGAATCAGGAATGATGAATGATGAATCAGGAATGATGAATGATGAATCAGGAATCAGGAATGATGAATGATGAATCAGGAATCAGCAATGATGAATCAGGAATGATGAATGATGAATCAGGAATGATGAATGATGAATCAGGAATGATGAATCAGGAATCAGGAATGATGAATGATGAATCAGGAATCAGCAATGATGAATCAGGAATCAGGAATGATGAATCAGGAATGATGAATGATGAATCAGGATTGATGAATCAGGAATGATGAATCAGGAAACAGGAATCAGGAGTGATTAATCAGGAATCAGGAATGATGAATCAAGAATCAGGAATGACGAATCAGGAATCAGGAATGATCAATCAGGAATGAGGAATGATAAATCAGGAATCAGGAATGATGAATCAGAATGAGGAATGATGAATCAGGAATGATGAATGATGAATCAGGAATCAGGAATGATGAATCAGGAATCAGGAATGATGAATCAGGAATGATGAATGATGTATCAGGAATCAGGAATGATGAATCAGGAAAGAGGAATGACGAATCAGGAATCAGGAATGGTGAATCATGAATCAGGAATGATGAATCAGGAATCAGGAATAATGAAACAGGAATCAGGAATGATGAATCAGGAATGATGCATCAGGAATGATGCATCAGGAATGATGCATCAGGAATGATGAATCAGCAATCAGGAATGATGAATCAGGAATCAGGAATGATGAATCAGGAATCAGCAATGATCAATCAGGAATGATGAATGATGAATCAGGAATGATGAATCAGGAATCAGGAATGATGAATGATGAATCAGGAATCAGCAATGATGAATCAGGAATGATGAATCAGGAATGATGAATCAGGAATCAGGAATCAGGAATCAGGAGTGATTAATCAGGAATCAGGAATGATGAATCAGGAATCAGGAATGATGAATCAGGAATGAGGAATGATCAATCAGGAATGAGGAATGATCAATCAGGAATCAGGATTGATGAATCAGGAATGATGAATCAGGAATGATGAATCAGGAATCAGGAATGATGAATCAGGAATCAGGAATGATGATTCAGGAATTATCAATGATGAATCAGGAATGATGAATGATGAATCAGGAATCAGCAATGATGAATCAGGAATCAGGAATGATGAATCAGGAATGATGAATCAGGAATCAGGAATCAGGAATGATGATTCAGGAATGATGAATGATGAATCAGGAATGATGAATGATGAATCAGGAATGATGAATCAGGAATCAGGAATGATGAATTTTGAATCAGGAATCAGCAATGATGAATCAGGAATCAGGAATGATGAATCAGGAATGATGAATCAGGAATGATGAATGATGAATCAGGAATGATGAATGATGAATCAGGAATGATGAATCAGGAATTAGGAATCAGGAGTGATTAATCAGGAATCAGGAATGATGAATCAAGAATCAGGAATGATCAATCAGGAATGAGGAATGATCAATCAGGAATGAGGAATGATCAATCAGGAATCAGGAATGATGAATCAGGAATGAGGAATGATGAATCAGGAATGATGAATGATGAATCAGGAATCAGGAATCAGGAATGATGAATCAGGAATGATGAATGATGAATCGGGAATGATGAATCAGGAATCAGGAATCAGGAATGATGAATCAGGAATCAGGAATGATGAATCAGGAATGATGAATGATGAATCAGGAATCAGGAATGAATAATGAGGAATAAGAAATGATGAATCAGGAATGATGAATGATGAGTCAGGAATCAGGAATGATGAATCAGGAATGATGAATGATGAATCAGGAATGATGAATGATGAATCAGGAATCAGCAATGATGAATCAGGAATAAGGAATGATGAATCAGGAATGATGAATGATGAATCAGGAATCAGCAATGATGAATGATGAATCAGGAATCAGCAATGATGAATCAGGAATCAGGAATGATGAATCAGGAATGATGAATGATGAATCAGGATTGATGAATCAGGAATCAGGAATCAAGAATGATGAATCAGGAATGATGAATGATGAATCAGCAATGATGAATCAGGAATGATGAATCAGCAATGATGAATGATGAATCAGGAATCAGCAATGATGAATCAGGAATCAGGAATGATGAATCAGGAATGATGAATCAGGAATCAGGAATCAGGAATGATGATTCAGGAATGATGATTCAGGAATGATGAATGATGAATCAGGAATGATGAATGATGACTTAGGAATGATGAATCAGGAATCAGGAATGATGAATTATGAATCAGGAATCAGCAATGATGAATCAGGAATCAGGAATGATGAATCAGGAATGATGAATCAGGAATGATGAATGATGAATCAGGAATGATGAATCAGGAATTAGGAATCAGGAGTGATTAATCAGGAATCAGGAATGATGAATCAAGAATCAGGAATGATGAATCAGGAATGAGGAATGATCAACCAGGAATCAGGAATGATTAATCAGGAATGAGGAATGATGAATCAGGAATGATGAATGATGAATCAGGAATCAGGAATCAGGAATGATGAATCAGGAATGATGAATGATGAATCGGGAATGATGAATCAGGAATCAGGAATCAGGAATGATGAATCAGGAATCAGGAATGATGAATCAGGAATGATGAATGATGAATCAGGAATCAGGAATGATGAATCAGGAATAAGAAATGATGAATCAGGAATGATGAATGATGAGTCAGGAATCAGTAATGATGAATCAGGAATGATGAATGATGAATCAGGAATCAGCAATGATGAATCAGGAATGATGAATGATGAATCAGGAATCAGCAATGATGAATCAGGAATGATGAATGATGAATCAGGAATGATGAATCAGGAATCAGCAATGATGAATGATGAATCAGGAATCAGCAATGATGAATCAGGAATCAGGAATGATGAATCAGGAATGATGAATGATGAATCAGGATTGATGAATCAGGAATGATGAATCAGGAATCAGGAATCAGGAATGAGGAATGATCAATCAGGAATGAGGAATGATGAATCAGGAATGAGGAATGATGAATCAGGAATGAGGAATGATGAATCAGGAATGATGAATGATGAATCAGGAATCAGGAATGATGAATCAGGAATCAGGAATGATGAATCAGGAATGATGAATGATATATCAGGAATCAGGAATGATGAATCAGGAAAGAGGAATGACGAATCAGGAATCAGGAATGGTGAATGATGAATCAGGAATCAGGAATGATGAATCAGGAATAAGGAATGATGAATCAGGAATGATGAATGATGAATCAGGAATGATGAATGATGAATCAGGAATGATGAATGATGAATCAGGAATCAGCAATGATGAATCAGGAATAAGGAATGATGAATCAGGAATAAGGAATGATGAATCAGGAATGATGAATGATGAATCAGGAATGATGAATGATGAATCAGGAATGATGAATCAGGAATCAGGAATGATGAATGTTGAATCAGGAATCAGCAATGATGAATCAGGAATCAGGAATGATGAATCAGGAATGATGAATGATGAAATAGGATTGATGAATCAGGAATGATGAATCAGGAATCAGGAATCAGGAGTGATTAATCAGGAATCAGGAATGATGAATCAAGAATCAGGAATGATCAATCAGGAATGAGGAATGATGAATCAGGAATGAGGAATGATGAATCAGGAATGAGGAATGATGAATCAGGAATGATGAATGATGAATCAGGAATCAGGAATGATGAATCAGGAATCAGGAATGATGAATCAGGAATGATGAATGATATATCAGGAATCAGGAATGATGAATCAGGAAAGAGGAATGACGAATCAGGAATCAGGAATGGTGAATCATGAATCAGGAATCAGCAATGATGAATCAGGAATGATGAATGATGAATCAGGAATGATGAATGATGAATCAGGAATGATGAATGATGAATCAGGAATGATGAATGATGAATCAGGAATGATGAATCAGGAATCAGGAATGATGAATGTTGAATCAGGAATCAGCAATGATGAATCAGGAATCAGGAATGATGAATCAGGAATGATGAATGATGAAATAGGATTGATGAATCAGGAATGATGAATCAGGAATCAGGAATCAGGAGTGATTAATCAGGAATCAGGAATGATGAATCAAGAATCAGGAATGATGAATCAGGAATGAGGAATGATCAATCAGGAATGAGGAATGATGAATCAGGAATGAGGAATGATGAATCAGGAATGAGGAATGATGAATCAGGAATGATGAATGATGAATCAGGAATCAGGAATGATGAATCAGGAATCAGGAATGATGAATCAGGAATGATGAATCAGGAATCAGGAATCAGGAATGATGATTCAGGAATGATGATTCAGGAATGATGAATGATGAATCAGGAATGATGAATGATGAATCAGGAATGATGAATCAGGAATCAGGAATGATGAATGATGAATCAGGAATCAGCAATGATGAATCAGGAATCAGGAATGATGAATCAGGAATGATGAATGATGAATCAGGATTGATGAATCAGGAATGATGAATCAGGAATCAGGAATCAGGAGTGATTAATCAGGAATCAGGAATGATGAATCAAGAATCAGGAATGATGAATCAGGAATGAGGAATGATGAATCAGGAATGATGAATGATGAATCAGGATTGATGAATCAGGAATGATGAATCAGGAATCAGGAATCAGGAGTGATTAATCAGGAATCAGGAATGATGAATCAAGAATCAGGAATGATGAATCAGGAATGAGGAATGATCAATCAGGAATGAGGAATGATGAATCAGGAATGAGGAATGATGAATCAGGAATGAGGAATGATGAATCAGGAATGATGAATGATGAATCAGGAATCAGGAATGATGAATCAGGAATGATGAATGATGAATCAGGAATGATGAATGATATATCAGGAATCAGGAATGATGAATCAGGAAAGAGGAATGACGAATCAGGAATCAGGAATGCTGAATCATGAATCAGGAATCAGGAATGATGAATCAGGAATAAGGAGTGATGAATCAGGAATCAGGAATGATGAATCAGGAATAAGGAGTGATGAATCAGGAATGATGAATGATGAATCAGGAATGATGAATGATGAATCAGGAATGATGAATCAGGAATCAGGAATCAGGAATGATGAATCAGGAATGATGAATGATGAATCAGGAATGATGCATCAGGAATGATGAATCAGCAATCAGGAATAATGAATCAGGAATCAGGAATGATGAATCAGGAATCAGCAATGATCAATCAGGAATGATGAATGATGAATCAGGAATGATGAATCAGGAATCAGGAATGATGAATGATGAATCAGGAATCAGCAATGATGAATCAGGAATCAGGAATGATGAATCAGGAATGATGAATCAGGAATGATGAATCAGGAATCAGGAATCAGGAATCAGGAGTGATTAATCAGGAATCAGGAATGATGAATCAGGAATCAGAAATGATGAATCAGGAAT
>JAOWCC010000606.1:0-43333 GCA_030867875.1 Actinernus sp. WN-2022 | reverse complement strand
AATCAGGAATCAGGAATGATGAATCAGGAATCAGGAATGATGAATCAGGAATCAGGAATGATGAATCAGGAATCAAGAATGATGAATCAGGAATGATGAATGATGAATCAGGAATCAGGAATGATCAATCAGGAATCAGGAATGATGAATCAGGAATAATGAATCAGGAATCAGGAATGATGAATCAGGAATCAGGAATGATGAATCAGGAATGATGAATGATGAATCAGGAATGATGAATCAGGAATGATGAATCAGAAATGATGAATCAGGAATCAGGAATCAGGAGTGATTAATCAGGAATCAGGAATGATGAATCAGGAATCAGGAATGATGAATCAGGAATCAGGAATGATGAATCAGGAATCAAGAATGATGAATCAGGAATGATGAATGATGAATCAGGAATCAGGATGATCAATCAGGAATCAGGAATGATGAATCAGGAATAATGAATCAGGAATCAGGAATGATGAATCAGGAATCAGGAATGATGAATCAGGAATGATGAATGATGAATCAGGAATGATGAATCAGGAATGATGAATCAGAAATGATGAATCAGGAATCAGGAATCAGGAGTGATTAATCAGGAATCAGGAATGATGAATCAGGAATCAAGAATGATGAATCAGGAATGATGAATGATGTATCAGGAATCAGGAATGATGAATCAGGAAAGAGGAATGATGAATCAGGAATCAGGATTGGTGAATCATGAATCAGGCCTGATGAATCAGGAATCAGGAATGATGAATCAGGAATCAGGAATGATGAATCAGGAATGATGAATGATGTATCAGGAATCAGGAATGATGAATCAGGAAAGAGGAATGATGAATCAGGAATCAGGAATGGTGAATCATGAATCAGGAATGATGAATCAGGAATCAGGAATGATGAATCAGGAATCAGGAATGATGAATCGGGAATAAGGAATGATCAATCAGGAATGATTAATGATGAATCAGGAATCAGGAATGATGAATGATGAATCAGGAATCAGGAATGATGAATCAGGAATGATGAATCAGGAATGATGAATCAGGAATGATGAATCAGGAATGAAGAATGATGAATCAGGAATGAAGAATGATGAATCAGGAATGATGAATCAGGAATGATGAATCAGGAATCAGGAATCAGGAATGATGAATCAGGAATCAGGAATGATGAATCAGGAATGAGAATGATCAATCAGGAATCAGGAATGATGAATCAGGAATCAGGAATGATGAATCAGGAATGAGTAATGATCAATCAGGAATGAGGAATGATGAATCAGGAATCAGGAATGATGAATCAAGAATCAGGAATGATGAATCAGGAATGATAAATCAGGAATCAGGAATGATGAATCAGGAATGAGGAATGATGAATCAGGAATGATGAATGATGTATCAGGAATCAGGAATGATGAATCAGGAAAGAGGAATGATGAATCAGGAATCAGGATTGGTGAATCATGAATCAGGACTGATGAATCTGGAATCAGGAATGATGAAGCAGGAATCAGAATGATGAATCAGGAATGATGAATGATGTAACAGGAATCAGGAATGATGAATCAGGAAAGAGGAATGATGAATCAGGAATCAGGAATGGTGAATCATGAATCAGGAATGATGAATCAGGAATCAGGAATGATGAATCAGGAATCAGGAATGATGAATCAGGAATCAGGAATGATGAATCAGGAATCAAGAATGATGAATCAGGAATGATGAATGATGAATCAGGAATCAGGAATGATCAATCAGGAATAAGGAATGATGAATCAGGAATGATGAATCAGGAATCAGGAATGATGAATCAGGAATCAGGAATGACGAATCAGGAATAATGAATCAGGATTCAGGAATGATGAATCAGGAATGCCGAATGATGAATCAGGAATGATGAATGATGAATCAGGAATGATGAATGATGAATCAGGAATCAGGAATGATGAATCAGGAATCAGGAATCAGGAATGATGAATCAGGAATGAGGATTGATGAATCAGGAATGAGGAATCATGAATCAGGAATGAGGAATGATGAATCAGGAATCAGGAATGATGAATCAGGAATGATGAATCAGGAATCAGGAATGATGAATCAGGAATGATGAATCAGGAATCAGGAATCAGGAATGATGAATCAGGAATCAGGAATGATGAATCAGGAATGAGGAATGATCAATCAGGAATCAGGAATGATGAATCAGGAATCAGGAATGATGAATCAGGAATGAGTAATGATGAATCAGGAATGAGGAATGATGAATCAGGAATGAGGAATGATGAATCAGGAATCAGGAATGATGAATCAGGAATGATAAATCAGAAATCAGGAATGATGAATCAGGAATGACGAATGATGAATCAGGAATGATGAATGATGTATCAGGAATCAGGAATGATGAATCATGAATAAGGACTGATGAATCTGGAATCAGGAATGATGAATCAGGAATCAGGAATGATGAATCAGGAATGATGAATGATGAATCAGGAATCAGGAATGATGAATCAAGAATGAGGAATGATGAATCAGGATCAGGAATGATGAATCAGGAATCAGTAATGATGAATCAGGAATGAGGAATGATGAATCAGGAATCAGGAATGATGAATCAGGAATCAGGAATGATGAATCAGGAATGATAAATCAGGAATCAGGAATGATGAATCAGGAATCAGGAATGATGAATCAGGAATGATGAATGATGTATCAGGAATCAGGAATGATGAATCAGGAAAGAGGAATGATGAATCAGGAATCAGGATTGGTGAATCATGAATCAGGAATGATGAATCTGGAATCAGGAATGATGAATCAGGAATCAGGAATGATGAATCAGGAATGATGAATGATGTAACAGGAATCAGGAATGATGAATCAGGAATCAGGAATGATGAATCAGGAATCAGGAATGATGAATCAGGAATGAGGAATGATCAATCAGGAATCAGGAATGATGAATCAGGAATCAGGAATGATGAATCAGGAATGAGTAATGATGAATCAGGAATCAGGAATGATGAATCAGGAATCAGGAATGATGAATCAGGAATCAGGAATGATGAATCAGGAATGATAAATCAGGAATCAGGAATGATGAATCAGGAATGATGAATGATGAATCAGGAATGATGAATGATGTATCAGGAATCAGGAATGATGAATCAGGAAAGAGGAATGATGAATCAGGAATCAGGATTGGTGAATCATGAATCAGGACTGATGAATCTGGAATCAGGAATGATGAATCAGGAATCAGGAATGATGAATCAGGAATGATGAATGATGTATCAGGAATCAGGAATGATGAATCAGTAATCAGGAATGATGAATCAGGAATGATGAATGATGACTCAGGAATCAGCAATGATGAATCAGGAATCAGGAATGATGAATGATGAATCAGGAAAGAGGAATGATGAATCAGGAATCAGGATTGGTGAATCATGAATCAGGACTGATGAATCTGGAATCAGGAATGATGAAGCAGGAATCAGGAATGATGAATCAGGAATGATGAATGATGTAACAGGAATCAGGAATGATGAATCAGGAAAGAGGAATGATGAATCAGGAATCAGGAATGGTGAATCATGAATCAGGAATGATGAATCAGGAATCAGGAATGATGAATCAGGAATCAGGAATGATGAATCAGGAATCAAGAATGATGAATCAGGAATGATGAATGATTAATCAGGAATCAGGAATGATGAATCAGGAATCAGGAATGATGAATCAGGAATAATGAATCAGGAATCAGGAATGATGAATCAGGAATCAGGAATGATGAATCAGGAATGATGAATGATGAATCAGGAATGATGAATCAGGAATGATGACTCAGGAATGATGAATCAGGAATCAGGAATCAGGAGTGATTAATCAGGAATCAGGAATGATGAATCAGGAATCAAGAATGATGAATCAGGAATGATGAATGATGTATCAGGAATCAGGAATGATGAATCAGGAAAGAGGAATGATGAATCAGGAATCAGGATTGGTGAATCATGAATCAGGACTGATGAATCAGGAATCAGGAATGATGAATCAGGAATCAGGAATGATGAATCAGGAATGATGAATGATGTATCAGGAATCAGGAATGATGAATCAGGAAAGAGGAATGATGAATCAGGAATCAGGAATGGTGAATCATGAATCAGGAATGATGAATCAGGAATCAGGAATGATGAATCAGGAATCAGGAATGATGAATCGGGAATAAGGAATGATCAATCAGGAATGATTAATGATGAATCAGGAATCAGGAATGATGAATGATGAATCAGGAATCAGGAATGATGAATCAGGAATCAGGAATGATGAATCAGGAATGATGAATCAGGAATGATGAATCAGGAATGAAGAATGATGAATCAGGAATGAAGAATGATGAATCAGGAATGATGAATCAGGAATGATGAATCAGGAATCAGGAATCAGGAATGATGAATCAGCAATCAGGAATGATGAATCAGGAATGAGGAATGATCAATCAGGAATCAGGAATGATGAATCAGGAATCAGGAATGATGAATCAGGAATGAGTAATGATCAATCAGGAATGAGGAATGATGAATCAGGAATCAGGAATGATGAATCAAGAATCAGGAATGATGAATCAAGAATGATAAATCAGGAATCAGGAATGATGAATCAGGAATGATGAATGATGAATCAGGAATGATGAATGATGTATCAGGAATCAGGAATGATGAATCAGGAAAGAGGAATGATGAATCAGGAATCAGGATTGGTGAATCATGAATCAGGACTGATGAATCTGGAATCAGGAATGATGAAGCAGGAATCAGGAATGATGAATCAGGAATGATGAATGATGTAACAGGAATCAGGAATGATGAATCAGGAAAGAGGAATGATGAATCAGGAATGGTGAATCATGAATCAGGAATGATGAATCAGGAATCAGGAATGATGAATCAGGAATCAGGAATGATGAATCAGGAATCAGGAATGATGAATCAGGAATCAAGAATGATGAATCAGGAATGATGAATGATGAATCAGGAATCAGGAATGATGAATCAGGATAAGGAATGATGAATCAGGAATGATGAATCAGGAATCAGGAATGATGAATCAGGAATCAGGAATGATGAATCAGGAATAATGAATCAGGATTCAGGAATGATGAATCAGGAATGCCGAATGATGAATCAGGAATGATGAATGATGAATCAGGAATGATGAATGATGAATCAGGAATCAGGAATGATGAATCAGGAATCAGGAATCAGAATGATGAATCAGGAATGAGGATTGATGAATCAGGAATGCCGAATGATGAATCAGGAATGATGAATGATGAATCAGGAATGATGAATGATGAATCAGGAATCAGGAATGATGAATCAGGAATCAGGAATCAGGAATGATGAATCAGGAATGAGGATTGATGAATCAGGAATGAGGAATCATGAATCAGGAATGAGGAATGATGAATCAGGAATCAGGAATGATGAATCAGGAATGATGAATCAGGATCAGGAATGATGAATCAGGAATGAGGAATCAGGAATCAGGAATCAGGAATGATGAATCAGGAATCAGGAATGATGAATCAGGAATGAGGAATGATCAATCAGGAATCAGGAATGATGAATCAGGAATCAGGAATGATGAATCAGGAATGAGTAATGATGAATCAGGAATGAGGAATGATGAATCAGGAATGAGGAATGATGAATCAGGAATCAGGAATGATGAATCAGGAATGATAAATCAGAAATCAGGAATGATGAATCAGGAATGACGAATGATGAATCAGGAATGATGAATGATGTATCAGGAATCAGGATGATGAATCATGAATAAGGACTGATGAATCTGAATCAGGAATGATGAATCAGGAATCAGGAATGATGAATCAGGAATGATGAATGATGAATCAGGAATCAGGAATGATGAATCAAGAATGAGGAATGATGAATCAGGAATCAGGAATGATGAATCAGGAATCAGTAATGATGAATCAGGAATGAGGAATGATGAATCAGGAATCAGGAATGATGAATCAGGAATCAGGAATGATGAATCAGGAATGATAAATCAGGAATCAGGAATGATGAATCAGGAATCAGGAATGATGAATCAGGAATGATGAATGATGTATCAGGAATCAGGAATGATGAATCAGGAAAGAGGAATGATGAATCAGGAATCAGGATTGGTGAATCATGAATCAGGAATGATGAATCTGGAATCAGGAATGATGAATCAGGAATCAGGAATGATGAATCAGGAATGATGAATGATGTAACAGGAATCAGGAATGATGAATCAGGAATGACGAATGACGAATGATGAATCAGGAATGATGAATGATGAATCAGGAATGATGAATGATGAATCAGGAATCAGGAATCAGGATTCAGGAATGATGAATAAGGAATGACGAATGATGAATCAGGAATGATGAATGATGAATCAGGAATGATGAATGATGAATCAGGAATCAGGAATCAGAATCAGGAATGATGAATCAGGAATGACGAATGACGAATGATGAATCAGGAATGATGAATGATGAATCAGGAATGATGAATGATGAATCAGGAATCAGGAATGATGAATCAGGAATCAGGAATCAGGAATGATGAATGATGAATCAGGAATGATGAATGATGAATCAGGAATCAGGAATCAGGAATCAGGAATCAGGAATGATGAATCAGGAATGAGGATTGATGAATCAGGAATGAGGAATCATGAATCAGGAATGAGGAATGATGAATCAGGAATCAGGAATGATGAATCAGGAATGATGAATCAGGAATCAGGAATGATGAATCAGGAATGATGAATCAGGAATCAGGAATCAGGAATGATGAATCAGGAATCAGGAATGATGAATCAGGAATGAGGAATGATCAATCAGGAATGATGAATCAGGAATCAGGAATGATGAATCAGGAATGAGTAATGATGAATCAGGAATGAGGAATGATGAATCAGGAATCAGGAATGATGAATCAGGAATCAGGAATGATGAATCAGGAATCAGGATTGATGAATCAGGAATCAAGAATGATGAATCAGGAATGATGAATGATGAATCAGGAATCAGGAATGATCAATCAGGAATGAGGAATGATGAATCAGGAATGAGGAATGATGAAGCAGGAATCAGGAATGATGAATCAGGAATCAGGAATGATGAATCAGGAATCAGGAATGATGAATCAGGAATGATGAATGATGTATCAGGAATCAGGAATGGTGAATCATGAATCAGGAATGATGAATCAGGAATGAGGAATGATTAATCAGGAATGAAGAATGATGAATCAGGAATGAGGAATGATGAATCAGGAATGATGAATCAGGAATGATGAATCACGAATCAGGAATCAGGAATGATGAATCAGGAATCAGGAATGATGAATCAGGAATGATAAATCAGGAATCAGGAATGATGAATCAGGAATGATGAATGATGAATCAGGAATGGTGAATGATGTATCAGAATCAGGAATGATGAATCAGGAAAGAGGAATGATGAATCAGGAATCAGGATTGGTGAATCATGAATCAGGACTGATGAATCTGGAATCAGGAATGATGAAGCAGGAATCAGGAATGATGAATCAGGAATGATGAATGATGTAACAGGAATCAGGAATGATGAATCAGGAAAGAGGAATGATGAATCAGGAATCAGGAATGGTGAATCATGAATCAGGAATGATGAATCAGGAATCAGGAATGATGAATCAGGAATCAGGAATGATGAATCAGGAATCAAGAATGATGAATCAGGAATGATGAATGATTAATCAGGAATCAGGAATGATGAATCAGGAATCAAGAATGATGAATCAGGAATGATGAATGATGTATCAGGAATCAGGAATGATGAATCAGGAAAGAGGAATGATGAATCAGGAATCAGGATTGGTGAATCATGAATCAGGACTGATGAATCAGGAATCAGGAATGATGAATCAGGAATCAGGAATGATGAATCAGGAATGATGAATGATGTATCAGGAATCAGGAATGATGAATCAGGAAAGAGGAATGATGAATCAGGAATCAGGAATGGTGAATCATGAATCAGGAATGATGAATCAGGAATCAGGAATGATGAATCAGGAATCAGGAATGATGAATCGGAATAAGGAATGATCAATCAGGAATGATTAATGATGAATCAGGAATCAGGAATGATGAATGATGAATCAGGAATCAGGAATGATGAATCAGGAATCAGGAATGATGAATCAGGAATGATGAATCAGGAATGATGAATCAGGAATGAAGAATGATGAATCAGGAATGAAGAATGATGAATCAGGAATGATGAATCAGGAATGATGAATCAGGAATCAGGAATCAGGAATGATGAATCAGGAATCAGGAATGATGAATCAGGAATGAGGAATGATCAATCAGGAATCAGGAATGGTGAATCAGGAATCAGGAATGATGAATCAGGAATGAGTAATGATCAATCAGGAATGAGGAATGATGAATCAGGAATCAGGAATGATGAATCAAGAATCAGGAATGATGAATCAGGAATGATAAATCAGGAATCAGGAATGATGAATCAGGAATGAGGAATGATGAATCAGGAATGAGGAATGATCAATCAGGAATGATGAATCAGGAATCAGGAATGATCAATCAGGAATGAGAATGATGAATCAGGAATGAGGAATGATGAAGCAGGAATCAGGAATGATGAATCAGGAATCAGGAATGATGAATCAGGAATCAGGAATGATGAATCAGGAATGATGAATGATGTATCAGGAATCAGGAATGGTGAATCATGAATCAGGAATGATGAATCAGGAATGAGGAATGATGAATCAGGAATGATGAATCACGAATCAGGAATGAGGAATGATGAATCAGGAATGATGAATCAGGAATGATGAATCACGAATCAGGAATCAGGAATGATGAATCAGGAATCAGGAATGATGAATCAGGAATGATAAATCAGGAATCAGGAATGATGAATCAGGAATGATGAATGATGAATCAGGAATGGTGAATGATGTATCAGGAATCAGGAATGATGAATCAGGAAAGAGGAATGATGAATCAGGAATCAGGATTGGTGAATCATGAATCAGGACTGATGAATCTGGAATCAGGAATGATGAAGCAGGAATCAGGAATGATGAATCAGAATGATGAATGATGTAACAGGAATCAGGAATGATGAATCAGGAAAGAGGAATGATGAATCAGGAATCAGAATGGTGAATCATGAATCAGGAATGATGAATCAGGAATCAGGAATGATGAATCAGGAATCAGGAATGATGAATCAGGAATCAAGAATGATGAATCAGGAATGATGAATGATTAATCAGGAATCAGAATGATGAATCAGGAATCAAGAATGATGAATCAGGAATGATGAATGATGTATCAGGAATCAGGAATGATGAATCAGGAAAGAGGAATGATGAATCAGGAATCAGGATTGGTGAATCATGAATCAGGACTGATGAATCAGGAATCAGGAATGATGAATCAGGAATCAGGAATGATGAATCAGGAATGATGAATGATGTATCAGGAATCAGGAATGATGAATCAGGAAAGAGGAATGATGAATCAGGAATCAGGAATGGTGAATCATGAATCAGGAATGATGAATCAGGAATCAGGAATGATGAATCAGGAATCAGGAATGATGAATCGGGAATAAGGAATGATCAATCAGGAATGATTAATGATGAATCAGGAATCAGGAATGATGAAATGATGAATCAGGAATCAGGAATGATGAATCAGGAATCAGGAATGATGAATCAGGAATGATGAATCAGGAATGATGAATCAGGAATGAAGAATGATGAATCAGGAATGAAGAATGATGAATCAGGAATGATGAATCAGGAATGATGAATCAGGAATCAGGAATCAGGAATGATGAATCAGGAATCAGGAATGATGAATCAGGAATGAGGAATGATCAATCAGGAATCAGGAATGGTGAATCAGGAATCAGGAATGATGAATCAGGAATGAGTAATGATCAATCAGGAATGAGGAATGATGAATCAGGAATCAGGAATGATGAATCAAGAATCAGGAATGATGAATCAGGAATGATAAATCAGGAATCAGGAATGATGAATCAGGAATGAGGAATGATGAATCAGGAATGAGGAATGATCAATCAGGAATGATGAATCAGGAATCAGGAATGATCAATCAGGAATGAGGAATGATGAATCAGGAATGAGGAATGATGAAGCAGGAATCAGGAATGATGAATCAGGAATCAGGAATGATGAATCAGGAATCAGGAATGATGAATCAGGAATGATGAATGATGTATCAGGAATCAGGAATGGTGAATCATGAATCAGGAATGATGAATCAGGAATGAGGAATGATGAATCAGGAATGATGAATCACGAATCAGGAATGAGGAATGATGAATCAGGAATGATGAATCAGGAATGATGAATCACGAATCAGGAATCAGGAATGATGAATCAGGAATCAGGAATGATGAATCAGGAATGATAAATCAGGAATCAGGAATGATGAATCAGGAATGATGAATGATGAATCAGGAATGGTGAATGATGTATCAGGAATCAGGAATGATGAATCAGGAAAGAGGAATGATGAATCAGGAATCAGGATTGGTGAATCATGAATCAGGACTGATGAATCTGGAATCAGGAATGATGAAGCAGGAATCAGGAATGATGAATCAGGAATGATGAATGATGTAACAGGAATCAGGAATGATGAATCAGGAAAGAGGAATGATGAATCAGGAATCAGGAATGGTGAATCATGAATCAGGAATGATGAATCAGGAATCAGGAATGATGAATCAGGAATCAGGAATGATGAATCAGGAATCAAGAATGATGAATCAGGAATGATGAATGATTAATCAGGAATCAGGAATGATGAATCAGGAATCAAGAATGATGAATCAGGAATGATGAATGATGTATCAGGAATCAGGAATGATGAATCAGGAAAGAGGAATGATGAATCAGGAATCAGGATTGGTGAATCATGAATCAGGACTGATGAATCAGGAATCAGGAATGATGAATCAGGAATCAGGAATGATGAATCAGGAATGATGAATGATGTATCAGGAATCAGGAATGATGAATCAGGAAAGAGGAATGATGAATCAGGAATCAGGAATGGTGAATCATGAATCAGGAATGATGAATCAGGAATCAGGAATGATGAATCAGGAATCAGGAATGATGAATCGGGAATAAGGAATGATCAATCAGGAATGATTAATGATGAATCAGGAATCAGGAATGATGAATGATGAATCAGGAATCAGGAATGATGAATCAGGAATCAGGAATGATGAATCAGGAATGATGAATCAGGAATGATGAATCAGGAATGAAGAATGATGAATCAGGAATGAAGAATGATGAATCAGGAATGATGAATCAGGAATGATGAATCAGGAATCAGGAATCAGGAATGATGAATCAGGAATCAGGAATGATGAATCAGGAATGAGGAATGATCAATCAGGAATCAGGAATGATGAATCAGGAATCAGGAATGATGAATCAGGAATGAGTAATGATCAATCAGGAATGAGGAATGATGAATCAGGAATCAGGAATGATGAATCAAGAATCAGGAATGATGAATCAGGAATGATAAATCAGGAATCAGGAATGATGAATCAGGAATGATGAATGATCAATCAGGAATGATGAATGATGTATCAGGAATCAGGAATGATGAATCAGGAAAGAGGAATGATGAATCAGGAATCAGGATTGGTGAATCATGAATCAGGACTGATGAATCTGGAATCAGGAATGATGAAGCAGGAATCAGGAATGATGAATCAGGAATGATGAATGATGTAACAGGAATCAGGAATGATGAATCAGGAAAGAGGAATGATGAATCAGGAATCAGGAATGGTGAATCATGAATCAGGAATGATGAATCAGGAATCAGGAATGATGAATCAGGAATCAGGAATGATGAATCAGGAATCAGGAATGATGAATCAGGAATCAAGAATGATGAATCAGGAATGATGAATGATGAATCAGGAATCAGGAATGATCAATCAGGAATAAGGAATGATGAATCAGGAATGATGAATCAGGAATCAGGAATGATGAATCAGGAATCAGGAATGATGAATCAGGAATAATGAATCAGGATTCAGGAATGATGAATCAGGAATGCCGAATGATGAATCAGGAATGATGAATGATGAATCAGGAATGATGAATGATGAATCAGGAATCAGGAATGATGAATCAGGAATCAGGAATCAGGAATGATGAATCAGGAATGAGGATTGATGAATCAGGAATGAGGAATCATGAGTCAGGAATGAGGAATGATGAATCAGGAATCAGGAATGATGAATCAGGAATGATGAATCAGGAATCAGGAATGATGAATCAGGAATGATGAATCAGGAATCAGGAATCAGGAATGATGAATCAGGAATGATAAATCAGAAATCAGGAATGACGAATGATGAATCAGGAATGATGAATGATGTATCAGGAATCAGGAATGATGAATCATGAATAAGGACTGATGAATCTGGAATCAGGAATGATGAATCAGGAATCAGGAATGATGAATCAGGAAAGAGGAATGATGAATCAGGAATCAGGATTGGTGAATCATGAATCAGGAATGCTGAATCTGGAATCAGGAATGATGAATCAGGAATCAGGAATGATGAATCAGGAATGATGAATGATGTAACAGGAATCAGGAATGATGAATCAGGAATCAGGAATGAGGAATCAGGAATCAGGAATGATGAATCAGGAATGAGGAATGATCAATCAGGAATCAGGAATGATGAATCAGGAATCAGGATGATGAATCAGGAATGAGTAATGATGAATCAGGAATCAGGAATGATGAATCAGGAATCAGGAATGATGAATCAGGAATCAGGAATGATGAATCAGGAATGATAAATCAGGAATCAGGAATCAGGAATGATGAATCAGGAATGATGAATGATGAATCAGGAATGATGAATGATGTATCAGGAATCAGGAATGATGAATCAGGAAAGAGGAATGATGAATCAGGAATCAGGATTGGTGAATCATGAATCAGGACTGATGAATCTGGAATCAGGAATGATGAATCAGGAATCAGGAATGATGAATCAGGAATGATGAATGATGTATCAGGAATCAGGAATGATGAATCAGTAATCAGGAATGATGAATCAGGAATGATGAATGATGACTCAGGAATCAGCAATGATGAATCAGGAATCAGGAATGATGAATGATGAATCAGGAATCAGGAATGATGAATCAGGAATCAGGAATGATGAATCAGGAATGAGGAATGATTAATCAGGAATGAAGAATGATGAATCAGGAATGAAGAATGATGAATCAGGAATCATGAATCAGGAATGATGAATCAGGAATCAGGAATCAGGAATCAGGAATGATGAATCAGGAATCAGGAATGATGAATCAGGAATCAGGAATGATGAATCAGGAATCAGGAATGATGAATCAGGAATCAGGAATGATGAATCAGGAATGAGTAATGATGAATCAGGAATGAGGAATGATGAATCAGGAATCAGGAATGATGAATCAAGAATCAGGAATGATGAATCAGGAATGATAAATCAGGAATCAGGAATGATGAATCAGGAATGATGAATGATGAATCAGGAATGGTGAATGATGTATCAGGAATCAGGAATGATGAATCAGGAAAGAGGAATGATGAATCAGGAATCAGGATTGGTGAATCATGAATCAGGACTGATGAATCTGGAATCAGGAATGATGAAGCAGGAATCAGGAATGATGAATCAGGAATGATGAATGATGTAACAGGAATCAGGAATGATGAATCAGGAAAGAGGAATGATGAATCAGGAATCAGGAATGGTGAATCATGAATCAGGAATGATGAATCAGGAATCAGGAATGATGAATCAGGAATCAGGAATGATGAATCAGGAATCAAGAATGATGAATCAGGAATGATGAATGATGAATCAGGAATCAGGAATGATGAATCAGGAATAAGGAATGATCAATCAGGAATGATGAATCAGGAATCAGGAATGATGAATCAGGAATCAGGAATGATGAATCAGGAATAATGAATCAGGATTCAGGAATGATGAATCAGGAATGACGAATGACGAATGATGAATCAGGAATGATGAATGATGAATCAGGAATGATGAATGATGAATCAGGAATCAGGAATGATGAATCAGGAATCAGGAATCAGGAATGATGAATCAGGAATGAGGATTGATGAATCAGGAATGAAGAATCAGGAATGAGGAATGATGAAGCAGGAATGATGAATCAGGAATCAGGAATGATGAATCAGGAATGATGAATCAGGAATCAGGAATGAGGAATCAGGAATGATGAATCAGGAATCAGGAATCAGGAATGATGAATCAGGAATCAGGAATGATGAATCAGGAATGAGGAATGATCAATCAGGAATGATGAATCAGGAATCAGGAATGATGAATCAGGAATGAGTAATGATGAATCAGGAATGAGGAATGATGAATCAGGAATCAGGAATGATGAATCAGGAATCAGGAATGATGAATCAGGAATCAGGATTGATGAATCAGGAATCAAGAATGATGAATCAGGAATGATGAATGATGAATCAGGAATCAGGAATGATCAATCAGGAATGAGGAATGATGAATCAGGAATGAGGAATGATGAAGCAGGAATCAGGAATGATGAATCAGGAATCAGGAATGATGAATCAGGAATCAGGAATGATGAATCAGGAATGATGAATGATGTATCAGGAATCAGGAATGGTGAATCATGAATCAGGAATGATGAATCAGGAATGAGGAATGATTAATCAGGAATGAGGAATGATGAATCAGGAATGATGAATCAGGAATGATGAATCACGAATCAGGAATCAGGAATGATGAATCAGGAATCAGGAATGATGAATCAGGAATGAGGAATGATCAATCAGGAATCAGGAATGATGAATCAGGAATCAGGAATGATGAATCAGGAATGAGTAATGATGAATCAGGAATCAGGAATGATGAATCAGGAATCAGGAATGATGAATCAGGAATCAGGAATGATGAATCAGGAATGATAAATCAGGAATCAGGAATGATGAATCAGGAATGATGAATGATGAATCAGGAATGATGAATGATGTATCAGGAATCAGGAATGATGAATCAGGAAGAGGAATGATGAATCAGGAATCAGGATTGGTGAATCATGAATCAGGACTGATGAATCTGGAATCAGGAATGATGAATCAGGAATCAGGAATGATGAATCAGGAATGATGAATGATGTATCAGGAATCAGGAATGATGAATCAGTAATCAGGAATGATGAATCAGGAATGATGAATGATGACTCAGGAATCAGCAATGATGAATCAGGAATCAGGAATGATGAATGATGAATCAGGAATCAGGAATGATGAATCAGGAATCAGGAATGATGAATCAGGAATGAGGAATGATTAATCAGGAATGAAGAATGATGAATCAGGAATGAAGAATGATGAATCAGGAATGATGAATCAGGAATGATGAATCAGGAATCAGGAATCAGGAATGATGAATCAGGAATCAGGAATGATGAATCAGGAATCAGGAATGATGAATCAGGAATCAGGAATGATGAATCAGGAATCAGGAATGATGAATCAGGAATGAGTAATGATGAATCAGGAATGAGGAATGATGAATCAGGAATCAGGAATGATGAATCAAGAATCAGGAATGATGAATTTCACGGAATGATAAATCAGGAATGATGAATCAGGAATGATGAATGATGAATCAGGAATGGTGAATGATGTATCAGGAATCAGGAATGATGAATCAGGAAAGAGGAATGATGAATCAGGAATCAGGAATGGTGAATCATGAATCAGGAATGATGAATCAGGAATCAGGAATGATGAATCAGGAATCAGGAATGATGAATCAGGAATCAAGAATGATGAATCAGGAATGATGAATGATGAATCAGGAATCAGGAATGATGAATCAGGAATAAGGAATGATCAATCAGGAATGATGAATCAGGAATCAGGAATGATGAATCAGGAATCAGGAATGATGAATCAGGAATAATGAATCAGGATTCAGGAATGATGAATCAGGAATGACGAATGACGAATGATGAATCAGGAATGATGAATGATGAATCAGGAATGATGAATGATGAATCAGGAATCAAGAATGATGAATCAGGAATCAGGAATCAGGAATGATGAATCAGGAATGAGGATTGATGAATCAGGAATGAGGAATGAAGAATCAGGAATGAGGAATGATGAAGCAGGAATCAGGAATGATGAATCAGGAATCAGGAATGATGAATCAGGAATGATGAATCAGGAATCAGGAATGATGAATCAGGAATGATGAATGATGTATCAGGAATCAGGAATGGTGAATCATGAATCAGGAATGATGAATCAGGAATGAGGAATGATTAATCAGGAATGAAGAATGATGAATCAGGAATGAGGAATGATGAATCAGGAATGATGAATCAGGAATCAGGAATCAGGAATGATGAATCAGGAATCAGGAATGATGAATCAGGAATCAGGAATGATGAATCAGGAATGAGGAATGATCAATCAGGAATCAGGAATGATGAATCAGGAATCATGAATGATGAATCAGGAATGAGTAATGATGAATCAGGAATCAGGAATGATGAATCAGGAATCAGGAATGATGAATCAGGAATCAGGAATGATGAATCAGGAATGATCAATCAGGAATCAGGAATGATGAATCAGGAATGATGAATGATGTATCAGGAATCAGGAATGGTGAATCATGAATCAGGAATGATGAATCAGGAATGAGGAATGATTAATCAGGAATGAAGAATGATGAATCAGGAATGAGGAATGATGAATCAGGAATGATGAATCAGGAATCAGGAATCAGGAATGATGAATCAGGAATCAGGAATGATGAATCAGGAATCAGGAATGATGAATCAGGAATGAGGAATGATCAATCAGGAATCAGGAATGATGAATCAGGAATCATGAATGATGAATCAGGAATGAGTAATGATGAATCAGGAATCAGGAATGATGAATCAGGAATCAGGAATGATGAATCAGGAATCAGGAATGATGAATCAGGAATGATCAATCAGGAATCAGGAATGATGAATCAGGAATAATGAATCAGGAATCAGGAATGATGAATCAGGAATTATGAATCAGGAATGATGAATGATGAATCAGGAATGATGAATCAGGAATGATGAATCAGGAATCAGGAATCAGGAATCAGGAATCAGGAGTGATTAATCAGGAATCAGGAATGATGAATCAGGAATCAGGAATGATGAATCAGGAATGATGAATCAGGAATCAGGAATCAGGAATCAGGAATCAGGAGTGATTAATCAGGAATCAGGAATGATGAATCAGGAATCAGGAATGATGAATCAGGAATCAGGAATGATGAATCAGGAATCAAGAATGATGAATCAGGAATGATGAATGATGAATCAGGAATCAGGAATGATCAATCAGGAATCAGGAATGATGAATCAGGAATAATGAATCAGGAATCAGGAATGATGAATCAGGAATCAGGAATGATGAATCAGGAATGATGAATGATGAATCAGGAATGATGAATCAGGAATGATGAATCAGAAATGATGAATCAGGAATCAGGAATCAGGAGTGATTAATCAGGAATCAGGATGATGAATCAGGAATCAGGAATGATGAATCAGGAATCAGGAATGATGAATCAGGAATCAAGAATGATGAATCAGGAATGATGAATGATGAATCAGGAATCAGGAATGATCAATCAGGAATCAGGAATGATGAATCAGGAATAATGAATCAGGAATCAGGAATGATGAATCAGGAATCAGGAATGATGAATCAGGAATGATGAATGATGAATCAGGAATGATGAATCAGGAATGATGAATCAGAAATGATGAATCAGGAATCAGGAATCAGGAGTGATTAATCAGGAATCAGGAATGATGAATCAGGAATCAAGAATGATGAATCAGGAATGATGAATGATGTATCAGGAATCAGGAATGATGAATCAGGAAAGAGGAATGATGAATCAGGAATCAGGATTGGTGAATCATGAATCAGGCCTGATGAATCAGGAATCAGGAATGATGAATCAGGAATCAGGAATGATGAATCAGGAATGATGAATGATGTATCAGGAATCAGGAATGATGAATCAGGAAAGAGGAATGATGAATCAGGAATCAGGAATGGTGAATCATGAATCAGGAATGATGAATCAGGAATCAGGAATGATGAATCAGGAATCAGGAATGATGAATCGGGAATAAGGAATGATCAATCAGGAATGATTAATGATGAATCAGGAATCAGGAATGATGAATGATGAATCAGGAATCAGGAATGATGAATCAGGAATGATGAATCAGGAATGATGAATCAGGAATGATGAATCAGGAATGAAGAATGATGAATCAGGAATGAAGAATGATGAATCAGGAATGATGAATCAGGAATGATGAATCAGGAATCAGGAATCAGGAATGATGAATCAGGAATCAGGAATGATGAATCAGGAATGAGGAATGATCAATCAGGAATCAGGAATGATGAATCAGGAATCAGGAATGATGAATCAGGAATGAGTAATGATCAATCAGGAATGAGGAATGATGAATCAGGAATCAGGAATGATGAATCAAGAATCAGGAATGATGAATCAGGAATGATAAATCAGGAATCAGGAATGATGAATCAGGAATGATGAATGATGAATCAGGAATGATGAATGATGTATCAGGAATCAGGAATGATGAATCAGGAAAGAGGAATGATGAATCAGGAATCAGGATTGGTGAATCATGAATCAGGACTGATGAATCTGGAATCAGGAATGATGAAGCAGGAATCAGGAATGATGAATCAGGAATGATGAATGATGTAACAGGAATCAGGAATGATGAATCAGGAAAGAGGAATGATGAATCAGGAATCAGGAATGGTGAATCAGAATCAGGAATGATGAATCAGGAATCAGGAATGATGAATCAGGAATCAGGAATGATGAATCAGGAATCAGGAATGATGAATCAGGAATCAAGAAATGATGAATCAGGAATGATGAATGATCAATCAGGAATCAGGAATGATCAATCAGGAATAAGGAATGATGAATCAGGAATGATGAATCAGGAATCAGGAATGATGAATCAGGAATCAGAATGACGAATCAGGAATAATGAATCAGGATTCAGGAATGATGAATCAGGAATGCCGAATGATGAATCAGGAATGATGAATGATGAATCAGGAATGATGAATGATGAATCAGGAATCAGGAATGATGAATCAGGAATCAGGAATCAGGAATGATGAATCAGGAATGAGGATTGATGAATCAGGAATGAGGAATCATGAATCAGGAATGAGGAATGATGAATCAGGAATCAGGAATGATGAATCAGGAATGATGAATCAGGAATCAGGAATGATGAATCAGGAATGATGAATCAGGAATCAGGAATCAGGAATGATGAATCAGGAATCAGGAATGATGAATCAGGAATGAGGAATGATCAATCAGGAATCAGGAATGATGAATCAGGAATCAGGAATGATGAATCAGGAATGAGTAATGATGAATCAGGAATGAGGAATGATGAATCAGGAATGAGGAATGATGAATCAGGAATCAGGAATGATGAATCAGGAATGATAAATCAGAAATCAGGAATGATGAATCAGGAATGACGAATGATGAATCAGGAATGATGAATGATGTATCAGGAATCAGGAATGATGAATCATGAATAAGGACTGATGAATCTGGAATCAGGAATGATGAATCAGGAATCAGGAATGATGAATCAGGAATGATGAATGATGAATCAGGAATCAGGAATGATGAATCAAGAATGAGGAATGATGAATCAGGAATCAGGAATGATGAATCAGGAATCAGTAATGATGAATCAGGAATGAGGAATGATGAATCAGGAATCAGGAATGATGAATCAGGAATCAGGAATGATGAATCAGGAATGATAAATCAGGAATCAGGAATGATGAATCAGGAATCAGGATGATGAATCAGGAATGATGAATGATGTATCAGGAATCAGGAATGATGAATCAGGAAAGAGGAATGATGAATCAGGAATCAGGATTGGTGAATCATGAATCAGGAATGATGAATCTGGAATCAGGAATGATGAATCAGGAATCAGGAATGATGAATCAGGAATGATGAATGATGTAACAGGAATCAGGAATGATGAATCAGGAATCAGGAATGATGAATCAGGAATCAGGAATGATGAATCAGGAATGAGGAATGATCAATCAGGAATCAGGAATGATGAATCAGGAATCAGGAATGATGAATCAGGAATGAGTAATGATGAATCAGGAATCAGGAATGATGAATCAGGAATCAGGAATGATGAATCAGGAATCAGGAATGATGAATCAGGAATGATAAATCAGGAATCAGGAATGATGAATCAGGAATGATGAATGATGAATCAGGAATGATGAATGATGTATCAGGAATCAGGAATGATGAATCAGGAAAGAGGAATGATGAATCAGGAATCAGGATTGGTGAATCATGAATCAGGACTGATGAATCTGGAATCAGGAATGATGAATCAGGAATCAGGAATGATGAATCAGGAATGATGAATGATGTATCAGGAATCAGGAATGATGAATCAGTAATCAGGAATGATGAATCAGGAATGATGAATGATGACTCAGGAATCAGCAATGATGAATCAGGAATCAGGAATGATGAATGATGAATCAGGAATCAGGAATGATGAATCAGGAATCAGGAATGATGAATCAGGAATGAGGAATGATTAATCAGAATGAAGAATGATGAATCAGGAATGAAGAATGATGAATCAGGAATGATGAATCAGGAATGATGAATCAGGAATCAGGAATCAGGAATGATGAATCAGGAATCAGGAATGATGAATCAGGAATCAGGAATGATGAATCAGGAATCAGGAATGATGAATCAGGAATCAGGAATGATGAATCAGGAATGAGTAATGATGAATCAGGAATGAGGAATGATGAATCAGGAATCAGGAATGATGAATCAAGAATCAGGAATGATGAATCAGGAATGATAAATCAGGAATCAGGAATGATGAATCAGGAATGATGAATGATGAATCAGGAATGGTGAATGATGTATCAGGAATCAGGAATGATGAATCAGGAAGAGGAATGATGAATCAGGAATCAGGATTGGTGAATCATGAATCAGGACTGATGAATCTGGAATCAGGAATGATGAAGCAGGAATCAGGAATGATGAATCAGGAATGATGAATGATGTAACAGGAATCAGGAATGATGAATCAGGAAAGAGGAATGATGAATCAGGAATCAGGAATGGTGAATCATGAATCAGGAATGATGAATCAGGAATCAGGAATGATGAATCAGGAATCAGGAATGATGAATCAGGAATCAAGAATGATGAATCAGGAATGATGAATGATTAATCAGGAATCAGGAATGATGAATCAGGAATCAAGAATGATGAATCAGGAATGATGAATGATGTATCAGGAATCAGGAATGATGAATCAGGAAAGAGGAATGATGAATCAGGAATCAGGATTGGTGAATCATGAATCAGGACTGATGAATCAGGAATCAGGAATGATGAATCAGGAATCAGGAATGATGAATCAGGAATGATGAATGATGTATCAGGAATCAGGAATGATGAATCAGGAAAGAGGAATGATGAATCAGGAATCAGGAATGGTGAATCATGAATCAGGAATGATGAATCAGGAATCAGGAATGATGAATCAGGAATCAGGAATGATGAATCGGGAATAAGGAATGATCAATCAGGAATGATTAATGATGAATCAGGAATCAGGAATGATGAATGATGAATCAGGAATCAGGAATGATGAATCAGGAATCAGGAATGATGAATCAGGAATGATGAATCAGGAATGATGAATCAGGAATGAAGAATGATGAATCAGGAATGAAGAATGATGAATCAGGAATGATGAATCAGGAATGATGAATCAGGAATCAGGAATCAGGAATGATGAATCAGGAATCAGGAATGATGAATCAGGAATGAGGAATGATCAATCAGGAATCAGGAATGATGAATCAGGAATCAGGAATGATGAATCAGGAATGAGTAATGATCAATCAGGAATGAGGAATGATGAATCAGGAATCAGGAATGATGAATCAAGAATCAGGAATGATGAATCAGGAATGATAAATCAGGAATCAGGAATGATGAATCAGGAATGATGAATGATGAATCAGGAATGATGAATGATGTATCAGGAATCAGGAATGATGAATCAGGAAAGAGGAATGATGAATCAGGAATCAGGATTGGTGAATCATGAATCAGGACTGATGAATCTGGAATCAGGAATGATGAAGCAGGAATCAGGAATGATGAATCAGGAATGATGAATGATGTAACAGGAATCAGGAATGATGAATCAGGAAAGAGGAATGATGAATCAGGAATCAGGAATGATGAATCAGGAATCAGGAATGATGAATCAGGAATCAGGAATGATGAATCAGGAATCAGGAATGATGAATCAGGAATCAGGAATGATGAATCAGGAATAAGGAATGATGAATCAGGAATGATGAATCAGGAATCAGGAATGATGAATCAGGAATCAGGAATGATGAATCAGGAATAATGAATCAGGATTCAGGAATGATGAATCAGGAATGCCGAATGATGAATCAGGAATGATGAATGATGAATCAGGAATGATGAATGATGAATCAGGAATCAGGAATGATGAATCAGGAATCAGGAATCAGGAATGATGAATCAGGAATGAGGATTGATGAATCAGGAATGAGGAATCATGAATCAGGAATGAGGAATGAGGATTGATGAATCAGGAATGAGGAATCATGAATCAGGAATGAGGAATCAGGAATGATGAATCAGGAATGATGAATCAGGAATCAGGAATGATGAATCAGGAATGATGAATCAGGAATCAGGAATCAGGAATGATGAATCAGGAATCAGGAATGATGAATCAGGAATGAGGAATGATCAATCAGGAATCAGGAATGATGAATCAGGAATCAGGAATGATGAATCAGGAATGAGTAATGATGAATCAGGAATGAGGAATGATGATATCAGGAATCAGGAATGATGAATCAGGAATCAGGAATGATGAATCAGGAATGATAAATCAGAAATCAGGAATGATGAATCAGGAATGACGAAATGATGAATCAGGAATGATGAATGATGTATCAGGAATCAGGAATGATGAATTCATGAATAAGGGACTGATGAATCTGGAATCAGGAATGATGAATCAGGAATCAGGGATGATGAATCAGGAATGATGAATGATGAATCAGGAATCAGGAATGATGAATCAAGAATGAGGAATGATGAATCAGGAATCAGGAATGATGAATCAGGAATCAGTAATGATGAATCAGGAATGAGGAATGATGAATCAGGAATCAGGAATGATGAATCAGGAATCAGGAATGATGAATCAGGAATGATAAATCAGGAATCAGGAATGATGAATCAGGAATCAGAATGATGAATCAGGAATGATGAATGATGTATCAGGAATCAGGAATGATGAATCAGGAAAGAGGAATGATGAATCAGGAATCAGGATTGGTGAATCATGAATCAGGAATGATGAATCTGAATCAGGAATGAGAATCAGGAATCAGGAATGATGAATCAGGAATGATGAATGATGTAACAGGAATCAGGAATGATGAATCAGGAATCAGGAATGATGAATCAGGAATCAGGAATGATGAATCAGGAATGAGGAATGATCAATCAGAATCAGGAATGATGAATCAGGAATCAGGAATGATGAATCAGGAATGAGTAATGATGAATCAGGAATCAGGAATGATGAATCAGGATCAGGAATGATGAATCAGGAATCAGGAATGATGAATCAGGAATGATAAATCAGGAATCAGGAATCAGGAATGATGAATCAGGAATGATGAATGATGAATCAGGAATGATGAATGATGTATCAGGAATCAGGAATGATGAATCAGGAAAGAGGAATGATGAATCAGGAATCAGGATTGGTGAATCATGAATCAGGACTGATGAATCTGGAATCAGGAATGATGAATCAGGAATCAGGAATGATGAATCAGGAATGATGAATGATGTATCAGGAATCAGGAATGATGAATCAGTAATCAGGAATGATGAATCAGGAATGATGAATGATGACTCAGGAATCAGGCAATGATGAATCAGGATCAGGAATGATGAATGATGAATCAGGAATCAGGAATGATGAATCAGGAATCAGGAATGATGAATCAGGAATGAGGAATGATTAATCAGGATGAAGAATGATGAATCAGGAATGACGAATGATGAATCAGGAATGATGAATCAGGAATGATGAATCAGGAATCAGGAATCAGGAATGATGAATCAGGAATCAGGAATGATGAATCAGGAATCAGGAATGATGAATCAGGAATCAGGAATGATGAATCAGGAATCAGGAATGATGAATCAGGAATGAGTAATGATGAATCAGGAATGAGGAATGATGAATCAGGAATCAGGAATGATGAATCAAGAATCAGGAATGATGAATCAGGAATGATAAATCAGGAATCAGAATGATGAATCAGGAATGATGAATGATGAATCAGGAATGGTGAATGATGTATCAGGAATCAGGAATGATGAATCAGGAAAGAGGAATGATGAATCAGGAATCAGGATTGGTGAATCATGAATCAGGACTGATGAATCTGGAATCAGGAATGATGAAGCAGGAATCAGGAATGATGAATCAGGAATGATGAATGATGTAACAGGAATCAGAATGATGAATCAGGAAAGAGGAATGATGAATCAGGAATCAGGAATGGTGAATCATGAATCAGGAATGATGAATCAGGAATCAGGAATGATGAATCAGGAATCAGGAATGATGAATCAGGAATCAAGAATGATGAACTCAGGAATGATGAATGATGAATCAGGAATCAGGAATGATGAATCAGGAATAAGGAATGATCAATCAGGAATGATGAATCAGGAATCAGGAATGATGAATCAGGAATCAGGAATGATGAATCAGGAATAATGAATCAGGATTCAGGAATGATGAATCAGGAATGACGAATGATGACGAATGATGAATCAGGAATGATGAATGATGAATCATGAATCAGGACTGATGAATCTGGAATCAGGAATGATGAAGCAGGAATCAGGAATGATGAATCAGGAATGATGAATGATGTAACAGGAATCAGGAATGATGAATCAGGAAAGAGGAATGATGAATCAGGAATCAGGAATGGTGAATCATGAATCAGGAATGATGAATCAGGAATCAGGAATGATGAATCAGGAATCAGGAATGATGAATCAGGAATCAAGAATGATGAATCAGGAATGATGAATGATGAATCAGGAATCAGGAATGATGAATCAGGAATAAGGAATGATCAATCAGGAATGATGAATCAGGAATCAGGAATGATGAATCAGGAATCAGGAATGATGAATCAGGAATAATGAATCAGGATTCAGGAATGATGAATCAGGAATGACGAATGACGAATGATGAATCAGGAATGATGAATGATGAATCAGGAATGATGAATGATGAATCAGGAATCAGGAATGATGAATCAGGAATCAGGAATCAGGAATGATGAATCAGGAATGAGGATTGATGAATCAGGAATGAAGAATCAGGAATGAGGAATGATGAAGCAGGAATGATGAATCAGGAATCAGGAATGATGAATCAGGAATGATGAATCAGGAATCAGGAATGATGAATCAGGAATGATGAATGATGTATCAGGAATCAGGAATGGTGAATCATGAATAAGGAATGATGAATCAGGAATGAGGAATGATTAATCAGGAATGAAGAATGATGAATCAGGAATGAGGAATGATGAATCAGGAATCAGGAATCAGGAATGATGAATCAGGAATCAGGAATGATGAATCAGGAATCAGGAATGATGATCAGGAATGAGGAATGATCAATCAGGAATCAGGAATGATGAATCAGGAATCATGAATGATGAATCAGGAATGAGTAATGATGAATCAGGAATCAGGAATGATGAATCAGGAATCAGGAATGATGAATCAGGAATCAGGAATGATGAATCAGGAATGATCAATCAGGAATCAGGAATGATGAATCAGGAATGATGAATGATGTATCAGGAATCAGGAATGGTGAATCATGAATCAGGAATGATGAATCAGGAATGAGGAATGATTAATCAGGAATGAAGAATGATGAATCAGGAATGAGGAATGATGAATCAGGAATGATGAATCAGGAATCAGGAATCAGGAATGATGAATCAGGAATCAGGAATGATGAATCAGGAATCAGGAATGATGAATCAGGAATGATGAGTGATGTATCAGGAATCAGGAATGATGAATCAGGAAAGAGGAATGATGAATCAGGAATCAGGATTGGTGAATCATGAATCAGGAATGATGAATCTGGAATCAGGAATGATGAATCAGGAATCAGGAATGATGAATCAGGAATGATGAATGATGTAACAGGAATCAGGAATGATGAATCAGGAATCAGGAATGATGAATCAGGAATCAGGAATGATGAATCAGGAATGAGAATGATCAATCAGGAATCAGGAATGATGAATCAGGAATCAGGAATCAGGAATGATGAATCAGGAATGAGTAATGATGAATCAGGAATCAGGAATGATGAATCAGGAATCAGGAATGATGAATCAGGAATCAGGAATGATGAATCAGGAATGATAAATCAGGAATCAGAATGATGAATCAGGAATGATGAATGATGAATCAGGAATGATGAATGATGTATCAGGAATCAGGAATGATGAAGCAGGAAAGAGGAATGATGAATCAGGAATCAGGATTGGTGAATCATGAATCAGGACTGATGAATCTGGAATCAGGAATGATGAATCAGGAATCAGGAATGATGAATCAGGAATGATGAATGATGTATCAGGAATCAGGAATGATGAATCAGTAATCAGGAATGATGAATCAGGAATGATGAATGATGACTCAGGAATCAGCAATGATGAATCAGGAATCAGGAATGATGAATGATGAATCAGGAATCAGGAATGATGAATCGGGAATCAGGAATGATGAATCAGGAATGAGGAATGATTAATCAGGAATGAAGAATGATGAATCAGGAATGAAGAATGATGAATCAGGAATGATGAATCAGGAATGATGAATCAGGAATCAGGAATCAGGAATGATGAATCAGGAATCAGGAATGATGAATCAGGAATCAGGAATGATGAATCAGGAATCAGGAATGATGAATCAGGAATCAGGAATGATGAATCAGTAATGAGTAATGATGAATCAGGAATGAGGAATGATGAATCAGGAATCAGGAATGATGAATCAAGAATCAGGAATGATGAATCAGGAATGATAAATCAGGAATCAGGAATGATGAATCAGGAATGATGAATGATGAATCAGGAATGGTGAATGATGTATTAGGAATCAGGAATGATGAATCAGGAAAGAGGAATGATGAATCAGGAATCAGGATTGGTGAATCATGAATCAGGACTGATGAATCTGGAATCAGGAATGATGAAGCAGGAATCAGGAATGATGAATCAGGAATGATGAATGATGTAACAGGAATCAGGAATGATGAATCAGGAAAGAGGAATGATGAATCAGGAATCAGGAATGGTGAATCATGAATCAGGAATGATGAATCAGGAATCAGGAATGATGAATCAGGAATCAGGAATGATGAATCAGGAATCAAGAATGATGAATCAGGAATGATGAATGATGAATCAGGAATCAGGAATGATGAATCAGGAATAAGGAATGATCAATCAGGAATGATGAATCAGGAATCAGGAATGATGAATCAGGAATCAGGAAAGAGGAATGATGAATCAGGAATCAGGATTGGTGAATCATGAATCAGGACTGATGAATCAGGAATCAGGAATGATGAATCAGGAATCAGGAATGATGAATCAGGAATGATGAATGATGTATCAGGAATCAGGAATGATGAATCAGGAAAGAGGAATGATGAATCAGGAATCAGGAATGGTGAATCATGAATCAGGAATGATGAATCAGGAATCAGGAATGATGAATCAGGAATCAGGAATGATGAATCGGGAATAAGGAATGATCAATCAGGAATGATTAATGATGAATCAGGAATCAGGAATGATGAATGATGAATCAGGAATCAGGAATGATGAATCAGGAATCAGGAATGATGAATCAGGAATGATGAATCAGGAATGATGAATCAGGAATGAAGAATGATGAATCAGGAATGAAGAATGATGAATCAGGAATGATGAATCAGGAATGATGAATCAGGAATCAGGAATCAGGAATGATGAATCAGGAATCAGGAATGATGAATCAGGAATGAGGAATGATCAATCAGGAATCAGGAATGATGAATCAGGAATCAGGAATGATGAATCAGGAATGAGTAATGATCAATCAGGAATGAGGAATGATGAATCAGGAATCAGGAATGATGAATCAAGAATCAGGAATGATGAATCAGGAATGATAAATCAGGAATCAGGAATGATGAATCAGGAATGATGAATGATGAATCAGGAATGATGAATGATGTATCAGGAATCAGGAATGATGAATCAGGAAAGAGGAATGATGAATCAGGAATCAGGATTGGTGAATCATGAATCAGGACTGATGAATCTGGAATCAGGAATGATGAAGCAGGAATCAGGAATGATGAATCAGGAATGATGAATGATGTAACAGGAATCAGGAATGATGAATCAGGAAAGAGGAATGATGAATCAGGAATCAGGAATGATGAATCAGGAATCAGGAATGATGAATCAGGAATCAGGAATGATGAATCAGGAATCAGGAATGATGAATCAGGAATCAGGACTGATGAATCTGGAATCAGGAATGATGAAGCAGGAATCAGGAATGATGAATCAGGAATGATGAATGATGTAACAGGAATCAGGAATGATGAATCAGGAAAGAGGAATGATGAATCAGGAATCAGGAATGGTGAATCATGAATCAGGAATGATGAATCAGGAATCAGGAATGATGAATCAGGAATCAGGAATGATGAATCAGGAATCAAGAATGATGAATCAGGAATGATGAATGATGAATCAGGAATCAGGAATGATGAATCAGGAATAAGGAATGATCAATCAGGAATGATGAATCAGGAATCAGGAATGATGAATCAGGAATCAGGAATGATGAATCAGGAATAATGAATCAGGATTCAGGAATGATGAATCAGGAATGACGAATGACGAATGATGAATCAGGAATGATGAATGATGAATCATGAATCAGGACTGATGAATCTGGAATCAGGAATGATGAAGCAGGAATCAGGAATGATGAATCAGGAATGATGAATGATGTAACAGGAATCAGGAATGATGAATCAGGAAAGAGGAATGATGAATCAGGAATCAGGAATGGTGAATCATGAATCAGGAATGATGAATCAGGAATCAGGAATGATGAATCAGGAATCAGGAATGATGAATCAGGAATCAAGAATGATGAATCAGGAATGATGAATGATGAATCAGGAATCAGGAATGATGAATCAGGAATAAGGAATGATCAATCAGGAATGATGAATCAGGAATCAGGAATGATGAATCAGGAATCAGGAATGATGAATCAGGAATAATGAATCAGGATTCAGGAATGATGAATCAGGAATGACGAATGACGAATGATGAATCAGGAATGATGAATGATGAATCAGGAATGATGAATGATGAATCAGGAATCAGGAATGATGAATCAGGAATCAGGAATCAGGAATGATGAATCAGGAATGAGGATTGATGAATCAGGAATGAAGAATCAGGAATGAGGAATGATGAAGCAGGAATGATGAATCAGGAATCAGGAATGATGAATCAGGAATGATGAATCAGGAATCAGGAATGATGAATCAGGAATGATGAATGATGTATCAGGAATCAGGAATGGTGAATCATGAATAAGGAATGATGAATCAGGAATGAGGAATGATTAATCAGGAATGAAGAATGATGAATCAGGAATGAGGAATGATGAATCAGGAATCAGGAATCAGGAATGATGAATCAGGAATCAGGAATGATGAATCAGGAATCAGGAATGATGAATCAGGAATGAGGAATGATCAATCAGGAATCAGGAATGATGAATCAGGAATCATGAATGATGAATCAGGAATGAGTAATGATGAATCAGGAATCAGGAATGATGAATCAGGAATCAGGAATGATGAATCAGGAATCAGGAATGATGAATCAGGAATGATCAATCAGGAATCAGGAATGATGAATCAGGAATGATGAATGATGTATCAGGAATCAGGAATGGTGAATCATGAATCAGGAATGATGAATCAGGAATGAGGAATGATTAATCAGGAATGAAGAATGATGAATCAGGAATGAGGAATGATGAATCAGGAATGATGAATCAGGAATCAGGAATCAGGAATGATGAATCAGGAATCAGGAATGATGAATCAGGAATCAGGAATGATGAATCAGGAATGATGAGTGATGTATCAGGAATCAGGAATGATGAATCAGGAAAGAGGAATGATGAATCAGGAATCAGGATTGGTGAATCATGAATCAGGAATGATGAATCTGGAATCAGGAATGATGAATCAGGAATCAGGAATGATGAATCAGGAATGATGAATGATGTAACAGGAATCAGGAATGATGAATCAGGAATCAGGAATGATGAATCAGGAATCAGGAATGATGAATCAGGAATGAGGAATGATCAATCAGGAATCAGGAATGATGAATCAGGAATCAGGAATCAGGAATGATGAATCAGGAATGAGTAATGATGAATCAGGAATCAGGAATGATGAATCAGGAATCAGGAATGATGAATCAGGAATCAGGAATGATGAATCAGGAATGATAAATCAGGAATCAGGAATGATGAATCAGGAATGATGAATGATGAATCAGGAATGATGAATGATGTATCAGGAATCAGGAATGATGAAGCAGGAAAGAGGAATGATGAATCAGGAATCAGGATTGGTGAATCATGAATCAGGACTGATGAATCTGGAATCAGGAATGATGAATCAGGAATCAGGAATGATGAATCAGGAATGATGAATGATGTATCAGGAATCAGGAATGATGAATCAGTAATCAGGAATGATGAATCAGGAATGATGAATGATGACTCAGGAATCAGCAATGATGAATCAGGAATCAGGAATGATGAATGATGAATCAGGAATCAGGAATGATGAATCGGGAATCAGGAATGATGAATCAGGAATGAGGAATGATTAATCAGGAATGAAGAATGATGAATCAGGAATGAAGAATGATGAATCAGGAATGATGAATCAGGAATGATGAATCAGGAATCAGGAATCAGGAATGATGAATCAGGAATCAGGAATGATGAATCAGGAATCAGGAATGATGAATCAGGAATCAGGAATGATGAATCAGGAATCAGGAATGATGAATCAGGAATGAGTAATGATGAATCAGGAATGAGGAATGATGAATCAGGAATCAGGAATGATGAATCAAGAATCAGGAATGATGAATCAGGAATGATAAATCAGGAATCAGGAATGATGAATCAGGAATGATGAATGATGAATCAGGAATGGTGAATGATGTATTAGGAATCAGGAATGATGAATCAGGAAAGAGGAATGATGAATCAGGAATCAGGATTGGTGAATCATGAATCAGGACTGATGAATCTGGAATCAGGAATGATGAAGCAGGAATCAGGAATGATGAATCAGGAATGATGAATGATGTAACAGGAATCAGGAATGATGAATCAGGAAAGAGGAATGATGAATCAGGAATCAGGAATGGTGAATCATGAATCAGGAATGATGAATCAGGAATCAGGAATGATGAATCAGGAATCAGGAATGATGAATCAGGAATCAAGAATGATGAATCAGGAATGATGAATGATGAATCAGGAATCAGGAATGATGAATCAGGAATAAGGAATGATCAATCAGGAATGATGAATCAGGAATCAGGAATGATGAATCAGGAATCAGGAAAGAGGAATGATGAATCAGGAATCAGGATTGGTGAATCATGAATCAGGACTGATGAATCAGGAATCAGGAATGATGAATCAGGAATCAGGAATGATGAATCAGGAATGATGAATGATGTATCAGGAATCAGGAATGATGAATCAGGAAAGAGGAATGATGAATCAGGAATCAGGAATGGTGAATCATGAATCAGGAATGATGAATCAGGAATCAGGAATGATGAATCAGGAATCAGGAATGATGAATCGGGAATAAGGAATGATCAATCAGGAATGATTAATGATGAATCAGGAATCAGGAATGATGAATGATGAATCAGGAATCAGGAATGATGAATCAGGAATCAGGAATGATGAATCAGGAATGATGAATCAGGAATGATGAATCAGGAATGAAGAATGATGAATCAGGAATGAAGAATGATGAATCAGGAATGATGAATCAGGAATGATGAATCAGGAATCAGGAATCAGGAATGATGAATCAGGAATCAGGAATGATGAATCAGGAATGAGGAATGATCAATCAGGAATCAGGAATGATGAATCAGGAATCAGGAATGATGAATCAGGAATGAGTAATGATCAATCAGGAATGAGGAATGATGAATCAGGAATCAGGAATGATGAATCAAGAATCAGGAATGATGAATCAGGAATGATAAATCAGGAATCAGGAATGATGAATCAGGAATGATGAATGATGAATCAGGAATGATGAATGATGTATCAGGAATCAGGAATGATGAATCAGGAAAGAGGAATGATGAATCAGGAATCAGGATTGGTGAATCATGAATCAGGACTGATGAATCTGGAATCAGGAATGATGAAGCAGGAATCAGGAATGATGAATCAGGAATGATGAATGATGTAACAGGAATCAGGAATGATGAATCAGGAAAGAGGAATGATGAATCAGGAATCAGGAATGATGAATCAGGAATCAGGAATGATGAATCAGGAATCAGGAATGATGAATCAGGAATCAGGAATGATGAATCAGGAATCAGGAATCAGGAATGATGAATCAGGAATAAGGAATGATGAATCAGGAATGATGAATCAGGAATCAGGAATGATGAATCAGGACTCAGGAATGATGAATCAGGAATCAGGAATCAGGATTCAGGAATGATGAATCAGGAATCAGGAATGATGAATCAGGAATCAGGAATGATGAATCAGGAATCAGGAATGATGAATCAGGAATCAGGAATGATGAATCAGGAATGAGTAATGATGAATCAGGAATGAGGAATGATGAATCAGGAATCAGGAATGATGAATCAAGAATCAGGAATGATGAATCAGGAATGATAAATCAGGAATCAGGAATGATGAATCAGGAATGATGAATGATGAATCAGGAATGGTGAATGATGTATCAGGAATCAGGAATGATGAATCAGGAAAGAGGAATGATGAATCAGGAATCAGGATTGGTGAATCATGAATCAGGACTGATGAATCTGGAATCAGGAATGATGAAGCAGGAATCAGGAATGATGAATCAGGAATGATGAATGATGTAACAGGAATCAGGAATGATGAATCAGGAAAGAGGAATGATGAATCAGGAATCAGGAATGGTGAATCATGAATCAGGAATGATGAATCAGGAATCAGGAATGATGAATCAGGAATCAGGAATGATGAATCAGGAATCAAGAATGATGAATCAGGAATGATGAATGATGAATCAGGAATCAGGAATGATGAATCAGGAATAAGGAATGATCAATCAGGAATGATGAATCAGGAATCAGGAATGATGAATCAGGAATCAGGAATGATGAATCAGGAATAATGAATCAGGATTCAGGAATGATGAATCAGGAATGACGAATGACGAATGATGAATCAGGAATGATGAATGATGAATCATGAATCAGGACTGATGAATCTGGAATCAGGAATGATGAAGCAGGAATCAGGAATGATGAATCAGGAATGATGAATGATGTAACAGGAATCAGGAATGATGAATCAGGAAAGAGGAATGATGAATCAGGAATCAGGAATGGTGAATCATGAATCAGGAATGATGAATCAGGAATCAGGAATGATGAATCAGGAATCAGGAATGATGAATCAGGAATCAAGAATGATGAATCAGGAATGATGAATGATGAATCAGGAATCAGGAATGATGAATCAGGAATAAGGAATGATCAATCAGGAATGATGAATCAGGAATCAGGAATGATGAATCAGGAATCAGGAATGATGAATCAGGAATAATGAATCAGGATTCAGGAATGATGAATCAGGAATGACGAATGACGAATGATGAATCAGGAATGATGAATGATGAATCAGGAATGATGAATGATGAATCAGGAATCAGGAATGATGAATCAGGAATCAGGAATCAGGAATGATGAATCAGGAATGAGGATTGATGAATCAGGAATGAAGAATCAGGAATGAGGAATGATGAAGCAGGAATGATGAATCAGGAATCAGGAATGATGAATCAGGAATGATGAATCAGGAATCAGGAATGATGAATCAGGAATGATGAATGATGTATCAGGAATCAGGAATGGTGAATCATGAATAAGGAATGATGAATCAGGAATGAGGAATGATTAATCAGGAATGAAGAATGATGAATCAGGAATGAGGAATGATGAATCAGGAATCAGGAATCAGGAATGATGAATCAGGAATCAGGAATGATGAATCAGGAATCAGGAATGATGAATCAGGAATGAGGAATGATCAATCAGGAATCAGGAATGATGAATCAGGAATCATGAATGATGAATCAGGAATGAGTAATGATGAATCAGGAATCAGGAATGATGAATCAGGAATCAGGAATGATGAATCAGGAATCAGGAATGATGAATCAGGAATGATCAATCAGGAATCAGGAATGATGAATCAGGAATGATGAATGATGTATCAGGAATCAGGAATGGTGAATCATGAATCAGGAATGATGAATCAGGAATGAGGAATGATTAATCAGGAATGAAGAATGATGAATCAGGAATGAGGAATGATGAATCAGGAATGATGAATCAGGAATCAGGAATCAGGAATGATGAATCAGGAATCAGGAATGATGAATCAGGAATCAGGAATGATGAATCAGGAATGATGAGTGATGTATCAGGAATCAGGAATGATGAATCAGGAAAGAGGAATGATGAATCAGGAATCAGGATTGGTGAATCATGAATCAGGAATGATGAATCTGGAATCAGGAATGATGAATCAGGAATCAGGAATGATGAATCAGGAATGATGAATGATGTAACAGGAATCAGGAATGATGAATCAGGAATCAGGAATGATGAATCAGGAATCAGGAATGATGAATCAGGAATGAGGAATGATCAATCAGGAATCAGGAATGATGAATCAGGAATCAGGAATCAGGAATGATGAATCAGGAATGAGTAATGATGAATCAGGAATCAGGAATGATGAATCAGGAATCAGGAATGATGAATCAGGAATCAGGAATGATGAATCAGGAATGATAAATCAGGAATCAGGAATGATGAATCAGGAATGATGAATGATGAATCAGGAATGATGAATGATGTATCAGGAATCAGGAATGATGAATCAGGAAAGAGGAATGATGAATCAGGAATCAGGATTGGTGAATCATGAATCAGGACTGATGAATCTGGAATCAGGAATGATGAATCAGGAATCAGGAATGATGAATCAGGAATGATGAATGATGTATCAGGAATCAGGAATGATGAATCAGTAATCAGGAATGATGAATCAGGAATGATGAATGATGACTCAGGAATCAGCAATGATGAATCAGGAATCAGGAATGATGAATGATGAATCAGGAATCAGGAATGATGAATCGGGAATCAGGAATGATGAATCAGGAATGAGGAATGATTAATCAGGAATGAAGAATGATGAATCAGGAATGAAGAATGATGAATCAGGAATGATGAATCAGGAATGATGAATCAGGAATCAGGAATCAGGAATGATGAATCAGGAATCAGGAATGATGAATCAGGAATCAGGAATGATGAATCAGGAATCAGGAATGATGAATCAGGAATCAGGAATGATGAATCAGGAATGAGTAATGATGAATCAGGAATGAGGAATGATGAATCAGGAATCAGGAATGATGAATCAAGAATCAGGAATGATGAATCAGGAATGATAAATCAGGAATCAGGAATGATGAATCAGGAATGATGAATGATGAATCAGGAATGGTGAATGATGTATTAGGAATCAGGAATGATGAATCAGGAAAGAGGAATGATGAATCAGGAATCAGGATTGGTGAATCATGAATCAGGACTGATGAATCTGGAATCAGGAATGATGAAGCAGGAATCAGGAATGATGAATCAGGAATGATGAATGATGTAACAGGAATCAGGAATGATGAATCAGGAAAGAGGAATGATGAATCAGGAATCAGGAATGGTGAATCATGAATCAGGAATGATGAATCAGGAATCAGGAATGATGAATCAGGAATCAGGAATGATGAATCAGGAATCAAGAATGATGAATCAGGAATGATGAATGATGAATCAGGAATCAGGAATGATGAATCAGGAATAAGGAATGATCAATCAGGAATGATGAATCAGGAATCAGGAATGATGAATCAGGAATCAGGAAAGAGGAATGATGAATCAGGAATCAGGATTGGTGAATCATGAATCAGGACTGATGAATCAGGAATCAGGAATGATGAATCAGGAATCAGGAATGATGAATCAGGAATGATGAATGATGTATCAGGAATCAGGAATGATGAATCAGGAAAGAGGAATGATGAATCAGGAATCAGGAATGGTGAATCATGAATCAGGAATGATGAATCAGGAATCAGGAATGATGAATCAGGAATCAGGAATGATGAATCGGGAATAAGGAATGATCAATCAGGAATGATTAATGATGAATCAGGAATCAGGAATGATGAATGATGAATCAGGAATCAGGAATGATGAATCAGGAATCAGGAATGATGAATCAGGAATGATGAATCAGGAATGATGAATCAGGAATGAAGAATGATGAATCAGGAATGAAGAATGATGAATCAGGAATGATGAATCAGGAATGATGAATCAGGAATCAGGAATCAGGAATGATGAATCAGGAATCAGGAATGATGAATCAGGAATGAGGAATGATCAATCAGGAATCAGGAATGATGAATCAGGAATCAGGAATGATGAATCAGGAATGAGTAATGATCAATCAGGAATGAGGAATGATGAATCAGGAATCAGGAATGATGAATCAAGAATCAGGAATGATGAATCAGGAATGATAAATCAGGAATCAGGAATGATGAATCAGGAATGATGAATGATGAATCAGGAATGATGAATGATGTATCAGGAATCAGGAATGATGAATCAGGAAAGAGGAATGATGAATCAGGAATCAGGATTGGTGAATCATGAATCAGGACTGATGAATCTGGAATCAGGAATGATGAAGCAGGAATCAGGAATGATGAATCAGGAATGATGAATGATGTAACAGGAATCAGGAATGATGAATCAGGAAAGAGGAATGATGAATCAGGAATCAGGAATGATGAATCAGGAATCAGGAATGATGAATCAGGAATCAGGAATGATGAATCAGGAATCAGGAATGATGAATCAGGAATCAGGAATCAGGAATGATGAATCAGGAATAAGGAATGATGAATCAGGAATGATGAATCAGGAATCAGGAATGATGAATCAGGAATCAGGAATGATGAATCAGGAATCAGGAATCAGGATTCAGGAATGATGAATCAGGAATCAGGAATGATGAATCAGGAATCAGGAATGATGAATCAGGAATCAGGAATGATGAATCAGGAATCAGGAATGATGAATCAGGAATGAGTAATGATGAATCAGGAATGAGGAATGATGAATCAGGAATCAGGAATGATGAATCAAGAATCAGGAATGATGAATCAGGAATGATAAATCAGGAATCAGGAATGATGAATCAGGAATGATGAATGATGAATCAGGAATGGTGAATGATGTATCAGGAATCAGGAATGATGAATCAGGAAAGAGGAATGATGAATCAGGAATCAGGATTGGTGAATCATGAATCAGGACTGATGAATCTGGAATCAGGAATGATGAAGCAGGAATCAGGAATGATGAATCAGGAATGATGAATGATGTAACAGGAATCAGGAATGATGAATCAGGAAAGAGGAATGATGAATCAGGAATCAGGAATGGTGAATCATGAATCAGGAATGATGAATCAGGAATCAGGAATGATGAATCAGGAATCAGGAATGATGAATCAGGAATCAAGAATGATGAATCAGGAATGATGAATGATGAATCAGGAATCAGGAATGATGAATCAGGAATAAGGAATGATCAATCAGGAATGATGAATCAGGAATCAGGAATGATGAATCAGGAATCAGGAATGATGAATCAGGAATAATGAATCAGGATTCAGGAATGATGAATCAGGAATGACGAATGACGAATGATGAATCAGGAATGATGAATGATGAATCAGGAATGATGAATGATGAATCAGGAATCAGGAATGATGAATCAGGAATCAGGAATCAGGAATGATGAATCAGGAATGAGGATTGATGAATCAGGAATGAAGAATCAGGAATGAGGAATGATGAAGCAGGAATGATGAATCAGGAATCAGGAATGATGAATCAGGAATGATGAATCAGGAATCAGGAATGATGAATCAGGAATGATGAATGATGTATCAGGAATCAGGAATGGTGAATCATGAATAAGGAATGATGAATCAGGAATGAGGAATGATTAATCAGGAATGAAGAATGATGAATCAGGAATGAGGAATGATGAATCAGGAATGATGAATCAGGAATCAGGAATCAGGAATGATGAATCAGGAATCAGGAATGATGAATCAGGAATCAGGAATGATGAATCAGGAATGAGGAATGATCAATCAGGAATCAGGAATGATGAATCAGGAATCATGAATGATGAATCAGGAATGAGTAATGATGAATCAGGAATCAGGAATGATGAATCAGGAATCAGGAATGATGAATCAGGAATCAGGAATGATGAATCAGGAATGATCAATCAGGAATCAGGAATGATGAATCAGGAATGATGAATGATGTATCAGGAATCAGGAATGGTGAATCATGAATCAGGAATGATGAATCAGGAATGAGGAATGATTAATCAGGAATGAAGAATGATGAATCAGGAATGAGGAATGATGAATCAGGAATGATGAATCAGGAATCAGGAATCAGGAATGATGAATCAGGAATCAGGAATGATGAATCAGGAATCAGGAATGATGAATCAGGAATGATGAATGATGTATCAGGAATCAGGAATGATGAATCAGGAAAGAGGAATGATGAATCAGGAATCAGGATTGGTGAATCATGAATCAGGAATGATGAATCTGGAATCAGGAATGATGAATCAGGAATCAGGAATGATGAATCAGGAATGATGAATGATGTATCAGGAATCAGGAATGGTGAATCATGAATCAGGAATGATGAATCAGGAATGAGGAATGATTAATCAGGAATGAAGAATGATGAATCAGGAATGAGGAATGATGAATCAGGAATGATGAATCAGGAATCAGGAATCAGGAATGATGAATCAGGAATCAGGAATGATGAATCAGGAATCAGGAATGATGAATCAGGAATGATGAATGATGTATCAGGAATCAGGAATGATGAATCAGGAAAGAGGAATGATGAATCAGGAATCAGGATTGGTGAATCATGAATCAGGAATGATGAATCTGGAATCAGGAATGATGAATCAGGAATCAGGAATGATGAATCAGGAATGATGAATGATGTAACAGGAATCAGGAATGATGAATCAGGAATAAGGAATGATGAATCAGGAATCAGGAATGATGAATCAGGAATGAGGAATGATCAATCAGGAATCAGGAATGATGAATCAGGAATCAGGAATCAGGAATGATGAATCAGGAATGAGTAATGATGAATCAGGAATCAGGAATGATGAATCAGGAATCAGGAATGATGAATCAGGAATCAGGAATGATGAATCAGGAATGATAAATCAGGAATCAGGAATGATGAATCAGGAATGATGAATGATGAATCAGGAATGATGAATGATGTATCAGGAATCAGGAATGATGAATCAGGAAAGAGGAATGATGAATCAGGAATCAGGATTGGTGAATCATGAATCAGGACTGATGAATCTGGAATCAGGAATGATGAATCAGGAATCAGGAATGATGAATCAGGAATGATGAATGATGTATCAGGAATCAGGAATGATGAATCAGTAATCAGGAATGATGAATCAGGAATGATGAATGATGACTCAGGAATCAGCAATGATGAATCAGGAATCAGGAATGATGAATGATGACTCAGGAATCAGGAATGATGAATCGGGAATCAGGAATGATGAATCAGGAATGAGGAATGATTAATCAGGAATGAAGAATGATGAATCAGGAATGAAGAATGATGAATCAGGAATGATGAATCAGGAATGATGAATCAGGAATCAGGAATCAGGAATGATGAATCAGGAATCAGGAATGATGAATCAGGAATCAGGAATGATGAATCAGGAATCAGGAATGATGAATCAGGAATCAGGAATGATGAATCAGGAATGAGTAATGATGAATCAGGAATGAGGAATGATGAATCAGGAATCAGGAATGATGAATCAAGAATCAGGAATGATGAATCAGGAATGATAAATCAGGAATCAGGAATGATGAATCAGGAATGATGAATGATGAATCAGGAATGGTGAATGATGTATCAGGAATCAGGAATGATGAATCAGGAAAGAGGAATGATGAATCAGGAATCAGATTGGTGAATCATGAATCAGGACTGATGAATCTGGAATCAGGAATGATGAAGCAGGAATCAGGAATGATGAATCAGGAATGATGAATGATGTAACAGGAATCAGGAATGATGAATCAGGAAAGAGGAATGATGAATCAGGAATCAGGAATGGTGAATCATGAATCAGGAATGATGAATCAGGAATCAGGAATGATGAATCAGGAATCAGGAATGATGAATCAGGAATCAAGAATGATGAATCAGGAATGATGAATGATGAATCAGGAATCAGGAATGATGAATCAGGAATAAGGAATGATCAATCAGGAATGATGAATCAGGAATCAGGAATGATGAATCAGGAATCAGGAATGATGAATCAGGAATAATGAATCAGGATTCAGGAATGATGAATCAGGAATGACGAATGACGAATGATGAATCAGGAATGATGAATGATGAATCAGGAATGATGAATGATGAATCAGGAATCAGGAATGATGAATCAGGAATCAGAATCAGGAATGATGAATCAGGAATGAGGATTGATGAATCAGGAATGAGGAATGAAGAATCAGGAATGAGGAATGATGAAGCAGGAATCAGGAATGATGAATCAGGAATCAGGAATGATGAATCAGGAATGATGAATCAGGAATCAGGAATGATGAATCAGGAATGATGAATGATGTATCAGGAATCAGGAATGGTGAATCATGAATAAGAATGATGAATCAGGAATGAGGAATGATTAATCAGGAATGAAGAATGATGAATCAGGAATGAGGAATGATGAATCAGGAATGATGAATCAGGAATCAGGAATCAGGAATGATGAATCAGGAATCAGGAATGATGAATCAGGAATCAAGAATGATGAATCAGGAATGATGAATGATGAATCAGGAATCAGGAATGATGAATCAGGAATAAGGAATGATCAATCAGGAATGATGAATCAGGAATCAGGAATGATGAATCAGGAATCAGGAATGATGAATCAGGAATAATGAATCAGGATTCAGGAATGATGAATCAGGAATGACGAATGACGAATCAGGAATCAGGAATGGTGAATCATGAATCAGGAATGATGAATCAGGAATGAGGAATGATTAATCAGGAATGAAGAATGATGAATCAGGAATGAGGATGATGAATCAGGAATGATGAATCAGGAATCAGGAATCAGGAATGATGAATCAGGAATCAGGAATGATGAATCAGGAATCAGAATGATGAATCAGGAATGATGAATGATGTATCAGGAATCAGGAATGATGAATCAGGAAAGAGGAATGATGAATCAGGAATCAGGATTGGTGAATCATGAATCAGGAATGATGAATCTGGAATCAGGAATGATGAATCAGGAATCAGGAATGATGAATCAGGAATGATGAATGATGTAACAGGAATCAGGAATGATGAATCAGGAATAAGGAATGATGAATCAGGAATCAGGAATGATGAATCAGGAATGAGGAATGATCAATCAGGAATCAGGAATGATGAATCAGGAATCAGGAATCAGGAATGATGAATCAGGAATGAGTAATGATGAATCAGAATCAGGAATGATGAATCAGGAATCAGGAATGATGAATCAGGAATCAGGAATGATGAATCAGAATGATAAATCAGGAATCAGGAATGATGAATCAGGAATGATGAATGATGAATCAGGAATGATGAATGATGTATCAGGAATCAGGAATGATGAATCAGGAAAGAGGAATGATGAATCAGGAATCAGGATTGGTGAATCATGAATCAGGACTGATGAATCTGGAATCAGGAATGATGAATCAGGAATCAGGAATGATGAATCAGGAATGATGAATGATGTATCAGGAATCAGGAATGATGAATCAGTAATCAGGAATGATGAATCAGGAATGATGAATGATGACTCAGGAATCAGCAATGATGAATCAGGAATCAGGAATGATGAATGATGAATCAGGAATCAGGAATGATGAATCGGGAATCAGGATGATGAATCAGGAATGAGGAATGATTAATCAGGAATGAAGAATGATGAATCAGGAATGAAGAATGATGAATCAGGAATGATGAATCAGGAATGATGAATCAGGAATCAGGAATCAGGAATGATGAATCAGGAATCAGGAATGATGAATCAGGAATCAGGAATGATGAATCAGGAATCAGGAATGATGAATCAGGAATCAGGAATGATGAATCAGGAATGAGTAATGATGAATCAGGAATGAGGAATGATGAATCAGGAATCAGAATGATGAATCAAGAATCAGGAATGAT
>JAOWCC010000605.1:0-57268 GCA_030867875.1 Actinernus sp. WN-2022 | reverse complement strand
CCAGTGCATTTTAACCATGAGAGATCTGCTCTCCCTTACAGTACAGCCTAGCTGGATGTATGTTAAGTTACATTTACACGCATGTAACGTGCGTGTATAAAATTGATTTACTACACGCATTTGAGTGTATTACCTGTACGTGTGCACTACACTCGTGTATTACTGTACACGCAAAATGTATGTAGTTTTCATTTGTTATACAATTATTGTCAAAAATCAATTCGGCATGAAATTGTTTGTAACCTGCAACTCCAGCGCTGTCTCTAGATCTTCGAGTGGTTTCAATTACCAATGGTTTCCGCCAAAACGTAATAAATTATGCTGAAGGAAACTTTTGATTGTACATGTATGCTCTGCATTCACTCTGCAATTTACATAATTAACGTTCGAACAACTTGCCCTAAACGTTCGAACGACTTGCCCTTACGTTCGAACAATTCAACATCACAAAGTGATGAAGTCAAAACTGCAAAGTTCAATGTGGTTTGTGTGATCTCACGCTAATTAGCAGACAACAAATTAAAACTGAATGGACTCGAAACCATTTTTCACACCAGGTGGAAACTGTTAAGATATGTAAATGAATTAAAAACTTTCAAAACGTTTCATTCTGTAAGCATCTCTATTTCTAAAAGAAAATTTTATCTGTAGAGAATATTTGGTGCGATCTCAAAGCAAAACAAACACGGAGTCATTGATTATTCAATCAATCAATAACTTTATTAACGTGTCAAACTTCTAGCTGGCCACAAGTGGCCTACTAATCGGGGACACTGGATATAAATATAAGCAAAGATAATAAAACAAAATAGATGCAAATATTATATTATTGAACAAAAATCCCGACTAAATAATGTAATATTAAGTTAAAATTGTAAAAATCCTAATAATAAAAATATTAACAATCCTAATTCTAATAATCAAACTGTAATCCTAATCTAATTTGTTTACTGATAATATGATAATAAATATTCGTAAATGATTACAAATTACGAATGTGAATAACCTTATAAATACATATTACAGATAACTTAATATATACTAATTAAATTAAAAGCGCCATGGTCATCTACCTACTTTCACTGATATAATTATTACAATGTATGTACAGTACATTTTGTAAATATATTTATATACACAATAATATGATGTTTATATAAAATACTATGTACAATAGAAAGTCTATTTTAAAATAAATACATCATAATCTGTTTAAAATCATCAGGAATTACACAAGTGGCAGCCTTTACAATGGCTTAATTGTGTCAGTTAATAGAGTGAGGTCTCCCTTTCTGATGTGCACCTTAAATGCTGTTACGGAAGTAGTGTTCCGGCCTGTCCTTACACTGTAGTTTCGACCATAAATATGGCCCAAAATATCTGAGTGAGTGTTTCCCTGTTTAGTAGACATTATCATTTGCCAGCAAAGTTGAGAATCTTTGTGGTGATTTAAACTTCAATGCAATAAAATCACACTTGCCACAAAGTTTGCGGCACTCTTGTTGTGTGAAAAACCAGACAATCAATCTCCACGGCTGAAAGCACATCTCAACAGAGAATCTTTGTATCTCCAAAAAGCTGGCTTCTTCAATTGAAAACATACACAATTACATGTACTTCAACAAAAAAATTGAAGAATTGACAGATCTGAGTTGAAACTACAGAAGCTAAAGTTCATCAGATCGATGAACTAAAAACACCAAACCAGAGCTGGGACGGTGTCTCATACAAATGTCAGGATTATCCATTTATAGAATGTTTTTAGTGTTTAGTCCTTCATGAAAGCTCCAGAGGCTTCGATTGAGTTGTAGCGTTCGAACGGCCAATCGAACGGATTGAGTGGATTGTTTAAACGATTTTCACAAAACGTTTAAAGGGGCTAGGAAAAAATCCAAACAGCTTCGGAAAACATTCGAACGATTTAGTCTCTGAACGACTTTTGGAGCCGTTTGTTTGTCACACAAAGGTACGCTTTCCTGTGTGTGGTCACAATTAGCATTTATGATAGGACTAAAACACTGACTTAGCATTTATTCTCTGGAGTTCAACGAGTTAATGAGGCACTGAGGTGTGTGTAGTTCCGTGCGTGTAGTACACAAAAGTGTGTGTAATCACACTCAGTTGAGTGTAGTACACGTGCGGAATTCCGTGCGCGTTACACGCAAAATGTGTTAACATACATCTAGGCTGTACTGTATGTCTTATGTCCCTTATGTAACTTACATTGGATGCTAACCAAACAAAGTCCCCAGTGAGGGAGGGCAAGTTAGAGCCCAGGCCTGACTGCATGCCAACCATTTCGAGTTGGGCCACTTTCACTGCTCGCAAATCAAAATGGCTGCAATTGAGTGATTGGTGAAGTTCTTTGGCAGCTACATGTAGCTGCTCGAAAATCTCGAATCTACTGACTGAAAATGTTTAAATCTTTAATGGCCAATGCAGCGGTGAAGGCAAGATGCGATTGTTTGGGATTTTCAGGGTATAGCGATGTTTCGTGTGTCGTCATCTAGTCATTAATGTGCCAACCAGAGATCCATTGGTTCCTAACACAAAGCGGGCTTTACAAATCATGGTTGGCACATTAGAAATTATAACAATTGCAATGTTTATCAACACGAAACATCGCTATAAATGTGGCGAGTTAGACTCGTTGAAAAATTATCCTTCGTCAGTCCTACTTAAATATTTCGTTGGTATACAGTGTACAGAACTGCTGGGGTCAAAACTCGCTGAAAAATGCTGAAATTGCAACCATACGCGGCCCATGGACAAATAAATACATGCTGTATGTATTATCGTTTTTTCAGAAAATCCAAAAATGTTAGTAAATATTGCCACTTACAGAGCTTGGGTTACCTGTGGTAGTAATGATGAACCTCGAAATTGCCATTACAATTTCATCCAATAACATCTTAAATATGATAGAAAAGTACTTACCGAACGATAACGAATTAAACTCTTGCAAAATCTGGGTTGTAGCTCCTAGAAAACATCGACTTCTCACCACGTGCAACAGAACGCCATCTTGGGGAAGAAAATACCATCCCAGAGAGCCTTTCGCGCTGGCAGGAGTTGTCGGTTCCAGGCTTCGTGTGGTAGAAATGTACTACAGGAAGCCCGGTGTTTTCGAGTGTAGCTACCGCGCCAAAACGGTATGCTCCGCTGGCCGAAAGAACGAAGGCTCTGCTACCAAATACAAATAACGGAGGGCTTACACTTTTTTATAGACTTTCTCAAAGTTCTTCTTAGCCCGCCGTACGAAGGACTTTTCCCACTTGCAGCGCGCCAAATTTTATACCGGTTTACAATTTGATTGTACTCAGAAAGAGATTGTCAGAGGCGCGAAAATTAAGCTCCGCCCCTGAAATGTGTTTTCGCGACAAAACATAATCCCCCGATTCAATTTTTCCTGCAAGGGAAACAAGTCGAACTCGCCTCTCGCTTCGATTCTCGCACTCGCTTTTTGCCCCAGTAATCGCTTACCCAGTGACTCAGCGAGTTCGACTTGGAGCAAGTCTAACTTTTTTAGTAAATAATTTTATAACTTAGTGAACTCACAATGAATTACAAATTAAGAAAACTTAAACCTGTTAAAGTCTTAGGCTTATCTTCTTATTTTTTGACAAAACTGTACACAAATGGATGCTTTTAAACAGAAATTTTAAAATCACGGGTGTGCCTGTTGTTTCATTTAGTAGTATATCATATGCCGGTTCTGGCCCACATTCCTGAAATTCCTAAAATTCCTTATGACATTGTTACATTTTATATGTCACTCACCCTTCGGGTTCGGACATATAAAATGTAACAATGTCATAAGGAATTTTAGGAATTTCAGGAATGTGGTCCAAAACACGGCATATGGTATTCTACTAAAGTTTATTTATTGTATTTATACATTATATTAAGAGACCGGTTTCTACCGCTTTTTTTCCGGATTAGAGCAGTTTTGTTGTACTATTTTTATTTTATTTTTATTTTTTTTATTTTTGTATTTATTATATTTTAACACCCTATTAGAGAAATGTGTTTATAAGGTATTATTTACTACTATAGTTCATTTATTGTATTTATACATCATATTACAGGATTGTAGTTATAAGGTATTATATCAAGGCTCGAACACTTGGTTTATAGTGAATTTATTACATTTCGACACCCTATTAGAGGAACGATATTATACAGTATATCTGTCCTATTACATTTATTACGTTTATTACGTTTTAATACCTATTAGAGGAATGATTAGTATACAGTATATCCATCCATGGTACTAACATATATTCTTTACTTCACGATATTAACATATGCTGTTATCTTAGTACGTATTAATACCACACCGATTAGACAAGTGAACATTTGGTTTATAGTGAATTTATTACATTTGAACGACCTATTAGAGGAGTGTTGCTATAAGGTATTATATCATGGCTGAGCATATACTAACATTTATCCGAGTACGTCCTTTAAAGAATTATTTACGAGGATGGAAGATGGATATTCCTGATGATAATCCTATGGGAGCGGATCCAGCTGTTTTACTTGCCAGTGTACGTAAACAAACTACCGAAAAGTTTAAGGAAGAGCTCCAAGACCATAATACCTTTAAGGCCCAATTAGCTTTAAACATAACTTTCGTACTTGATAAACCTGATGGTTACGTATACGAGACAGCTACCTTTTATAGCACACAATCTGTTTTGATCAATGATGCTGGTATCCGTGGGGTAATAGTAGAAGCACATGCTCAGATATACAACCAAATTGAGAAGTGGATCAGTCGTGGATCAAATTGGGTCATAGATAGAGTCAATATTCTATGGTTAAACGTCGCTAAATATCAACCACTACGTGGAGGTTCATATTTACCACTACCTGAAGAAATAGCGAATAAGAAAGCTGTGATCAATGTAAACAACAAAGATGATCACTGTGCACTTTGGTCGATATGTGCAGCAATGTTTCCAGTTAATAAACATCCTCAAAGGACATCAAAGTATCAAATAGATATGGTGAAATCTAATGAGGTGGACTCACCAACACCAATCTCACAAATACCACTTCTAGAGAAGCAAAACAACATTTCTATTAATGTATATGGATGGGACCCAAAGGAAAAGTGCTTAATCATATATCATATCTCAAAGAAGACTTTTTCGAAGTACATACATCTACTACTAATAGAAGACCCAAAGAGCGGTAAACAACACTATTGCTGGATAAAGGACTTAAACAAACTACTATTCGATCAAACAAAACATGATCATAAGCAGCACTTCTGTGAACGATGTCTACATGGATATTCCAATGAAGCTCTTCTTACAAAACACATTCCAGAGTGTAATGGTATCAATGACAGGGCCATACGCATTGAAATGCCTACCAATAAGAACAACAAAGTTTCATTTCAGAATATCCACAAACAGCTCAAAGTACCCTATATTATCTATGCAGACCTTGAGGCTTTGACCACTAAGATCGAAGGACCTGCTCAAGACCCAAAGAAGAGCAACACACTTAAAACAGAAGAACATATTCCCTGTGGATTTTGCTATATAGTTATACGTTCTGATGGTCATAGCGAACCACCAGTACTATATAGAGGCATGGATACTATCGAACGTTTTCTACAATGCATACAAGAGGAAGAGGTGAAGATCAAAACCAAAAAGGCTAAGCCACTACGTATGTCACGTGAAAACTATAGGGTATATGATAGAGCAGTGATTTGTCATATCTGTCAGAAGCCATTGGTTGATGATAAAGTACGTGATCATTGCCACATCACAGGTGAGTTTCGAGGTGCCGCACACAATACCTGTAATCTAAAATTACGTACTTTTCCTACCATCCCAATCGTATTCCATAATCTTCGTGGATATGATTCTCACCTACTAATGCAATCAATATCCAAGACATCAGGTAAGATCTCTTGTATTCCAAACAATATGGAGAAATATATTTCATTCTCACTTGGTAACCTACGATTCATTGATAGCATTCAATTTCTACCATCATCTCTTAGTACGTTGGTATCAAGCTCAGCATCAGACACTTTCAAACAAATTGCAAAACATACATCCGATCAAGAGAAAGCCAATCTATTAACTCGTAAAGGTGTTTATCCATATGAGTACATGGATTCTTGGAATAGATTTACAGAGACTTCTCTACCACCGAAAGACGCATTCTATAGTAAACTAACTCTAGAGGATATATCCGATGAAGATTACGAACACGCAATAAAAGTTTGGAATGTATTTGATTGCAAGACATTGGGTGATTATCATGACCTTTATCTACAAACCGATGTACTTCTTATAACAGATGTGTTCGAGACCTTTCGTACAACATGTATGCAAAACTACGGATTAGATCCCGCACATTATTATACGAGTCCAGGACTTTCATGGGACGCTTTATTAAAGAAAACTGGAGTGGAACTTGAACTATTAACTGACTATGACATGTATTTATTCATTGAGAAAGGTCTACGCGGTGGTATATCCATGGTATCACAGCGTTATACCAAAGCAAATAACCAAAGTATACCCGATTTTGATCCTAATAAGCCAAATAGCCACATACTCTATCTTGACGCCAATAACTTATATGGATGGGCCATGAGCCAATATTTACCAACAGGAGGATTTGAGTGGTATACACCAACAGAAGAACAAATAACATCTCATGCAACCGATTCAGATAAAGGTTATATACTTGAAGTCGATCTCGATTATCCTCGAGAACTTCACGATGTACACAACGACTATCCACTAGCTCCCGAGAGACTTCAGGTGAATAAAGATTTGTTCTCAGAGTATCAGACCGATCTATTTGAGGAACTATATGAAGGTAGTGGATCTTTGAAAGTGGAAAAACTTATACCTAATCTATATAACAAAGAACGATATGTGCTACACTACCGCAACCTACAACTGTATCTATCTCTTGGTATACGTTTGAAAAAGATCCACAGGGTACTACGATTCAACCAATCACCATGGATGGAACCATATATAAGAATGAATACAGAGTTACGAAAACAAGCGAAGAGCACCTTTACCCAGGATCTATACAAACTGATGAACAATAGCGTATTTGGAAAAACAATGGAGAATCTACGTAAGCGTGTAGATATCCATTTAGTGCGCGCATCAGAAGGAATCAAACTACTAGAACGTTTATTGAATAAACCTAGTTATGCTCGATCCACAATTTTCGATGATGATCTTGCCGCGGTACATAACTACAAAAGTAAGCTATTGCTGAACCGCCCTATATATGTTGGAATGTCAATTCTAGATCTATCAAAGCATCTGATGTATGACTTCTACTACAACGAGCTCAAGAAGCAATATGGACAACGCTGTAATCTACTTTATACCGATACCGACAGCCTACTACTACACATTAAAACTGAAGACATCTATGCAGACATGGTAACTCATAAACATCTATATGATACTAGTAACTACAGCAAAGACCATTCATCATACGACGTATCCAACAAGAAAGTACTTGGTAAAATGAAAGACGAATGTGGAGGTATTCCAATAATTGAATATGTTGGACTACGATCGAAGCTCTATTCTATATTGAAAGTAGATGGTGGTGAGATTAGGAAAGCCAAAGGCACCAAGAAGGCAGTAGTTAAACATAATATTCGTCATGAGCAATACAAAGAGTGCTTACGAGATAAGAAAGTATTCCGCCATGGAATGAATATGCTTCGAAGCGAAGGTCATAGGATGTATGGCATGCATATGAACAAAGTATCTCTATCACCATTCGATAGTAAGAGATGTATTTTAGCAAACGGAATAGATACAATAGCCTACGGTCATGGAGACTTTTTTCCAGATAATGAAGAAGTAGCCGATTTTATTAGCAATATAATATCGAACGCAATCGATACACCATCCTACAACCGTAAAAACGTCGTTACAGAGGATGAAGACTTAAACGACTTTATTTGCGAGTTGCTTCTATCTTAGAATACCTTTTGGTGGTAGTTCTGTATCTAGTGGTACCACTTGTATCTCTTCTCGCACAAATCCTCGCTTTGGTGCATCTTTTCCTAAATAGTATAGAACTGGTTGATTCGACGATACCACATTTCGAGAAATATAGTATGTTTGTAAACTCCATACAGGATCAGTCGCTCGTTTAGTTCCACCTTCCAATTCTCCAGATGCATAGAGATATCGCACTAAAACGTCAAATGGTAGTCGCTTTTCTTCCAATCCAATAATTCGAGAATATGTAGGAGTCTTTATGTTTACTTGTTGTGCCTCTATAGAATTTGAAGGCTCCCTACCTGTTAGTCGAGTAACTTCATTGTTCATAGCCTTGATAACATCAGGGAGCCTCAATACCCATTCTCTACTACGCGCATCCGATCCTTCAGATGTAAGTACCATCTCTTTTGCATATTGATATCCAAATAATCTTTCAGCTATCGTTCTATTTGCTCGTTCGACAAAACTTTGTGCCCTATGATGACCGGCTTCACCTCGTTGGACTTTAGTACCACGTAGTTCTAATGTTTCAGACATACGTCCCATGAATTCTCTACCAGGATCAACTTGCAATGTTTTTGGCCATTCTAGTGGACTACGTTTGTAGATTCGCTCAAATGCAGTAGCAACTTCACCACTATCTTTTGATGCTAAAGGCTCAGCCTCTTTATATCTAGAAGCTACATCGATTACTACTAAAGCATACTTATATAGTTTCCTTCCACGACTAGGTCTATCATGAGGTAGAAATATCAAATCAGCTTGATGAACCTCATTTGGTTTCGATACAGTCCAATGTGGTCGTGGAATATAGTGTGGTGGTGATAGATATATTTGCCATATGGCTTGTTTCTCTAACCAACTCTTAGTTACATCTTCCGGTACCTTTGCAGCCACCGATAACTTACCAATTGCAGCATGACCTTTCCAATAGCCCATAGGACCATAGAAGATATTCGCAAGTTTAGCATCCATTATATATCTATGTATTCTAACCTTCAACAAGCAGAAAAAAAAAGAATAAGAACTCATCTAACCAACTAGTTCTTATTCTTTTTTTCTTTTTTAGTATCTCGTCGATTGTAAAAAATCTCGTTTTTTAAAAAGCATATCGACTAACAGCATAACCACCAACTAGCATTCCACTACCAACGAAAATCAACTCACCAGTCTTCTGTGCGTTGGATGGTTGATAGTAGTCAGATAAACGAGGTTCTTTTATTGCATCGAGGCGTTTTTGGAGTGATAGCGAGTTTTGGGATCGTATGAGAGATCGATTGCTATCGCTTTGAAGCTTAGCAGCATCGTGCTCATTGTCTTTTCGTTTGCGGTCCCAATCTAATACCTCTTGATATTTCTTATGGGCTGCGATGCGAGCAGCATCGAGTTTTTCCATAGCCCTATTGTACCTTTTTCGTTCTGCATCGGCATCACCATCGTTTTTTTCAAACAGTCTAGAGAGTATGCCACCACCCGTGAATGCCGCTGCGTTTACGATCGCCGTGAAGAGCATCATTGCGATAGCTGAAGCCATAGTATACTACGAATCCTATTGTTTGGTCTTTTGTTTCTCGAGATATTGTTTTGCATATATGCTACTAGCTATTACTGCAGTCCACTTTACGTAATTTATGATAGAAATAGAAGGATCGTTAAGCATAGATTCCTTGGTAACCTTTTTTACGATCCAACCAATACCAGTAGCGATTCCAGTTATCATAGCAGCATCAGTTGCTGTTTTCATCAATTCTTTATCCATCCTAATATATATCGTATATCTCTAGTCTTTAACTGTTATTCCATATCTGGTACCGTAGTCTTTATCGGACTCGCGGGTCGTATAGGACTAACGTTCTTAGAAGTGTCGTCTCTATATCTTCTGTATTGGTAGTATGCGCCAACCAATGCAGCACCAGTACCAAGAACTGTGAGAATGGTAGTATTGGTAGATATGTTTTTAGTCCAACTTTCATCTACGGCGGTTTCTTTAGATAATTCACTTTCACGCGAAATCTCTCTCTTTTGAGCCTCTCTAGCAAGTTTATTACTTAGTGCTAATGCTTTCCCAGCAGCAACCCTCTTTGGATCTTTTACTTTAGTTGGAGTTGTTTTCGGTGGATTCGCAGTTATCTGATCCGTCTGTTCCTCCATCTTGATTCGATATAGTAATTACTTGCGAAGGTTCAATAGGAGTACCAGGAATGACTATGTGATCAGCTACATTGACCAAAACACTAGCTAGAGCTACAAATCGACCGTGTTTAAGTGCTAATCGACCAGCCGCCATAGATATCTGATGGCGGGCTAATTGGTTTTCTTGTAGATCCTTAAGCAGTGCTTGTTGGTTGTCTAGTGTAGCTACGTATGCGACTGCGCGAGTAGCTTGACGTAGAACACCATCTACTAAGTGTACTGTTATTTGATTTGCTACTACGGCCTGGTATCTACTATGTAAACGTTTTACGTCCTTCTCAGATAGTTTAGTTATATCTGTTAGGGAGAAATTCTGTCCTAGACATTCTTTCGTTTTACCCAATACAGCTAAGGTCTTAAGTGCTTCCCGATATTCTTCGATATCCTCCAATTCGGTTTGAAATTCCAATTTGGTTGTAGGACAAGTAATAGCGCACTCATCTTTCAGTTCTCTGACGTATCCATCCAGTTCTTTGGTGTATTCATCCATGATAATATGTTATAGGTGCGGGTAGCTCTAATACTACTGCAAAAGGATGTCGCAAACAAAAACATATGCGAGCAAACTTATGAGATCGAAGTATCATTCGTAATTCATTACATTCTTGTGAGCCTCCGTAATCTTCAAATATCTTTTTACCATCTATAACTGATGCCGTATGAAATGCAATTACGATAGCTACGTTCTCACGAAAAGGTTTACATATACTCGTTAATTGTTGGGATAGTACCCAACTGATAGATAGTCCTATATGTCGAGCAGAGAATGCTAAATCTACTAGTTTGTCAGTTCTTCGTTTTACATCTTTTGATGCGGCACAATCATCTAGAATCAATAACGTATTGGTACCTGACCAAAAGGTTGCACAAATATTTAATGTGGTATCGATAGCATCCTGAGATGGAGATATAACATAAAAATGCGGATCTCGATTAGCAAATCCATGATATGTTTTATTGTGGGCATACGTAGGACAAATTAATACTATATAATCGAACTTACCACGAAATGGTCCACGAAGTTGTTCTATGAGAAATGCAGTCTTTCCACAATTCGTTGGACCTACTATGAGTGCATTAAATGGAATGTGTTCTACGAGGGAATCCATCAGTATGTTATACTATGTAAAGATCTGTTCAATATCTTAAGCTGAGCATCCGCAAGGACATAGATATGCATGTTTACGTTTCCACTTCTTTTTAAAGTTCTATGTATACGAATATCGATATCTTTTCCACCACCAGTTTGTGCCATTCCATCGCCATGAGCAGAGGAATCTTTTGCTGTACGACAATCGACTAGAATAGAGAATCTATTGTGTAAAACTTGGTAGGAGTCATAGAAGTCTCAGATGTGGCAAACCATCCTTTTGCAGACTCCCAAAAATCTGGTGTTAACATACCTCCTGGAAAGAATCTATTTGGAACTCCATTTACGTCTATTTCTATCTTCGAAATATCAGGATTTACGAATGCTTCACTATCTCGTGAACCAGCGGTGGGAGGATCGACGAATAGAAAAAGTAATCCAGCAAATGATCGTCGTGGAACATTTATATTCTGAGATATCAAAGTATCTGATGCCTTAGCGATAGGTACTAACTTGAAGTGAACTGCGTGATCGCATAGGAATGCAGTACCTTTTTCATATACGTGAAATGCAGACCTAGCTAGTGTTTCATTCTTGATTGCTTCGTATTCTAACTGGATGTTGGTAAGCTTGTACGTACCTATCTTTGTCGTATCTGATCCAACGATTATGTCGATGGCGCGGGCTAGAGTTAATTCGAATGAAATAGTGTCTTCTAATGCATGTGGATATAGAACTCCATGTTGTGTAAGAATATCGACGTCTAACGGAATTCTATATTTGGAACCATATGCAGCTAACAATGCATTCTCACCAACATCTGAAGTACTTGCATCACCAGCCTTAGATCGTAGCTTATTTGTGTTATCTGATTGGATACCTTGTTGTATTCTCGATTCTCTCTCTTGTGTAGATAGATATATATCGGAATATGTTTGTAATAGATCCGATCGAGAAATGTCTTCTACTATTTCAGCTCCCATCTTACAAACTCGATGTATAACCAAGCAACGTCCAACATTTGCAACGACTCGATTATCAGCATGTCCACCAGACAATACGATATCACCCAATAATGCTAAACTACCAGGTACTAATACGATATCTTCTCCCATCGTTGGAACTTCCACATAGAGAGTCTCACCTGGATTAGCAGATGATGGAGTGAAAGTTTTCCTATATAGTGTTCGTTGAGCTTTGAGTGCGAGTGGCACTCTTAGTGCTTCTGTAGGAATTAACTTCGTCGATATCATGTTGAATATAGCAAGATATATAGTTATGTTCAATATGGAAGATAGGATCGACGTTGATGTGAGACCTGAGGATAATACCGATAGATACGAAAACCGACGAGAACGAGATGAAGAAAATCGACGACAACGAGATGAAGAAAATCAACGAGAAGCAGATGAAAGATACATAGCTAGCTTATTAGGTGATAATCAAGATGAAGCTGGAGGTAGTGAGACAATTACCTTAGATGATTTGCATGGTGATGACCCACTTCGAGGATTCACATTCGAACAAACCATATCAGATTCGGCAAAAGAAATGCTAGTTAATGATGTAAAAAGTCAATATCCGGATGCTGGTGTTCGATATAATATCGAAATCTCCTTAGTAGGTGGAAAGATCACCGTTCGCGAACTTAGAAGCAAAGAACCCTTTAAGCGTCTATTCGTCGGTGATGATAAAGATAGGAAATTACGTGTGCAGATGAGGAAAGCTCTCAAAGATGCTTTAGGTCCAAATAATGAAGAGGCTGCTAATGAAGTATTATTTGCAGAACGACAACTCGCTGATCGGGAAGCAAATAACGAATCTATTCTTGGAGACTCCGAATCTACCGACGCTCAGAAAGAAATAGCTAATAAAGAGTTAATGTCTATCCGTAGGGCAAGAGAATTACTTGAACGTCAAGAAGAAGCTATACTAGAACGTATATCGCTACGTGATAGGATCAAATACATCTTCAGAAAGTATGGAATGACCGTTCTTGCGGTGGTAACTGCTATCGGTGCTATCGTTAGTGTAATAGTTTCCCAATTATCGAGATCCGTACCGAAACCAGTAAAAGATGGTATCGACAAAGTGGCAGATACAGTAAAGAAGGGATTAAAAACGGTAGGTGATTTGTTAAAGGAAATTGGAAAGAAACTTGGACAGATACTACCTGGAATGATTGGATCAATTGCGAATTTCATATTTACTATGGCTGGTAAAGCTCTAGGAGTATTAGCAGAGAACGTTTGGTTATTCATCGTAGCTATAGTGGTGATCACAATAGAGCAATACAAACGACGTTAACGAAATAACCACCATGCAATTCCAGCCGTGGCAATAGATACTATCGCTAGATTGATCTCATGTTGTAGATTGGGCTTCGACGTGTGATGCATTGCAATGGTATGGATAGTTTCACTGATCGTTGGAAATGAACCTTGTTGATTTGCGCTATGTGGTAATAGTTTCTTCGTTGTAATTCCTTCCATATCTGGTGGTTTTGGTTTTGGTTTAATATGCTCCTTGTTGATGGAGGTCGACGAGCCTAACCCCATACTCTTCGTAGCCTTCTTAAATGCATTATTATAACCAGTTACCGTACCAATGTCGTACACCAGATTGGTTGGTAATAACCATACTTTTTCAGCTACTACTAGGTCGAGCCTCTTCTTCGTGGCATTGATAACGAGTTGATAGTTATCTACGCTTTTCTTTAAATCGTCTTCAATAATTGCGGCTTCGACTAAAGAGGTAAACATTAATTTAGCGTTTTGATTATCTACGATGGACGCACGTTCGGAGGATTGAGCAGTTATGATGCAATGCCCAAAAGCCTCAACTGATCGATCTAATCTTCCAATTCCAGCATCAGTTAAACCCTTACCAGTTTGTGGAACGAACCAATTGTGTTGCTTCTTAGCCATATCATTATGATAAAACCTCACTGGAATATCAAGGGGGGTATTGGTATCGAATCCCCACGACTTATCAGTAAAGCTCGCTCTACGTAAAGCGAAGTTTAAGTTAGTTACTCCGAACTCTCTCCTTATCCTATCATAAGCAACGGAATAGGCCTTTTGCATCAATTGATCACGTGACGATTTTCCCATAGCAACGCCTTGTGTGGAGGGCAAGCCATTCTAACATTCCTTGACAACAGAGAGAGCGTGGGAGGCGCGAACGTGAAACCTCAATACTAAAAGTTCTGCCGGTTCCTTTGTTATTCGTTTTCAGCTCAAATTTATCATAACTATTTAGCTTTAAATCTTAAAGTTCAGTGTTAGAGGATTTTAAGAGCCGTAAGACGATCAGAAATAGCTTTCTGAAGCCAACTCTGCGAGTTACTCGCAACATGAGACAACAGCTGGCGCCGGTAAAAAGCTGACTTCGGGAATGTACTTTTCTTCCACGCTTTAAATCGTCTTTATGTTCTAGAAAAATTATCTGATGACAGGAGAATGATGTATCTGAACGCGTTACAGGCTACAGAGATATTATAAACTGATGTACAAATAACAACCTGATATTATAGGTTGTTGAGTAGCTGGTTTTCCTATGTGACAGGTTCTCTTTTTTTCAAATCACCAGCAACAGTAGAGTCTGTAATCTTGAAATAAAGCCCCTCGTTACTTCGTATTTTGGTGATCCACTGAGACCTTAATCCCATGTCTTTACCGGGGAATTTTTGCGATGAAAGGAAAGTCCATCGTTATAGCGTGAATCACCACTGCATATTTGTGGCACAACAGTGGTAGCGCGTTCCAGTTTATACAACACCAGCGTCTCCTAGCATCTCCTCGGCTATGGTAGAGTATTAAATAGATACATCTCCTGTCATCAGATAATTTTTCTAGAACATAAAAACGATTTAAAGCGTGGAAGAAAAGTACATTCCCGAAGTCAGCTTCTTACCGGTGCCAGCTGTTGTCTCATGCTGCGAGTAACTCGCAGAGTTGGCTTCAGAAAGCTATTTCTGATCGTCTTACGGCTCTTAAAATCCTCTAACACTGAACTTTAAGATTTAAAGCTAAATAGTTATGATAAATTTGAGCTGAAAACGAATAACAAAGGAACCGGCAGAACTTTTAGTATTGAGGTTTCACGTTCGCGTCTCCCACGCTCTCTCTGTTGTCAAGGAAAGTTAGAATGGCTTGCCCTCCACACAAGGCGTTGCTATGGGAAAATCGTCACGTGATCAATTGATGCAAAAGGCCTATTCCATGGCTCGTTATTGTTCTTATTAAATATAGAATCTTTGGGAAGTGGGATTCCTAATTCGTACAGTAGTCTCCTGGTCATGAAGTACACATGGAAGCGATAAAAGCTACGAACATTATTGGGGATTGGTTCGCCATCTGAAAGATGATCGTCAAATGACACTCCACAACCCGCCGTCGCGCACCAAAGTGCGAAGCATAATTGTTGTTGCCAATGTCTCATTGGTTTAGCATCTAACCATTCTTGTGCTTGTTTGGATTTATCGTCTTCGTCTTCGTCATCGTCGTTGTCATTAATGGTATCGGTAGGAAAATCGAATCCCAGGGCTTGGAAGATATTTTTCGGTGTAAATATGAAGAACTGATTGATTGTTACATAAATCTTTAGATCTCGCATAAAAGGATCTATGTCTTTGACGTCGATCTTCCAGGGAGTGGCTGGAACTGGATACTTAAAATCTGTTCTTATGAATGGGAGTGGAAAACCATCAACCCTCCCCTGCAATGCGTTATCGATGCGATTTTGAATAGTAGCAGGTAGTTTGGAGATATCATCACCATAAACCACATAACCACGATTCCCATCTCGAAACCAAATACTCGTCGAATATTTGCCGGTACCATCTATATCCGTGGATGCATAGAACTGGTGAAAATCTGCATGTGGGTATCTTTTCTTGAACTTCGCTAATAGATCGGTATTCAATGATGCGACCTTTTTATTTTCATCGGCAAGGAGCGCTATCTGCTCAGATTTCGAAAGCCTTGGACCACCCTTAGCAATCTCTGCTATGTCCTCTACAGATAGACCATCATCTTCGTCTCGCACAACAAAAGGCATCGTAACTATTGAAGTTATACATACATACAGTTTATACCTTTAATATATAATGGTTATCTTAAATGTCACCACCACATCGTCTGACCACATTGTCTACTTCGATAACCCTATTCTTATCAACAATATTTCGCTAGTTGAGGTCACCTTTGAGAATAGTTGGTGGAATCTAGCAAAGAAAGCTTCATTATGGTGGGATACCCCAGATACGATAAGGTTCCCATACGATATCATTAAGGGGCATCACGATATGAATAGCATCAAACAAGCTTTAAAACCAGCAATCGATGCTTCCGTTATTAACTTAGAGCCTAGTAAGGCTTTCATGCTAAAGGTTATTAGACCAATACATTTTAGTAAAAATCTTTATGAGCTATTAGGTATCACAGGAGGTAAATTTGTGTCAGATGGGATAATAATCAATAAGGGCAATCACAAAATGCGTTTTAATAACATCCATACAGTATATATCTACTGCGATGTTGTAGATTCCAGTTTTTCGATTCTAGATGGAAAGCGATCGACAGTTCTCGCTAGCATTAAGATCCGTGGTGGAAGATTCGCGAAATCGACATACGCTTCACTGCTCCCACTAACCACTAGAGCTCTAGGTACGATACAAAATAGCCTTCGTCTGACAATTCGTGATGAGAAAGGCAATACCATAGACTTCCGTGGCCGACCTATACAATACGTATTGAAGCTTGAGTAAATCATACGTATATCACATATACAATGGACGGCGATTCAATTCAACCACTTCTTCCATCAGCACCAAAAATCTATCCATCGCTCACTGGAAAGAATTTTCGACTACAAACAATCCGAGATACGCTTTCGGATATCGAAATTCAAGAAAAACACTATGAAGGCGTACTTAAGAAATATGCGCGTTCTCAAGGAATAGTTCATGGTATCGCAGTGGTAACAGGAGGTCTATCTGTGATTTTATCTGGATCTGGATTGGGAATAGCTTTAACTGGTCTCGGAATAGTGATTGGTTTACCACTTGGTGTTATTGGTGGTTTATGTGGATTAATTTCAGCATCTACGACCATTGGAGCTAAAAAAATAGGAATAAAAGTATCTAAACATGAGAAAACCACTATGTTAGCAAAAGCGAAAATTAATACGATTCGTGATCTAGTATCGAAAGCTTTGCGTGATGAAAATATATCCGACTCTGAATACAGTCTAATCCTCGCTGAAGCAGATAAATACGAGATTATGAGGTCTGAAATTCGTCACGAGACTCCAGGACAAATAAGCGAAAAAAACGTAGAACAAATTCGCTCCGAAGTCAAACAAAAAATGCTAGAAGAAATGAGAGCAAAATTGGGATAAAAATCAATATCTCATATGAGAAAACCTCGCGTGGGCGATATTTCCACTTTGCTAAGAGCAGCTGCACTTAATTCGTATGTCTGGTTCGTATTCAAATTTCGAGACACCGCGTGGGCAATTGTCAACTTGGCGAAATAAAAGTTTCTAAGTCGTACGCAAAATTCAGTCTCGAATTTCGGTCGCCAAACTTTTTTGCATGCCTTAGCGCCCCGATTCTACTCGTTCGAAGTAAATTGGGGCGCTTAGGAATTTTAGGGGGAACTTAGGAATTTATACATGAAACGATAGTACGTGACAAAACAACGGGAATTTGCATACGAAACAGACTGCTCTTCATCTTGGTTCTTTCGACTAGAATTCTTACGTTCGACTACTGTTTAGTTCGTGTTTATCATAAATAGGTTTAAAGCGTGAATGGTAAACAATCAACTCGTTGATAAAACGCGTGATCGAACCCTTATGCGTACCACATCGTTTAATAACGTCGATAAGAGCTATATGAGATCCCGAATGCCGTAATACCTCGTAACTTGCTCCAATGACTTTAGTTCGAAGTATAGAGCTGGTACCTATATTGTTTTCTATTGCCGTACAAACAATCTCATAGACTATTTGTTGGATATTCTTAGGTACTCCTTTGGGGTTGATTTTAACGAAAGTCGTTGCAATAATGTGAGGAGCTATTCGATCGGCATTTAAATCTATATCGATCTTATCGTCATCATGTAGAGAACGTATAAAGACATTTCCGCTACAGATGCTTTTATTGTTTAGTTGCATAAAACGAGCAACCTCACCTTTAGATCGAATGAACCCACATTGTATACATGCATGATAAAGTATAGCAGCTAAAATAGTTCGTTTTGCATAGCTACGTTTGATATACAAACCTTCTTTACTTGGATGAATGCATCGGCTACGATTACTAATACATTTGTGGGAAACGAGAGGTCGTAATTTCGTTTATAAATAGTGTTGTATGCCTGTAGTTCTCGCATGATTATTCGTAGTTGTAATTCATTGTTATCACTTTGTTTTGGGATTGTGCGGTCTAGATCATGTTGATATCGAAAGCTATCCGGCCCTACTATACGTAACCGAGTAGTAAGATTGATAGTTGTTTCTTCACATGATTCGACCTCGGAAACGAGACCACAAGTGGGACATATGAATTCCGTTCCTCGAATTTCCATCGGACATAAACGTTCGGAACATGTTTCACCAGTGCTAATATGCAACAATGGTTTGATATGTAGGCTTGTACAAATTTCTGAACCAAGTAATCTAATAAGATCGTCCATACTAGTTGTATACCATATGCCTGTCAATTGTCTAATCGTTTTTTTTTTTTTTTTTAAATAAAAAAGAAAAGAAGAGAGGTCGCATAACAATTTCTCTTCATTCTTTTTCTTTTTCTTTTTAGTATCGTGATTTCTACTTATCCTCCGATTCTACCACATTTAGATCTTTCTCACCAATTGAGAGGTCACCTAATTCCTTATCGAGATTGGATCTTTCTCGTGATTCTCCGATTCCGTCACATTTGGATCTTTCTCTGATTCCACCACCTTTAGACATTTAGCCTCCTTAGCTATTTTCTTATCGAGGTTCTTCTTATTACGAATGAGACGGAGTCGAGGTGCGCCACATCTTGCACAAAGTTCGTGAATAGTACGACAGCCTCGACCACACGTTAAAAATATGGCACATCCTGAGAGCAATACTCTGACGTCTTTGAACATTTATTTATACATTTCGTGGTCTTTCCTCGCATCAACCAATCACAAGTTCTTGTCTCAATCATCGTGCAACTATCAATCATCGTGTAATATACCTATATATACTATATGTCTAATTGGTATATTAGTCGTAACGTTTACGTTGAGGTTCTTCAATCATACGCACTTGTCTAATCGGTGTGGTATTAATACGTACTAAGATAACAGCATATGTTAATATCGTGAAGTAAAGAATATATGTTAGTACCATGGATGGATATACTGTATACTAATCATTCCTCTAATAGGTGTTAACAATGTAATAAATGTAATAAATGTAATAGGACAGATATACTGTATAATATCGTTCCTCTAATAGGGTGTCGAAATGTAATAAATTCACTATAAACCAAGTGTTCGAGCCTTGATATAATACCTTATAACTACAATCCTGTAATATGATGTATAAATACAATAAATGAACTATAGTAGTAAATAATACCTTATAAACACATTTCTCTAATAGGGTGTTAAAATATAATAAATACAACAAAAAAAAAAAAAAAAAAAAAAAAATAGTACAACAAAACTGCTCTAATCCGGAAAAAAGCGGTAGAAACCGGTCTCTTAATATAATGTATAAATACAATAAATAAACTTTAGTAGAATAACGAATGAAAAGTCCGAAGACTACAGCAAAGCTGATATACAACGTAAAATTCCAACACAAAGCACTACGGTTAGCTAGGCCTGACATGAAAAGCGCTCGGACTAGATTGCAGCCATAGACAGCCGTTTCGTTCTTATTAGAACTCGTCAGTATGGCACAGCAAACAGAACACAGGTTTCGGTGCCACTGCACTACCGACCCGGGACTGAGCTAAGGAGCATCTAGTTTCGAGCACACAGAAATGTTTGGTTATCGGGTCACACGTCATTACGTGTGGCGAAAAGCCAAAAACCAAACAAATCTGAACCTAACATGTCAGTGCCTTGTGAGAAATAGTTATGCTGGCCAGACCAGCTTTATAAATGATGACAATAACAGGAATATTCGGATCCATATAAGACCTACGGTACAAAAATCCATAATAGAAAACACATAAGCAAATACCGTGAACAAACATCCTGTAAAAATACGTTGGATCCGAAGTGAGGACCTATGCAGCCAAAAATATGAAAAATAACGAATGAAAAGTCCGAAGACTACAGCAAAGCTGATATACAACGTAAAATTCCAACACAAAGCACTACGGTTAGCTAGGCCTGACATGAAAAGCGCTCGGACTAGATTGCAGCCGTAGACAGCCGTTTCGTTCTTATTAGAACTCGTCAGTATGGCACAGCAAACAGAACACAGGTTTCGGTGCCACTGCACTACCGACCCGGGACTGAGCTAAGGAGCATCTAGTTTCGAGCACACAGAAATGTTTGGTTATCGGGTCACACGTCATTACGTGTGGCGAAAAGCCAAAAACCAAACAAATCTGAACCTAACATGTCAGTGCCTTGTGAGAAATAGTTATGCTGGCCAGACCAGCTTTATAAATGATGACAATAACAGGAATATTCGGATCCATATAAGACCTACGGTACAAAAATCCATAATAGAAAACACATAAGCAAATACCGTGAACAAACATCCTGTAAAAATACGTTGGATCCGAAGTGAGGACCTATGCAGCCAAAAATATGAAAAATAACGAATGAAAAGTCCGAAGACTACAGCAAAGCTGATATACAACGTAAAATTCCAACACAAAGCACTACGGTTAGCTAGGCCTGACATGAAAAGCGCTCGGACTAGATTGCAGCCATAGACAGCCGTTTCGTGGCTTTTCGCCACACGTAATGACGTGTGACCCGATAACCAAACATTTCTGTGTGCTCGAAACTAGATGCTCCTTAGCTCAGTCCCGGGTCGGTAGTGCAGTGGCACCGAAACCTGTGTTCTGTTTGCTGTGCCATACTGACGAGTTCTAATAAGAACGAAACGGCTGTCTATGGCTGCAATCTAGTCCGAGCGCTTTTCATGTCAGGCCTAGCTAACCGTAGTGCTTTGTGTTGGAATTTTACGTTGTATATCAGCTTTGCTGTAGTCTTCGGACTTTTCATTCGTTATTTTTCATATTTTTGGCTGCATAGGTCCTCACTTCGGATCCAACGTATTTTTACAGGATGTTTGTTCACGGTATTTGCTTATGTGTTTTCTATTTAGTAGAATACCATATGCCGTGTTTTGGACCACATTCCTGAAATTCCTAAAATTCCTTATGACATTGTTACATTTTATATGTCCGAACCCGAAGGGTGAGTGACATATAAAATGTAACAATGTCATAAGGAATTTTAGGAATTTCAGGAATGTGTGCCAGAACCGGCATATGATATACTACTCATTTCAGTTTTCGAAGGAAATCGGGGGCGGCCGCGCGCCGACAAGAAATTGCAAATACGCATGCGCGTGACGTGCGCCGTACCTGGGTAAGAGAGGATCTGGGAACAAGATAATAGCTGGGGTACTTTTATCGAGATTGTGTAGTGTACTAAAGTTGTGAATCAACGTTAACCAGATCAAGGAAATAAATTTTCCTGTGGAGAGTACGCTGCCAGAGAAATGGCGGGGCACTGGCATTTGGCACGAGCTGATGCGTAAATCGGCTGGAATTTTACCGAAAAACTAGCTCTAGGTATGTGAGAACCCGTCGTTTTCCCGTGAACTCGTCCGATGGTTAGAGTTCGTTTTGTGGTTCGGGTTAGGATTTGTCTTAGAATTGATGGTTTGCACGTTACGTCATAGCCGCCATGTTGGTGTACAGTTAATAGATTCTTCGTTAGCTTCTTTTGTTCTGTACACCAACATGGCCGCCATGCCCTTTGTCATTTGAATCTCTGGGGATTGAGTGAAAACCATCAATTAATTAATGTTAAATTTGCGTTCTAGAATTAGCGATTATTGATAATTGAAGAGCAAAAGCCAATTGCTGATTATTGGTAATTCTAGAGCGAGGATATGTTGCACCATCAGAAGACCATAAACATAAGTCTCTATAGGCAATGAAACGCGACTCACAGTTTACGGTATAATCCACTTTTAGTACGGCGTTCAAACTACTTTCGTGTGCGAAAAACAATGTCAGCCATGTTTCTTTTATAAATACAAAATTAGTTCTTATATTAGAACGAAGACTATCGTGTTTGGACCAATCATATGTAAGGGTTATCGGCCTGAAACGAGGTGATATGTGATATAATCCTCGCGGGTTCCGCACGAGGGCGCAGCCCGAGGGGACTATATCACATATCCCCGAGTTTCAGGCCGATAAAATGCTATTTTTTGTACAATGGCGAAGTTTTCTCATTAACAAGTTCAATACAAAGGGAAAGATAAACAAAGGGAAAGATAACAGAATAGCTCTTGAGCATGCGTAGATGTTTCTATTAGACCCACATGGACTACGGCGAATACCTTTTGTAAGTAAAATGGTGTTTCAGAGCCTTATCAATGCAGGGGGCAGGGTTAGTCCAGAAAATACCATTCAGTATTTGTTCTGACCCAATGCCATATAACCTCATGTGTAGCTAATTAAATATGCAGGGATATATATTTTCCTGAAGGTGAAAATATATATTCTCCCAGCATATTTAATTAGTTAGGGGTTATGTGATATATTCCCCTGAAAGAACAATAGAAAACTGAGCCATGTGAAAATAAGCATGGGTATCGTTTTAGCGAGAATTGTTTTCTAAAAATAGATTATACGGTAAACTAATGGGCCAAGACCCAGTATGACCAACATATCCTCGTTCTAGAATTACCAATAATCAGTTATTGGCTTTTGCTCTTCAATTATCAATAATCGCTAATTCTGGAACACAAATTAAACAATGACATTCTTAAAACCAGTCAAGGATAAAGATAAACAATTGTCCAAATCCGAACGGCGGTAGACGCGCTTAGTGTAGTAGTCGTGACGCCTGCACTGCCAAGCACAACACGCAAACGATTACGAGTTCAAGCCCGAGTAGGAGGGCTCAAAAAAAAATTCTCTCTCGTTTACCTTCTCTTCTTGGCACCTGTGAACCCTAGCTCTAGGCGAGTGAGAACCCGTCGTTTACCCGCGAACTGGTCCGATGGTTAGGGTTCGGTTTATGGTTCGGGTTAGGATTTGTCGTAGTATTACCAATAATCGGTATTTCAAGCGTGTTTGCCATTTACTGATTATTGGTAATTGTAGAGCGAGGATGCGTTGGCATGACAGATCGAGACTTCTGGTTATGGACTTCTGCTAGCATTCAGTGTTTTTTTTTTATTTGTTTACTGCCAGCATTGTATATTGACCTATCCCATGCGGCGGCCATCTTGGAATAAACCTATTGTTAATGCTTACCCAGCCTTGGTCTCAAACGTGTTGAACCGAGGCTAGGCTGGGTAAGCTTACTTCAAGGTGGTCGCAGCGTGGGATAGGTCTATAGGGCACAATCTTTCCTCGTTCTTGCATGTCTTCCTTTTTCTATTTCCAAGCCGTGAGTATAAGTTATTCTCATCCTTGTTAAGGGAATGCCATGTTTTATACATTTATTATTTCGTTGAGGTAACGTTCTAGTTCGTAAGCTGATTTAAAGATTATAAAGTGTTCGCAGCTTGTTAAGTCGACTCGTGTTACGCGAGTCGTCATGTATCTCCCTAAGCCAATGCTTATTACCCTGAGTTTTGCTTTTTTTCTTCCTCCCTCTCCTTCCTTCATTCCTTGAATTAGTAAATGTATTAATTGTTTCTTCTGTTTAATTATTCACGGCCCGCCACGATCAGCTTTAGCTACGTGTATTATTTGCGGGTCAATGTAATTGTAATTTTATATCTTTGTAAAATAAAATAAGTTATTTGTTGTTTCTGTGATATTACCGTAGCCGAGGTGAAACATTATTGCCATGGATTTAGATATATGCCTAGACTCGATAAAAGCAATATATGATACCAGCTGTGTTGAATATTTCAATTTTGCTTTGATTTTTAACATCCCACATGTCCGCGCGAGGTTCGCCAGTTCATATGAGAATCTCTGATAATGACTGTGTCCGGCTCGGACATGCAGGTAATGTAATGACGTCACCATGACACAGTCCCTTTAACCAGTACTTTATGCTTCTCAAAAATATGCATTGTCTGTTGCAGTCTTACTTAGCTCTATAGCGGCCATTTGTAAAAATGTTGTGTACTTGCTCTATCGGAACTCTATCTGTCGTGTAGGCCTGCTACCAACGTTAAAAAACGCATGAATAATTAAGGTTACCGTATACCTTCGCGGCACGTTTTCTCAAAACAATGTTTTTAAGTTGATGGATTGATCTTCAATTTTCAGAAATTTCTTTTTAAAACATGCTTAGGCGTTATAAATCCCTCTTCTATGCTCTGTCACTGCGCTCCGCCGCATAGAAAATATTTATGTTGTATATTCTACATACACATCAAGCAAGGCGTGTTAGGAAGGATGCCGACCAGTTACGTCAAGTTTATTGCCGTATAAACATTATATATTAATGTTAATCTAATGACGAATCGCCGGATACGAAAAACCAGGTTAAAATGCGAATTCGCCGAGACCCCTGGAGGTCAAGGGTCATCAAAAGAAAAAAAAATACATGTACAAACGCTGTTAAGGCCGGATTACAGAGGAATGTCTAGAGAATTTTAGCCCGGATAACCAAGCGTGTAAACAGGTTGGCGTCAAGTGAAAACTATATGTAAATATCATCTTAAATAACAACTCCAAGTCCTTAGGAAAGAGCACGAGGTGCTAATTACGAATGCCCAACAAAAAGACATTAACCATTACGTGCCACAGGCACCGATGCTGATCTGCGAATCTGTAACCAAATTATTCCGTTAGCCGTTTATAAGAACATCAACATGGGAATATATGTGCTTGAGTAGAAACTAAAAGCTATACATACCCAAGAGATCTCATCGCGGCTAACATAGCAGGTTTAGGGTCAAGGTTAACGTTCGGAGCACGAGGTTGCTTACCTGACTCGCTTTTCATTTGAGCTACTTACTAATTTCCCGCGAATTTTGTTCTAGACTCTTCATAGGCTCCGGTGGTCCTTACAAATTGGCTAGTTGGTTCATAGTTAATATTAGAGTGGAATGGTTATGAAACCCGAGCGGCAAACTTCAAAGGGGCTAACAAAGGCGCTGCGATTTATGTTGGAAGGGGGCAAGACAAAAGATTGTGCAGGGTCATAGTTCATTAGCGTCCCCTGAACGACTGAACTCACAATACAATACAATACAATAACTTTTATTTAAACACGATATACATTAAAGCGTCGCCGCTTGTGGGGTCGTGTGTAACATAAATAAAATCATAAAATGTCTAAAAAGTTAAGAATGCTAAAAATGTAACAATATCATAAAATGTCTAAAAAAGTTAAGAATGCTAAAAATGTAACAATATCAATAATATATGTAATCTTTAGTTCCTTTTGTGAGAGTCTGCACTGATGTAAAGTTAAAATCTAAGTTATGTAGTGTATCTATCTTTCTAGTCTTATCCATATATGTGTTGGTAGTACATGTTGCTACGTCAATGTTCTCAGATATGGTGTTCCATATGATGGCACCTCTGTGAGCCACAGAATGTTTCATGTAGTACGTGTTGAAACGAGGTGTAATAAGCCTGTTCTTACTTCTAAAGCTATACTTATTAATTCGCTTATCAATAATGTGGGACATACTTGGAGGCGTTAACTCGTTATATATTTTAAATATTAATTTACCTATATTTAGCTTATATGTATAAAACAGAGTATCCCACCCGACTTTTGTGAGTACTTCTTGTGAAGGCATATCTCGCGGCAGATTACATATTATCCTTGCTGCTCTACAATGTAGTATTTCAAGTGAATTAAAAATATCCTTACAATTAAAACCTCCCCACACAGGTAGTGCATAGGTGACAGAGGGTTGGATTATCTTGAGATAAAGGTCTATTAGCATCTGTCTGGGCAAAAAAACAACTTCTTTTCAGTAAATTGAGCTTATTTATATAACCTTTTTTTACTGCCAGAATCTGTTTTGTCCAATTAAGTTTATCGTCAATTATAACTCCTAGTAATCTTGTTTGTGATACCCATCTTAGTCTATTTTCGCCTATATTTAGTGTATTCATAGGTCCAATAAATGTTCCTCTGTTCATTATCATGGCTTCACACTTCGTTGAATGTGGCGTAAAGGAATTTACCGTGCACCATGTACTCAGCTCTTTCAGCGCGTTGTTGAGTGACATTGTTACTTGATCGATTGTATCTCCAATACAATAGAGAGTTGTATCGTCAGCGTACATATAAACTGTACCTGACGTAACTGCCGTAGGCATGTCATTTGTGTACAATGTGAATAATGTAGGGCCTAGTACCGACCCTTGAGGAATTCCGCGCGTGACACGCGCTACATCTGATTGTTTACCATTCATGATTGTGTATTGAGTTCTGTCTTTAAGATAGTTCTTGAGCCATGATAATAAAGTGCCATTTATGCCAAAGTGGTTTTGTAATTTATACATTAAAGTAGTATGCGAGACACAGTCGAATGCCTTACTAAAGTCGACAAAAGCTACGCCAATCACCAAGTTTGAGTCTAACGCCCGTCTCCAAGTTTCTGTTAGGTGCACTAGCAATAGTTCCGTTGAATGACCCTTTCGATAGGCCCACTGTTTGTCAGTTATTAAATTATTATCCGTGATCACGTGTTGTACTAATTTGTCCGCGACACAGGATTCCATTATTTTACTTGGCACACTGAGGATTGACAGTGGTCTGTAATTGGCTCTCTCCGATTCATCATCTTTTTTAAAGACTGGTGTTAATCGTGCTTTCTTCCATTCGCTAGAAACCAAGGCTGCGTTTGCACTCACCAAGTATAATCTAGTTAGTGGTGCGGTAATTGCAGGGCCTGCTAATTTTAATAACTTGGGAGGTATATTGTCCGGGCCTGTTGCCTTATTGGGTTTCACTGCCTCGATTTTCTTTCTAATCATTTTATCCGTCAGACTTATACTGCTTACAGTTGGGATCTCTGCTAGACTCTGTTCATCTGTATGGTTTTGGCATTTAGGGAGATTTTTCACTAGATTGTCTCCTACTGTGGTGAAGTGGGAATTCATTAAATTTGCTTTTTCTTCGTCATCTACTGCTAGATGACGTTTCTATTGGCTGATTGATTTCTATTGTGTTTTGTGCAGGGTCACGGTTGAAAAAAGCTAACAAAGACATATAACAAAGAAGGTCGCTGGGTTTCATAACCATTCCACTCTATTAACTATGGTTGGTTTTAGTGTTGACGTTTGCTTTGATGAGGTTAGACTTTCTCAAAGTCCCTTAAAACGAGATTTTCATTTCCCGCCTTCGCTTCTCTCAAAACAAGATTTTCATTTCCCGCCTTCGCTTCTCGTGCATCGCGTTCGTTCTAAGAGGCTCAGAGGAAAGAGGTCGACTTGTAGCAAGCCTATAATGAGGTGTGATCTGTTTACTAACCTTCAGAAGCCAAAAACTCCGTTACGTTTTTATAAGAATCCGATCGCTGTCTTTGGACGAATTTATAGGGTATGACGATTTCCAAGATCTTGATGAAACTTGGCCTGAAGTTAGAGGAGCTACTTACGAACCAAAGCGTGTGAGCGCTCAGCGATATTTTAATTACTTTTCTTTTAAGAGTACTTGCCGTGATGAAACAAATATATTATTTTGATTGAAACTTTGAAGATGAATTGCATTTGAACAAAGTAAAATATTAAAAAACGCTCAAACACTTTGACAGGATATCATGTGCTGATTGATATTATGCAGCGGAATCGTTCGTAGGCGCGAACGCGGAGGCACATAAATTCACTTCTTTGAGACTCGTCGTTCTTGCGTTTGTTGCCTAAGCATTTCCTTTGAAACGATATAATAATAATAATAATAATAATTACATTTATATAGCGCTTTTTCCTGTAAGTCCAAAAGCGCTTTACACCTAATTTAAAAACTACATCTAATTTAAAAGATATTAAAAAATCCTAAGTTAATTAAGATAACAACCATGATTAAAAATTACAATAAATTGTCGATATCCGAAAACCGATCAATAAAAAACTTTCTTAAAAAGGTATGTCTTAAGACACTTCTTAAATAGCTCTATTGAAGCACTATATTTAATGTTAAAAGGCAGTGAGTTCCATAGCTTTGGCGCACATACAGAAAAGGCTCTATAGCCGTATGATTTAAGATTAAAAGTTGGCGCCTGTAACATTAACTTCGATGCAGATCTCAGGCTTCGTTGTGGAGCATAAGGCTCTAATAAATTACACAAGTACCGAGGAGCAGTGGCATTCACCACCTTATACGTAAACAGTAATATCTTAAATTCTATTCGCTGCTCAATAGGCAGCCAGTGCAATTCTAAGAAGTGGTGTAACGTGGTCTGACTTGCGAGACAAGGTAACAAGCCTAGCCGCTGAATTTAGGACATATTGCAGGCGCTGTGACAATTTCTTAGGAATACCGTAGAGCAAAGAATTACAATTGTCAAGCTTTGACGTGACAAATGCGTGAACTAAAATCTTGGCTATATCTACACTTAGAAACTTTCTAATGCGTGATATGTTCCTAATAGCATAAAAAGATGATTTGCAAATTTGCATAATATGCTTGTCCAGTGAAAGAGTCGTGTCGAATATAACTCCAATGTTCCTCGCAGAATTCGAAAGCCCAACAGATGCAGCAGCGACTTGAATATCGTCCAAGATTGGAGCGGGACGATGCTTAGCGTGGAATACCAACATCTCCGTCTTATCATCGTCTTATCATCATATGCGTACAATATTAATATACGGTAACCTTAATGAAGCAAAAACAAAGGAAATCACTGAGCGAGAAGAGACCTTTAAATGTAATAATAATAATGATAATATAATAATTCTGCATTTATATAGCGCCTTAATCCTAAACGTCCAAATGCGCTTTACATAGCTGGAAAACAGGCAAGTTAATTTACAAGAAGCACAAAATCTTACGATCTAAGCAATAACTAAACTAATAAAAACTTTCCTTAAATAAATATGCTTTTAACTTAGCTTTGAAGACTCCCACCGAGGGGCTTAACTTAATAGTTAGTGGCAACAAATTCCAGTTTTGGCACAATAACAGAAAAAGCCCTTTCTCCATAGCTCTTTAATCTAAGATTACGAGGAGGAGTATAGTACTCTACCATATTACGAATGTAGGTAGGAGCCAGATTATTTAGAGCTTTATATGTAAGAAGTAATATCTTATAAGTTATTCGTTTTTCTACGGGTAGCCAGTGGAGACGCTGAAGAACAGGTGAAATATGATCATACTTTCCACCACCAACAATAAGGCGAGCGGCGCAATTTTGAACTGACTGCAGTTTCTTAATTAAGTAAACCGGAAGTCCAATTAGGAGCGAGTTTCCAGTGTCTAGCTTACAAGTAACAAAAGCATGAACTAGAATTTTTATACTACCTTCGATAAGCACTTCTTAATTCTAGCAATATTTCTAATATGGAAAAAAGCACCCTTACAAATAGCCGCCGAAATAACTGAATTACGTAACTACGTTCGCCACGTTCGTTCGCCATTCGACGCTTGTAGACAGACAGAATATATTTTTAAACACTGATCAAATGCCCCAGCTTTTTTCAACCACTACCCTGCACAAAACACAATAGAAATTCCAAAGTGTTAATCAATCAGCCAATAGAAACGTGAGTTCAGTCGTTCAGGGGACGCTAATGAACTATGACCCTGCACAATCTTTTGTCTTGCCCCCTTCCAACATAAATCGCAGCGCCTTTGTTAGCCCCTTTGAAGTCTGCCGGGTTTCATAACCATTCCACTCTATTAACTATGTCTAGACGTTTATTCAGCCGTTTACAAAACTCATAGCAGTGTTTTACCAGACTGCGCCCTCGTGTCTTAAATCTGATATAACACCGCTGTTGATTAGCCAGGACCTGGCTTTGATCAACCCCCATGGTTGTTTCTAGCCTTGTATGCAGACGAATTTTTCCACACTCATAAATTCGAAGAAAAAAGTAGTCTGCTTACCCGAGTCCTTAATTAGTTTCCAATATACACAACTCATTGTATTATGGACCAATCAGATTTTACCTTCCATATTCTGGAAAGTGACGTAATGTTACATTTAAAAGGAGTCAGACAATACATTTGCCATTGACCAATCTTAGGAGTGTTCACTGGCGCGCCATGCCGACGTCATGCTTGCATATTGGAAACTAGACAAAAACTCGCGCGAGATGATCGCTGCTTTGCTCTGAGGTGAATATGGAATCATATTCACTGTTTGAATAGCCAATCAGAGCGCGCGAAAAGTGATATTCACTGGTGTGGTATATACTAATGTCCAATATTCTATGTATTATAACTGGTTATAAGGATGTATAATCATCATAGCCCACGATCATCAACCTCGATAGATCTGCTCATTGTAGATTCCTTCTTTCACTGTTAAGCGATACGGAGACAAATAACTTAATTTAGCGAGACAAATAAATTAATTTCGCGGTAAATTGACCTGGGTCTTCGTAGCCTGATTTTCAGACGGTACGAGGTCGTCGGCTCACTTCCTCGTCTGAAGATCAGGTTAGTTTTTTCAAAGGTCAGCAAGTTTTACTTATGTAAACATCAAATATTTACACTTTTACCACTTCCTAAAACTTTTCGAGGTAAACTAAGTCTTTTGAGCCATTTTCATTAGGTTATGCTATAATTATAGTTTGACAAATCTACACGCCGGATTGATATTATGACTGAAAATTTGGCGGGGAAGACAGTTAACATATGCACATTTCAGCTATTTCTCACACGGCTCACGCTAAATCATTGAGTAGTGCCAATTAAGAAATGGTCAATGCTTAGCGTACGAAAATCGAGTTCTCTCTGAACGCGGATAGTTGGGAGAGTACGATGGTAGCGTAAGAGTTGCTCGAGGCGAAGCCGACAGCAACTCTAGCTAACAGAGTACTCTCCCAACTATCCAAGTGCATCCAGAACTCGATTTACGCACGCTAGCATTGACCATTGCTTTTATAACACAGACAGAGGTTTTACACGTCCTTAAACTGTTTGCTTTTCTGATCACGTTACCTTGCGCACTCAGAATTCAAACACCATACAGTGCAAATTACTTTTTCACAATGTTTCAAAATATATTATTTTTCTTAATTCTGACGTAAATATACTCTATCATTGAATATCCTGTATTCCTGTCACATTTTTGTAATAAAAGCCTAAGAAAAAGGTAAAAAAAACTGCTGTGATTTGAGTGAATTTTAGTTAGCGCGCGCTGCTGACGCAACCATCACGCCATTTTCGAAGAAAGAGCGCGCACTCAAAGCAGCCGAAAATGAACGAAAGTAAAGCTTATTTGTTTGGCTAATTTTGTCATGAAAGTTATTACAAGGTAATCCTACGGGTTTCTCGTGCAATTTAGGATTAATTCACACTCGTGTATTTTTCAAAAAGCTCAAATTTTCACCTTTGGGTTTTGGTAAAAATTGTGGAAAAAATACTCCGGGTTGTGATGTCAGAGCGTGCACAATCAACGTGTACAATCCATTTTTCTTCATGGCTAGTCAACCGATTAGAGCGTGCGTTATATCGTAGCTATGTTATAACATAGTTAATAGAGTGGAATGGTTAGGAAACCCAGCGAGCTTCTTTGTTATAGGTCTTTGTTAGCTTTTTTCAACCACTACCGTGCACAAAAGACAATAGAAATTCCAATGTGTTAATCATTCAGCCAATAGAAACGCGTGAGTTCAGTCGTTGAGGGGACGCTAATGAACTATAGCCGTGCACAATCTTTTGTCTTACCCCTGCCAACCTAAATCGCAGCGCCTTTGTTTGCCCCTTTGAAGTTTGCCGGGTTTCCTAACCATTCCACTCTATTAACTATGGTTATAATCAATACTTTGCAGAATTAAATATGTGCATAAATATTAAGAAGAGTCAATTATGTAGGCTACTATGTCAAGCGGCGAGCTCTCAAAGAAGTGCACGGCATGCATCGAGGTATTCCACTATATTTAAATATTTACAACAGTTTAGCGAAATGTTTAACTTATGACACGAAAAGCATCCTGGAATGGGAACGATAGCTAAAACAAAGAAGAACTCTTAAGAAATAAACTCGCCACTTTCCCCTGACCCAGTTTCGAGTCAGTAGGTACGATAAGTCCAAAAGCTTCTCATTCACCTGCTTTCAACCTCTCTGTCACTGTAAATTGTAGTTCGCGGGTCTCTCTCGTTAATAATTTTGTACGCGCGTTGTTTTAAAGAAAACTATAGAAACCTATATACCTCTGTAAAGCTTATGAAGTGCAGAATACGCTGAATAGATTTATTTAAAAAAAATATTTAATTGTAAAGCAATACTAAGCCAAGAAACGCAAACTGACAAGGTTTATAAAAGTGAATTAGCAGCCTTCGGGTTAACGCATAAGAACAATTCAACTGCAATGTCAATCAGCATATGACAGCCTAAAAAAGGTTGTGAGCATTTGTTAATATTTTACTTCATTCAAATGCAATTAATTCCTAAAGTTTTAGTCTTCAATAATGTTCGAGTCACATTACGCGGGATACTCTACGAGGAAAGATATTTGAATATTGCTAAACGCTCACACCCTTTTCTTTGTCAGTAACTTATCTGTCTTTTGGCCGAGTTTTATCTAAATCTTGTAAATCTGCATACCCTATTAATTCATTCAAAGAGAGGGGATACGAAGAAAAACCTAGTCGGAGATTTTGCGTGTAAAGTTTTGTGAATATTTCACACTTCATCAAAGCAAATGTCAGCACTTCGAACTTCGCTGTCTTTCGCACGTTCTTCGAACCACGAGCCTTTGGTCGCTGTCCGCGAGCTCAACCTCTTCGTTTTACCGAATTCCACCTTATCGCTGGTTTCCTTTCGTTTTCGGTCCAGGGTTCGCTTTATGTTTTACCCAAGGACTTTGTTTTTCTCTTTTGGATTTCCCCATACAAACGATTGATAAAAGTCTCTAAATGCACGTTTGTTATTTCGAAGAAGGGAAGCTACAACAACAGTGTGCAAATTACTCGGATAACAGCTCCCGCTAAAAGTCCACGGGGTGCCCGTGGTACGTAAAGGGATTATAACGCCTAAATATCTCGCAAGCTTTTGAAATGTTTTTTTTTTCTGAATTGTAGAACAATCCATACACTTTTCAAATAATCAAAAATATTTCTTTACAAAAAAACATGCCTTGAAGGTATCCGGTAACCTTAAAAAAATACATAAGTTTCAAAGAATTTCAACCAAAACACTGCGTTTTTCTGTCCAGTTTTAGTCTTAACTAATTTAAGGAAGCTTTTCACGCGTTCAATGCACTCGGAGAATCCTCCCGGGTTTGTAAAAACCATAACACAAAGCCTTGGTGGTGTAGTAGTTAGCGCTTCCGCCTTTCACATCGAAGATCCGGGTTCGCACCCCGGTCAGGAAGTGATTTGTTAATCCCTCGTGCCTCGTATAATGTTAAGTACTGTTTAAAACACGAACAGTAGTGTTTTATCAAGTTTAAAAATTCGAGGGCGAAGCCCGATAATTTTTAGACTTGATAAAACACGTGGTGTGAGTGTTTTAAACGGCTTCAAAAACGCTTTAAACACGAAGTTCCGGTATAAAAAGGCGAGCCCAGGGGTTTGTCACCCTTCAGTCGTCAATCAGCCTTTGTTGAGTGAACATCTGCGTGATGCTCCGCTTGAGTGCTCCCTACTGATTGCTTATCGCGCGAAATTCAAATGAAACACAAAAATGTTTAACTTCAGAGTAAGGGCTATAGAGTTCGCAAACAGTCATAAAATACCATTGGCAGTCATAAATGGACAACTATCTTCCCTCTGGTCACTTTATTTTATGACTTGTTTAATTTTAAACCTTAAAACTCTAGCATTTCAAAGGAGAGGCTGATATCTTCGCTTGCTTTCTTCACTGCTCAGCGATTTGAATTTTAAATTTCGAGCTCGCGATGCGTGAAAAGAGGAGGAGCTAACCTATTTATACCGGAACTTCGTGTTTAAGAATGCAATGAAAGAAAGACGCACATCTCAAGGGAATGGTTACTTAATGAACCTTTGTATTCACAACGCCATGCAAAATATTCGAGTAATCACCGCCTACAATTACGAACATCTCAAGGGAATGACATGAAGAAATTACCATACTATGTTGTTTGAAGCGGCGTTTCGCAATGCAAGAATAACCTGCACTTGAAGGATTTGGTGTCGTGGTTTACCTCGATAAAGTTCAAGACTTGGAAGGCGATGTGACTGATATGACGGCAGACTCTAAATTTTTCGGACTCCGGCACAAAATATGTAAGTTTAATGCACGTTTTTATTATTTTACGGCTTTGAGTTTGGTTTAATAATTGGAACTAAACAGTGGCTCGGTAAACAAGAAATGGTAGTTGGATAACTTCATTTTAAAAATATTATCTGTGTATCTCGGTAGTCTGCTGATATTAGTAAATTTAGTGCAAAAATTATTATCTAGGTACCTAATGTTCCGTGTACTTTTTGCTTTCTTTGGGCCTTTATCAGTGAATTCTTAATTAGGATGAAACTTTATATAAAATTTCATGTTCATTAGTATTCTTTATATAAAACGTTCATCCTAATTAGCAATTCAATGAGAAAGCTGAAACATCAATAGAAATTCCATTGTCTCAATCATTAACCCCGTTTCCCTCTGGGACAGAATTCAAATCCCTCCGCGGGCCTTTTAGAATGATGAGATTTTATCAGGTATAAAGGAGCATGCACGTGACTGATTTGCTTCATCTGATTGGACAAAATGCTCATTAATTAATTATTCATGAGTTTTTGAATGCCTGTTAATCCCTCGTGCCTCGTATAATCACGTCTCCATGAGTAATGGAGATATAAAAGAACCACCGAGGACGCAAACAAATCTCTGGCGGTGACCACCCTCTGTGTCGGCAAATGAGGTCGACTTGTCGTGATGTTCTAGAGCCGACTAGCGAATGAGACTTCAACTTCCTACATGTACAATGTAACTATAACCACAGTACCAATCGCACAGCTAGTTAGTTGAAAGAATGTGACCGAGTTCCGAAACAACTGGTATAACATTTGCGAATAAAGGACATATATTTTGTCTACTCATTTACCGTTATTATTATAAGAATGGAATATAACGTAATTCAATACAGAGCAAGGCGAGTTGGACTAGGTATGAAAGTGTCGCGGTCATGTTGAATCGGCTGTTCCATTCGCATTGAGCACACATCTATACGTCTTTTGCTCGAAAAAATCCCTCTACACTATAAACAAGTATATGCAAGAGTCCTCGGAAATTAAGGATTAATCACTTGTGTTAACACGCGTGATTAATCCTTAATTTTATCGGCCCCATGCGATGACATACACAAATTACAAGCTACTGACCTTGCATTAAAGGGGCTATGTCATGGTACTGGGCATGTATCGAGTAATCGCTCGTTTATTGGCTGTTAATTGGATACAAACTGTTAAACTTCCCTCCCTCAATGCTTGATTGAAAAGAGTTTCAATATTTTCACTGGAGACTGTTAATATACACTGTTTGTTAGTCATTTTGCATATTTGCTTTGATTTTAAGCATCCCATATGGCCGAGAGATTCGTTAATTCATATCAAAATCGGCGGAATTACCGTGACACAGCCCCTTTAACACTAACAGCACATAATTCATTTCGATGTTGCGTGTCTTCTCCAGAGTGTCTTTTAACATGTTTAGTTAGGTAAAAAGACCGACTGAAGCATTTTCCACACTGCTTACACTTATATGGCTTCTCTCCCGAGTGTATTCGAACATGTTTAGTTAGGTTACCAGACTGCTGGAAGCACTTTCCACACTGCTTACAGTTATATGGCTTTTCTCCAGAGTGTATTCGAACATGATGAGTTAGGTTAGAACGCTGCTTGAAGCACTTTCCACACTGCTTACAATTATATGGCTTCTCTACAGAGTGTATTCGAACATGTTCGCTTAGGTCACCATTGTTCTTGAACCACTTTCCACACTGCTTACAAATATATGGCTTCTCTCCAGTGTGTATTCGAACGTGTTGAGTTAGGTTACCAGACTCCTTGAAGCTCTTTCCACACTGCTGACAATTATATGGCTTTTCTCCAGTGTGTATTCGAACGTGTTGAGTTAGGTGACCAGACTGCTTGAAACTCTTTCCACACTGCTTACAATTATATGGCTTTTCTCCAGTGTGTATTCGAACATGTGTAGTTAGCTGACCAGACTGCCTGAAGCACTTTCCACACTGCTTACAAATATATGGTTTTTCTCCGGTGTGTATTCGAACATGTTTAGTTACGTCAGCAGAGTTCTTGAAGCACTTTCCACACTGCTGACAATTATATGGCTTCTCTCCAGAGTGTATCCAAACATTATCTGTAGGCTCAATCTGGTTTGGAACATGGTCTTTTTGGTCAGGGAATGGTGTCTTATTATCCTCAAGATTACACAGTTTCTCTGATTGTGGACGTTTCTCGTTAGCATAGGATGAACTTCTCTGAGAAGGAGCATGGTCCATTGTTTCCTTAGACATGTCCTACAGCAACGAACACAAATTATAATTATCAAACTAATTAATAACTGATGAAGGGAAAAGGGGCAACCAATGTGCGACAAGGGATCTGTAAAACTGATACAGATTCATCCTTATTTGCATAAACGTTATCGCCAAAATAACTGATAAACATCCCTCTACATATTTACATCTACACGTTTGATAAGTATGTGTAAGCCATATACACAATTCGTTTCCGTGCTTTATAGGATTGACAAACTCTCGCCACCGATAACGCATGGCTGCTCATTCTATATCTGTTATTTAATATGCTTTAAAGGTAAAACTTGGAACTATTCTACAGGTATAATAAATTATTAACTACTACTTCTTACGATCTCAGTTTTTGCAAGAAGAAGCATGGGGCGATTTTCCCAAGAATACACGCGGGACTTGGGCTTAGTCTCCGCGCGGGACTAGGGACTCGAGGGACCACGTGTGGGAATTAAGAAGGAAGAAAAAGAAAGGAAAGGAAGGTCACATGATGGCTTGATGATCACCACATGATACATGAAACCGAACTAAAATTATCGAAAATCGAAAATATGGTAATCAGAAACTGCGCTACACGATTATAGAATTAAACCTTTTTTTCTTTTCTTTTCTTTAAGTTTACTCCGTTATTACAAATACTACAATACTACTTATAATATGGGTAGGAAAAAGGAAAGGGAACAAACGGAGGGGAATATCCAAAAACACCCAATGCACCATTCGAGGGATATTCCCCAGCTAAGACTAAGTATTATATAATATTACTATTTACAATGTACTCACTGAATCCATAAATAACAAATTATATTGTGGAGTATGAATACTAAAAAAAGGTAAAACTATTGCAAAATCTCATTATTTAAAAATGGCATAACCTAATGTTCAAATAAATTCAAACATCATATAAATAAATTCAAACGTCATATAAATAAATTCAAACGTCATATAAATAAATTCAAACATCATATAAATAAATTCAACCGGCAAGACTTTTGACTTGTTTGGCCCCTCATACTATTTATATAAATAAATTCAAACGTCATATAAATAAATTCAACCGGCAAGACTTTTGACTTGTTTGGCCCCTCATACGCTTGTATGAGGGGCCAAACAAGTCAAAAGTCTTGCCGGTTGAATTTATTTATATGACGTTTGAATTTATTTATATGATGTTTGAATTTATTTATATGGTCTTTGAATTTATTTATATGGTCTTTTAATTTATTTATATGACGTTTGAATTTATTTATATGATGTTTGAATTTATTTATATGACGTTTGAATTTATTTATATGGTCATTTAATTTATTTATATGACGTTCGAATTTATTTATATGACGTTTGAATTATTTTTTATGGTCTTTGAATTTATTTATATGACGTTTGAATTTATTTATATGGTCTTTGAATTTATTTATATGACGTTTGAATTCATTTTTCGGTGATACCTCGATTAATTTTTATGGTCTTTGAATTTATTTATATAACGTTTGAATTAGTTTTTATGGTCTTTGAATTTTCATTACATGATGCCTTGCGCTCCCAACAGGCTTCGGATACAGCTGTCTTAGCGTAGGAGCATGCGTTACAAGGGGTGATGCAATGGCAGTCGAAGGAACACGAGAAAATCTTTCTAGTTTAACAAGAGCGTGCAATGAGGCGTTAATAGATGCCATAAGCTCAATTAATTCTTCAGAAGTGAGAAGCATGGAGTTGGATTTGGTTCAAGTTCACTGAATACAAGTGTGTCCAGTGTGGGAAATGAAATTGCTAGCTTCGCGATCGGGACCTAACCCTTCAACATGTGGCAGACCATCTACACTGATCTACATTTATTACTGGACAACGCTTACACATCGAGTCCAGGAGCACGATAGCACGATAGTGCACATCGAGTAAGATAGTGCATAAAGATCTAGTAATAATACCCGACCCTGAAACAAGTGTTGTTCCAACGCATTCCAGTCGTATAAGACTTGAAAAAAGAGGTTTAGTGGTTCACGAGTTCCCGTTTAATCGGTCTTGGAGTCCAGTGGAATAGCCCACTTCCGCGATATGCTTTACTTGTCACGCACAAAGGTTTCAATACGAGGCCCCGTGCTAAATTAAATTTATTATTTTCAGAGAAAAGAATAAATTTAATTTAGCACGAAGCCTCGTATTGAATCCTTTGTGCGTGACAAGTGAAGTATATCGCGGAAGTGGACTATTTCCGCGATTAGCAATCCGAAAGCAGCTACCAAAACAAGATATGCTTTTTGAATTTGCAAAGGTAAGGTTGATGGATCCTGGATCTACTTGGGTACTATATCTTGTAATCGTTTATAATACGAATATAAAAATATTATAACCCTTAAAATTCTCTTAACTTAGTCACAATTTCATTAACTCATCACATGCTCATGGATCTGTCAGAATGAATTTTGTTAATCCAATTGTGAATTTGGATCAAAAATTAAACCGGCTCTAAGTAGTACAGGTGTAGTTAGTCATTCTGAATGATTTGGTCTCGAAAATGGATATGTTTGGGTTACACTTTTAGGTTTGTATGAAGAAAATGAATTATAACGAATCAAATGGCAATAATAACAATTCATGTCATACAAAACTTCAACCAATCACAGCACACTTTCTATGGGTTATATGATATTTTTATATTCGTATATATTATAAACGATTGCAAGATATAGTATCCAAGTAGATCAGTCCAGGATCCATCATCCTTACCTTTGCAAATTCGAAATGCATACCTTATTTTGGTTGCTGCTTTCGGATTGCTAATCGCGGCAATTCCACTGAACTCCAAGCCCAATTAAACAGGAACTTGTGAACCTCTTTTTTTCAAGTTTTATACGACTGGAATGCGTTGTAACAACAATTGTTTCAGGGTCAGGTATTATTACTAGATCTTTGTGCACTATCGTGCTCGATGTGCACTATCGTGCTATCGTCAGTGCTATCGTGCTCCTGCACTCGATGCGTAAGCATTGTCCAGTAATAAATGTAGATGGTCTCCCACATTTTGAAGGGTTAGGTCCAGATCGCGAAGCTATAGTTCAGATTAAAATTGAGGTCTAGGCGCTGCGATGGAAACATCTGGCGATTTCATTTCACACACTGGACACACTTGTATTCAGTGAACTTGAACCAAATCCAACTCCATGCTTCTCACTTCTGAAGAATTCTTCAGAATTCTTCTGAAGAATGGCATCTAATGCCTCATTGCACGCCCTTGTTAAACGAGAAAGATTTCCTCGTGCTTCGTCCGCCATTACATCACCCCTTGTAACGCATGCTCCTACGCTAAGACAGCAGTATCTGAAACCTGTTGGGCGCGCAAGGCATCATGTAATGAATAAAAACTAATTCAAACGTCATGTAAATAAATTCAAAGACCATATAAATAAATTCAAACGTCATATAAATAAATTCAAAGCCCATAAAAATTAATCAAGGTAACACCGAAAAATAAATTCAAATGTCATATAAATAAATTCGAAGACCATATAAATAAATTCAAACATCATATAAATAAATTCAAACGTCATATAAATAAATTCAACCGGCAAGACTTTTGACTTGTTTGGCCCCTCATACAAGCGAGTCATTACTTCTTAGGTGGTAATTTACCTTTCGATCTTTGCAGAAAGACAGTTTTAATATTGTAAATGCCAATATTATAATGTCCATTAATTAAATTAAATAAAAATACCATGTCCCTTGTGAATCTCCTATCAGCTAAGCTCTGTACGTTTAGCTTACTTAATCTAGTATTATAGTCATCGTTAGATTTAAGGATGAATTTGGTTGCTCTCCTCTGTACGGCTTCTAATCTGTTAATATTTCGTTGTGTGAATGGGTTCCATGTTTCATATGAATACTTCATTAAGGGCCTAATAAGACTACAATATAGAGTTTAAAGTAGTGGTGTCCTTTAGTTCCTTACAGGTTCTCTTCACTAGACCAAGCACTTTATTGACCTTTGCTGTTATGGAATCTATATGTGTATTCCATGATAGATCAGAGGTAGTAATTGCCCCTAAATGCTTATACTGTTGTACACTTTCTAAAGTTTGTCCATTTATATGATAATCACTAATGACAGGGTTATTTTTTCTAGTAATTCTCATGATCTTACACTTCTTTGTATTGATTCTCATTCTGTTCACATCACACCAAATAGAGATATTATCTCTGAAATGCTAATTATTTTATACATCTTACTATTGTCAGTATACAAAGCAATATTATTATCCTTACTGATTATCCCAGGTACATGTAGATCATTTATGTAAACAATGAAGAACAAAGGCCCTAATTAGAAACTATAAGGAACTCCAGAGGTGATTGATAACCAGTCAGAAACTCTCGGTTGTCGATTGGTCAGATTGTCCTTACACCAATTTAGGGGGCTACCACGAATCCCATACTTATGTAGCTTAGATAGTAGCCAAGGATACTATGGTTTACCAGGTCAAACGCCTTAGAGAAATCTACGAAGTCTACATCAACTTGGCCTCTGTTGTCAAGAATATTAGTCCAGTCATTTCGGTTCAGTTATGGTTAGAATATTGTTTATAGCGATATCTACATGTACATGATTGTATGCGTTTGTTTCATTGAATCGGATTTTAATATGTATATCGTATATGTATATAAAACTGTTCCCATGACCGCTTTTTAAAATTTTGTTTAAATTTTTTAACAAGAACTGGTGGTGAGCAGCACATGTACGAGAACTTGGTGGTTTCGTTTGTAAACTTTTTATTTCTCCGATGTGTTTCGTCCGTATACAACAGACTTCTTCAGGGAGTTTACAATAAAACTATTTTACAGCAGTATACACATGTATATTCGAGTCTAAAGAACATGAGTAGATTTAAACTTCCACGGAAATGACTCATTTCTGATACATGCTGTGTGATGGTAGGCGTTACACGAACAAAGAAATGTTATTAATATGTTGTTTCAGGAGCCAAAACCTTCTTTTGGCTTCCCTCGGAACCCGGAATCGTTCTTACTGAGAGAAGACGAGACTTGAGTTGGACTTTCTTTATTCGTTCTCGTTCGCTCCAACACCAACTCTAACTGCAACTTACATGTACAATTTTACGGCTCTACTTTTATAGAGTAGCTCTAGATACTTTTCATTGACAGACAACTGTCAATCTACAAGTTTCTTCTGATTGGTTAACATTAGTAATAAATGCTGATGTAAGGTAACTGGTCGCTGAGAGTAAACAGTGAAAACATTGACAAAATGAGAATAAAAGATATTCAGGATATAAATTTGGCAATGAATTAAGTTAACATAGGATTTGCCTAACTTAATTAGTACTTACACTACCGTAACAAAAACTAAGTCTTAACCGAAAATAATAAAAAGAGATAACTTTAGAGAAGAGTTCAAATTTAACTTAGTAAACACTGTATCAGATAGTACGAGGCAGGGCCTATCCTTGGCAAAACTAGGGACCGCCTATTTTGTACCCATATGTAATGATCATATAAACATGATACTATACTTTACTCCAAGCTAACACAAGTTGCCTGTACATAAGTAACAGTAAATATAATAACATACACTTCCTTAGAAGAGCAAACAGAACAAGAGTTTCTCGTAGAGTTAATGAGGTTGAAAGACATTATGTTTACTCTACTTTGATGGGTGTTTGATTATTAATTATACTCGAAAGAAGGGACAACTCATTTTATTTCCCGAAGATTATATCTGCTAATGTATATCGACCCCTTAACTAAATACTATGTTTTCATTACTACTTTTATGGCTCGTTAATCGCGACATTTGGGTGCGACAGAGCTATACTTAACTACAAGAACTAATTATAAACTCTGAAGTTCAAGATTCCCTGCTTCCATGTTTAGCTGTTTATTTAAAAACCCTTATTCTAATCTCCAATCCTTTCCTAAAATATTTAAATGGTTACATTTTATAGTGTAACAATGTGTTAATATTTTCAGGCACAAGGTTAGCGCTAATCATGTGCCCCACAACTATTCTCATTCTGATTCTCATTGCCCTTCCCCTTCCCCTCCCCTATTATACTCCAATAGATGGTTTCACTATTACTGTACATCAGTTGAATAAAACTAACAGAGTACTTTGTGTTGATTCTTTTGTTCTCCATTGTCTTAATAGTTTTCTTAGAGTTAAAAAAATTGAATAAGAAAAATAATTTGAAAAGGATTCTGGTAGTTGTATCCAACTGACGTAAGAGTACAAATCAGGAATGGTACCTTCAATGAGGAATCTGGCACATGTGCCCATCTAACTTCATGAGTGGCAGTATTGTAATCGCACAGAACTTCACCAGATTCATAAAAAGTAACATTCCAGTAAGACTCCATCCTTAATTAATCTGCAAGGAAAATACAGTTAATTTAATTCAAGAAATTGTGGAAAAACATGTTCATGTGAACAGCGGTACATAATTTAATTAACAAAAAATGTAATAATAAAAAAATAAAAAAATTGTTTTATCGTCTTAGTTGTTTCAGGTTACCCGTGTATCAGTGCAGTACCAGCCCAAAACAAATTGCATCGAAATAATATGAGGATCTGATCTAGAACTTCACACGAGCGAACACGAGTACACCAGCAAGCATTTCATCATTTAATTAACCAACATTTACAATTAAAAACAAATTCTGTTATCGTCTTAGTTGTTTCGGGTTACCTGTGTAAATGCCGCATGAAGCTGCAAAAACAGCCGATTGCATTACTACCTGTGACCCCGTGTGCGCCCAGGAATCGTTGCAGGTGAGCAATATTAATGTTTTGATTAGTCTGATATTGTGGTCATTAAAAATATTTGTTTATAGAAGTTCCCACGTACAGTCACATCGCTATTCGGTAGTACGCACACAGCTAATGTCTGCTGGTAGGATTTTTTTTTAAACCAACAAATTCTGAGATTATCTATTTTTGTTTTACAATTCAAGTCAGTTTTTATTTTACACTGTTTAACAAATAATTACAAATTAAGTGTCAAATTAAGCAATAGTTATAGTAAATAGTTTACAAGAAAAATAAAAGTTATTGAACAAGTAACGGCAGTCAAAGGAGCACAAGCTTTAGAGTTGACTGCCATAAATGGTTGGATAGCAAGTTGATTTGGTTACATACATGTATAGAACTTAAGAACAATAGAGCCTGATTTCTACGAAATCTAATAGAACAAAAACAGTATGTAGACTTATGATTACAGAGTGAATATACAAGAAAAGAAAAAGACTTAATTAAAAATAATTTATTGGAATAATATAATAAATATATTAACACATAGTACACATACAGTGAATATACAAGTCATATGAAATATTAATAGATAAATTATGAAGGCCTAAAGTTAAGTTGACTTAAGTAACAATAAGTGCAAAATATATACCCTCTTATTTTCGGGCTACCTGTGTTATACTTGTGCTAATAAAACAACTATGCCAGGGTACCTTATTCGAAGCATAGCTTTGAACTAAACTGTTGACTGCTGAAGAGATCGAGTGCCACTACATGGCAATTAAAAACAGCACATTGCCAGTTGATAAAACCTTGCGAGTTTGCTTAACCATTATGAGTTTGTTTATCGACAAAAGTTAAGACTTAAGTAACAATAAGTGCAAAATATATGCCCTCTGTTATTTTCTAAACTAAATAAATATGGTATGAGGCATCCCTAACAATTGGTTCAAAAGTTACCTAAATTGTAACAGATAGAAAGCAATATGTAAAAATTGACAACATTGAATCAACTAAAAAAACAGTATTATGTGGTGTGCCTTAAGGGTCAACCATTCGTCCCCTTCTCTTCCTTCTCTATATTAAGGACTTCCTTAATGTATCAAACAAACTATTTTCAGAATATTTGCAGATGATACCAACATATTATTTTATTCTAGTAAAAACTCAAATGACCTTGAAAATGTCATGAATGAAGAACTACCCCATATTATAGAACTACTGTAATATTAATAAATTGTCAATTAATAAAACAAAAATACATGTATATGCTTGTTAAATCACCAAGGACAATGTAAAAATTACATCAAATACTTAGGTTTTTTTATTGATGAACATGTCAACTGGGAGCCCCAAATAACACATGTGACTAGCAAAATATCTAAAAACATAGGTATCATTAATAAACTTAGACACTACATTAATCTACGAATGCTTAAAGTGTATATGAAACGAAAATTAAGTTGATCTTATTTGAACGTCCTTTCAAAATGAGAAGGATGGCGTTTTCCGTTTGTGAATAACTCATCTTGTTCCAGAAATATTCAAGTTTTTGTAATATGTAAATGGTGACGTGAAGTGAAATATCACTTAAAAAGTGATATTTCACCTAGAAAGTGAAATTTCACTTTTATGTGAAGTTTTCAGGTGAAATATCACTTTCTACAAAAGTGATATTTCACCTAAGTGATATTTCACTTCACGTCACCAAAAGTGATATTTCACTTCACGTCACCAAAAGTGATATTTCACTTCACGTCACCAAAAACCAAAAGTGATATTTCACGTCACCAAAAGTGATATTTCACGTCACCAAAAGTGATATTTCATGTCACCAAAAAGTGATATTTCACTTTTTCGAACTGGACCTTTCACCGTCGTTATTATTCCTGTTCAAGCATGATGAGTTGTCAGTTTCTTACTCAACACCGCCGTTCGCGTTCTTATTAACTAACGAAGCCAACTGCTTCAAAATAAGCATTCTTAAAATACGGCCCGCTTCCAATCTTCGGTTAACTTTTATTCCTGTTCATACTTCATGTCTTATCAGTTTCTTCAACACCGCCATTCGCATTCTTATTAACTAACGAAGCCAACTGCTTCAAAATAAGCATTCTTAAAACACGGCCCGCTTCCAATCTTCGGTTAACTTTTATTCTTGTTCACACTTCATGTCTTGTCAGTTTCTTCAACACTTTTCAAAAGTGATAATTCACTTCCCAAAAAGTGAAATATCACTTCACAAAAAGTGAAATATCACTTTCCAAAAAGTGAAATATCACTTAGTGAAGTGATATTTCACTTAAAACTGAAATATCCCCAGGGATATATCCCCAATTCTCGTTGCAATCTTTTCGAACAGTAATGTACTAAGGAAAATACACAACAATGTGCAAATCATGATGTTGCCATGGAAACACTCTTGGCCCCAGGCCACTTTCATGATAACAATAAATGCCTTGATTTCTCCTTCGTAATATACAATTTACTGCCATAGGCGCATCAGACATTTTCATACAATGTAGGCATTGTATATGCGGGGTTGAAAGAAAATTGTTTGTATAACGGAGTCATAAATTACAATCAGATATTATTTTATGTTCAAGGTCAAATGAGCCTGGGGCCAAGAGTGTTTCCATGGCAAGTCATGATTTGCAAATTGATGTGTATTCTTCTTAGTACCATACTTGTGCAAAGTATCAATTATTTTTAGCCACTATTTTCGGAGATATTCTTCATTTTGTGATCTGTCTCCAGGCTGTGTCAAGGTCATGACATCACAGGTAATCTAATTTACATATTACAAAAACCTGAACATCTCTGGAACGAGATGAGATATTCACAAAAAGGACTTTCGAAAGGACTTTCAAATAAGATGAACTTAATTTTCGTTTCATATACACTTTAAACAGCTTTACTATACTCTAATTTATCCATATCTTAGTTATGGAATATCAGCCTGAGGTAATACTTACAAAACAAAGTTAACAAAATCTTAATAAAACAAAATAAATGTACTGTCAGTATTAGGAGCATTTTCTTTGCTCAGTCTACAGAAAAAAAACATCACCTTATTATAAACTGCTAGATATACTACAACTTGAAAACATCTACTCTTTAAAGACATCTTGTTTCATTCATAAACTAAGTAACAAATTGAATATCCCTCCTGCTTTTCAAGGCTACTTGACACCGGTATCCGAGGTCCACTCATACAACACCAGATACATTGTATGCGTCAAAACAAAATTTCCATCGAACATTATAGTATCCACACCTTTAAATATCCAGCTTCAAAAATATGAGAAAACATTCCCAGCCACTTAAAAGCCTTCTCCCTTACTCAGTTAACTCTTTAACTCCCATGGGGTTTTAAACTGATTTTTGGCTCATTCTAGACTGCAACAAACTCTCCCCCCTAAGAAAACTGTAGTCACTGTTACCATGGAATTTTCATCTGACTAATAATACTGGGGGCTCAAAGTTTTTGTCGGCCATTTTTGATACGTTGACGTTGTATTGCTACGGAGCTGGAGGGAAGTTTGTTTGGGGGAATACAGAATTTAAGGCTTTTTAAAGCCTTTTTTTTTCATTTTTAGAGTGCTGGAGGACATCATTAAGTCTGACGAGAGCTTGAATCAGCACTTTCTCGAAGAACCGAGTCTGTGCCAGCTATTGTGACAGAGAAAGAGCCTCATTTTCCACTCGTGAATAGGCCAGGACGTCCTCTGTCACTTTACCGTGGGCTTTATAAATGGAGGTCTGGAGCCACCTATCATACATGTAGCTGTTTGGGAATATTGGACAACATTTACTTGCCATTGATTCCAATATGAAGCTATTAGGTCGAAATGGTTTTAGACTAATTAGTATATATTTTGAAGAATGAAGATGGGGGAAGGGCCATGACACTGTTTGGTAGGATTTCCCGGCATGCTTTGCGGTCATTATGGATGAATTTAGCTTGCTGTGAAGTGCTTGTGGACAGAATGGCTTGATTCTGGGCAAGTTTAGGTGTTGGGAGACAGAAAGTGAGGTTAGCACAAACATGAAACTCTAAATTTTATGTGAAATATGCATTTTTGTGAGAAAATTTAGAATCTTAGGAGAAATATTTGTTTCTGTAACTGTCATTTTAGTCCCTTTTTCTGCAGTGAAATAATGTCAACTATAGTTAACTTATGCAAAGAAAGGAGGATTTAGATGAAATTATTCATTTTTAATATGCCTAATGCAGTTCAATAGGTTCATTTGTCTATACATTAAGGTGTGTGGGAATCTCAGGGCATTGCTCTTTGAACTTAGTCAGATTTAAACCCTCAAAGCAAGTAACCAGTAATAGTGCCATATGGCACTCTTGGGAGGTAAAGGGTTAAAGAATCAATACAAAAAATATTTACCGTATTAAATCAACAAAACTGACATATAATATTATAAGCACAATTATATTATATGTACTTTTGTCTGCCTGACCATTATTTTGTTGTTATGATAAATATTATAAACATACATATACATTGTATGTAGTATATAAATAGATATAGATAAGTGTGTGTGTGTATCTATATGTTTATACATGTATATTGTACAAACATGATCTGTACTTTTTTCTCAGATTCTCTCTCTTTTCCTTCTCTTTTTCACTATCTTTTGTTCTTGTTTCATAATAATATTTACAATAATAATTATTACATCATACACGATTATATTTATGTAGTAATTTTCTTCAATATTTGTACAAGTTTACTATAGGCAGTGATTAACTCTATATTATATTTAAGAAATAGAAAACGTTTACCATGTTTACATAGCCTGATGCAAACACTCAGGAAAGTTTGGGAGTATTCTCAAGTTTTTGTGTAAACCTTCGGTCTCGGGTTTACACAACAACTTGAGAATTCTCCCAAACTTCCCCTCGTGTTTGCATCAGGCTATGTAAACATGGTAAACGTTTTCTATTTCTTTTATAAAATAGATGCAAGATCGAGCGCGAAACGATTTTTAAAAACTTTTTCGTTAATGTCAATCGCGAAATTCTCCATACATTGTAAAATGTCAATCATATTCACTTGTGAAGTTGGCCGTGTTTACTCTGCGTACGAATCGACATGGAACAAGAGGCGAGAGAAAGTACTAGTGTGCTTTTATGCTCCCAAAACTAGCTTTTTAAAAGACAAAAATGCAAAATAATAGGAAAACCTCAAAGTATTGATCCATATCGGGCTAGACATTCAACGAAAATCGTCCTGGATTACGAAAATCGACACGAAAACCACTTTAAACAAAACTGCTGCAAATTCAAAGACGAACTGGACAGCCGAAAAGCATTAAGCATTACAGAAAAGATAATTTGTCCTGCCTGGAAAAAGTGTTCCTGTTTCGGCCATGATATTCTGGGACTGAGGAATCTCTTGCTGGATATTTGGAGCCAGTATTTGTAGTTCATGGCTTGGAATTGCTCGGCTCGAACTGACAACTTCGATTAGCAGGTTTGTGCCTTTGTATTGTTTCAGATCTTTATTTCCCATCTTCAGGCATCATATTTGAAAGCCAGAGAATGTCGGATTAGAGCTTATAATCTATATTACTTTGATGTGGAGATGACTGTTTGGGTATCTTTCAATGCAATTTTTGAATCCAAATTTAAGAGTACTTTCGAGTCTATACGGGATGCTAGCTAGCAGCCGTGCGAGATTAGAGCTTCAGAGTTCTGTAGCTTCTCGCTTGTGTATTTCTTTTTAGTCACATTTTCTTGCCAGCATCCCACTCTGAATGAAAAAAAGATTTCATAGACTGAATCGAACCAAAACTAGTTACATGTGTTTTTAAGTTAGTCAGTTATTTTCACCATTTTTTGCAGAAAAAAAGCAAAAACTACAATGTATGACGTCATTTCCATGTTTACATAGCCTCATGCAAACACGGCTTTCAACCAATCAGAGCGCGCGTTTTCTTTGGGTTATTTTATAAATATGTTTCTCTTTTCTTTTTAATATATGTAAACTGAACAGTGTAAATAAACTTGAACTTGGTTTTGTAGTAAATATATCTTGTATTTATTTTTGAATGCTTGATGGTGTAGATTTTTAAAAGTAGTGGTGTCAGTCTCTCAAACAACTGAGCTTGCATATTTGAGGGTAATATTTCACAATAGCTACATGTAGGCCTATTTGCATTATGTCATGCTCTTGTCACCCTCCAAGCCTCACTTTTGTGTTGAGAGGAAACATTGTACCAAATAGCCCACTTCTGCAATATGCTTAACTTGTCACGCACAAACGTTTCAATACGAGGCCCGGTGCTAAATTAAATGTTTTCTTTTCTCTGAAAAGAATTTTTTTTTAGCATGGGGCCTCGTATTGAAACCTTTGTGTGTGAGAAGTAAAGCATATCGCGGAAGTGGGCTATTGAGGCATACATGGTCATTTCAAGTTCTATAATTAGAATAACACAGAATCCAATTCCAATTATTGTTTAATTTCATAAGCATGTTAAAATATTCGCATCTGATCTTTATGGTCATTGTAAATGACCATAAAGATCGTCCGCTCATATTTTATCTACCACATGTGAATATTTACAGTAGAGGCTGGTCTGAGGATGTTAGAAAAAGTAAAGGAGTACATTATGTTTTTGAATTGATTTTGTGAATTAAGGTTTACTACATAATTTTAGTTTATAAATGTTATCCAAAGTTAAGATACCTATTAATTTAAAGTAGGATGAGGTATTTTCCCTGGCAAGTGCAAAAAAGATATTTCTGAGACATTGATTCTGTTTACATTATTTGGTCAGGATTGATTTTAGATTTCATGATTTGTATGTATTGTTGCCCCAACTTAGTATATAAAGGTACATGTATGGGTAGATAAGAGTCAGTATACTGTAGTGTTTATAAATTATATATATATGTCGTAGGTCAAATATATACATTGGTTTAAATATATTTAAACCAGTTCATATTTTTGTGAGAAAAATAAACTGGTTTAATTTTTTCTAAAATTTTAAAACTGGTTTATTCAACTACAATAGGTCATTTTTCCCCCAAGATTCTAAAAAGGGAACTTATGTTCACTAAGGTTAGGTTTATTAAAAAAATTGGGTTAGGGTTTGGATTACAAAATTTTTAATCATTTAATGTAGTTCACAGGACCATTGAAGAAGCGTTATTTTTCTGTGTTGTTCAGTGATCTAGCCCTAAAAAAAAACCTAAATTAATGAGTGTTTTTAAATGTAGAGGTAGGGTTTAGATTAGTTCACAGCTTCCTTGCCTTGTCAAACTTTCAACGAGATTACTCCGTAGTTTTACCCATAATTTAAAATCTGAAAGTGGAGACTGCTAGCAAGTCCCTTCTACTGCACAATGTTTTTAGAATGGCTAAACATGGTTCCAGATAGTTGGCAGGGTCTGTTCTATAAAAGGGATGTCTGTAAGTACAATGTAGGGACTGCCAACTCTTTTGTAAGTTTTGCACCAACCGTCAAATTCCTCATCAGCCCAGCAATGGGAAATGCCATTGGTTAGTTTTTCCAGAGCTGTCAGCAGCTCGTCAAAATGACTCGAGTCAGTCATATCATCACAGTTGAGTGTAAAGCTATGGCATTCATGTACTGAAGTGCTGCTCATAAAAGAGATTCTAGATCGCCTGAATTTAAAACACTACATTTGCAGCAACCTTCTAATTCTTTTAAGCTTAAAAGCTCTCCATGCTTTGTTTAAACGTTGTGTCAAACTGTCAATAACATGAATGCTCTATGTGCAAAATTTCGCCAAGTTCATCAACAGCAATCAGTTTGGATTGTCGATCTACTAGGATTCTCAGGTTTGACCAATACTTGATGCTGCAAATACCACTGTTGTTGTTTGACTTAGCAGTACATTTCGACTTCGCTTTGCATTGATTCTTGATCTTTAATTTTCTTCCCCGTTTCTTAGGCAAGTTAAAAATGTTGAGACACAAATTGGAACGAAATGTTCCAGTTGTTATAAATATTCTTAAACAGAGATTTTCAAAGTCTGCACTTATCATGTAAACCAAAGAATACAGATACAGCATCATCTCCTTTTATTCTGGACTAGTTTTTAGCAGTTTCAATCACACTACTGTACTGCTGATCAAAAATAAAATATAAAATCGCTGATAGAGACTTGCCTAAATGTACACGTCCCTAGGGAGTAATTACATGTAGGAGGTGGATCTGTACAAAAATATGATCCTTTTGACAGCACGGTCGGTACAAAACTTACAAGAGTCGGCAGTCCCTACTTACAGACCCAGCCAACTACATTGTATGTGTACCATGTCTAGCAATCATTAACCATCTGGAACCATGTTTAGCCATCAGTGAAAAAGGGACTTGCTTGCAGTCTACTAGACATACATGTATACAATAGAACTTTCCATAGCAATTGCTTGATGGTACTTTTTTTGTCCAAGCAGTGCTCGACCGTAACTTTTACATACTGACCCTTGGGCTAGTGATGTTTAAAAGTTACTAGCCCACTGCCATGAGAGTGCATGAGTCAAAACCAAGATGGCGGCTTGTCCGTGAGCTCCTGGGGTCTAGTAGTTTCCAGTCCTCCATCTCCAATAGAACGTTTGCAAAATGTTGTAAAACATTTGGGCACGCGATGGGAACAGAACGCAATATCACTTTTATTTCTCCTGTTTTTGCACTCAAGCTTTTCTTTTTTTCAATAATAATCCTTTACCTCAACACCTACTAGCCCTGTGGCTAGTATTTCTCAAATTTTACTAGCCCAGGTGCAATTTTTACTAATCCCGGGCTAGCTGTGGACTACTGCTAAGGTCGAGCACTGCCAAGGTCGATTGTTAGCTAAATGTAGTCCTGAATTTCGCGTCAACAAAAACATGCTCAAAGTCGCATTCATCAAAGCTTAGTAACCATGTATTTTATTGGAAGAGAGAAAACTGGACACTTGAATGCTGCCATGTGTGCACAGGACAAAATCTAAACATGCAGTGCAGTGCAGCCTTTTCATCTGCGGTACGTGGTTATCACATCTACAAGGACATCTGGAAGTCATCTATCGGGGAGAAACTGATTGCTCATAGAAGTAGAACAATGAAGTAGAACAATGCATCGGGTTATGATAACAAATCTGCATTGTTAATGCAATGGCTGGTCAGTGCAGCAATTATTGTTTCAGCTTTCAACATTTTTTTTTTCTCAGCACTTTAGGGTTTTCCGTTTTATTCAGCACTATTTCTGTGTTTACAATGTACCTGTGAGCCCTAGCTCTAAATACTTGATAACTTATTTTGTAACGGTTAGGGTTAGTTTTGGGGTCAGGGTATGGTTTGTGTTAGATTATTTACTCATGCCCAGTACATTTTAACCATGGGAGATCTGCTGTCCCTTATTCCTTATGTAACTTACATTGGACTCTAACCAAACAAAGTCCCCAGTGAGAGAGGGCAAGGTAGTGCCCAGTCCTGACCGCATGCCAACCGTTTCGATTTGGCCCACTTTCACTGCTCCCAAATCAAAATGGCTGCAACTGAGTGATTTGGTGATGGCAGCTACATTTACAGATGTACTGACTGAAAATGTTTAAATATTTACTGGCCGATGCAGCGGTGAAGGTACAGTAAGATGTGATTGAGAACAACTTTAGAATAGTACCCGGCCACCAAAACTTGGGAGGCATACACAATGTAGCTACTGGCTCATACATACAATTGTATAGTGTAGAGATGACTACGGGCTGAGTACTTGGCTACAAGGCTATGAGGCTCGTGCTTGACTACATGGCTACATGCATACATGTATATGCTTCAGAACACATGCTTCACTACATGGTGACAACAACACAGAAATATAATGCTTTTTAAATGTTTCTGTGAATCAATCCAAACCCTAACCCTAACCGTCAACAACGGATGCTCACTAATTTAGGGTTTGGAATAATTATAGAATATCCCGTAACTTGGATCATTAATAATTCATTTTCTCAACTTTTCATATAAACCTTCTAAAAACCTAACCTGGAATTTTAAAAAAACCTACCTATTTTCAACCAAAAGTCATTCATAGAACGATACTACATACACCTGCACTATAATGGAGAATTTGACAAAGTTTTGGAACAGTTTTTATAAGTGATCTTTTGACATTCGGGGTATTCTATAATAATTATTATTGTACCCTGATCCAAACTTGAACTTAAAAACCCTAACATCAATCTGCCCCCTCGTCGGGTAGGCACCTGAGTGACTAAGTTATTATAGACAGGTGTATATTGAGGACCTATATTGAACCGTACCAGTTACATTTTGTAAATGATCAATGCATCATACATCATGGTTCTTGTTAGCAATAACTTTGGAAAATATCTGAAGTGACCCATTTCTAAATATTCAATATAATCTGATTTTAAAATACCTGTTTTAAAATAACCACGAATGCTATGATGACTGATGTAGCCAACAAACAGAAAAGTCGCCTTCGGATCTCGTTGATGCACTGCATTTTTTACGAATTATAAAGACAGGACAAAATACTTCCGAATATCGAAAGGCATGGAAATGGAGATGTGTCTTGCATGCAACTCCATCCATGTACTCTCATGTTGTCTTCCAAGCCTTTGAAGTTTAGAGGACGACATTTTTAAAGGCGCTGCACAAATGATAGACTCACATGGTGGAGAGCCTTGCTGTAAAACTGCCGGATTCTTGAATAATAACCTAAACCGTTACAATACACTTTCAGTTAGTCTCTTTGTGTCCGTGTCCACCTAGACCATTGTGTAATTTGGCCATACTCACTTGGATTGACAAAGGAACATATACCTCGCATTCTTGTGTTTTACAAGCCAAGTAGCCATGTACAAATGTAGCCACAGATTCGTACATGTAGCCACCTCTACACCATACAATTGCAGGTACATGTATGTATGTAGCCAGTAGCTACGACTCCCATGTTTTAGTGGCCAGGTATTCTAAAGTTGAGCTTTCCTGCAGAATACCCTGCCACTTCAGGAATGTGTGGTTAGGTTTTGTTAAAATGGTTGGGTGGGCCGTTGTATGGAAACAATGGCAAACAATAGAATATGAATTATTAATAAGTACATTCCTGAAGTGGCAGGGTATTCTGCAGTTACTCTCTAAAATTGTACCTGCGATTGTTTGGGATTTTCAGGGTATAAAAGTGGCGAGAGTTAGACTTGTTGAAATCCTTCGTCTCCTACCTTTCGGCTTTCGTTGCCGTTGGTATAGTGTACAGAAAACTCGCCGAAAAATGCTGAAATTGACACCAAACGCGGCCCATGGACAAACAAACACATGCTGTACGTATTGTCACTTTTTCAGAAAATCCAAGACTAAAAAAAATATTTTTCCATACAAATGTTAGTAAATATTTATGGGCGGCCGTTACCACCAAAAATACAGAACAGGAATCATTTAACAAAGAATTGTGGAATGATCAATACAAAACACGAACGGAATAGACAGAAATGAAACCATCTAACTATCGCTTGCCAAATGGAATAGACAAAACACAAATGATAAAGACAAAACACGAACGATCTAACTACCGACGTAGAAATGATTCAACCAAGTATCAAATGATCAATACATTAAAACACGAACGGAATAGACAGAAATGAAATCATCTAACTATCTCTTGTCAAATGGAACAGACAAAACACAAATGGTAAAGACAAAACACGAACGATCTAACTACCGACGTAGAAATGATTCAACCAAGTATCAAATGATCAATACAAAACACGAACGGAATAGACAGAAATGAAGTCATCTAACTATCTCTTGTCAAATGGAACAGACAAAACACAAATGGTAAAGACAAAACACGAACGATCTAACTACCGACGTAGAAATGATTCAACCAAGTATCAAATGATCAATACAAAACACGAACGAAATAGACAGAAATGAAATCATCTAACTATCTCTTGTCAAATGGAACAGACAAAACACAAATGGTAAAGACAAAACACGAACGATCTAACTACCGACGTAGAAATGATTCAACCAAGTATCAAATGATCAATACAAAACACGAATGATCCAACTCGCTTATGTCAAATGGAAAGATAATAATGAAATGATCCAACCTAAATACAAACGATCCAACGCAAAGTAATTCAATTCAACGTAAACACGAACGGTTTGGCGTGATGTCAAATGATCAAGTCAACAGTCAAATGGTTCAGTCAACAGTCGAATGGTTCAGTCGACGGGGGGTCTCCATGACGTCACGCACTGCAAAATTGGCGGCAAAACAAAGCTGCCATGTTTGGACATGTTTGTCTCCTGAGTTGGTTCTACTATAAATCGATTCTGGTACTAAGTGTTTATTGCTATTTTACATCATCCTGAGAAGTTGTTAATAATATTTTATCAGCTTGTTTAGCTAGTCACCCAAATTAGTCTAGTCTAGCTATGAAAATCGAAGGTCTTCCCAGTTGCAAAGTGGGCTTGAACTGATCTATATTACAGGCGCGGATCCAGAAAAAAATCTGACCGGTTTCCGACTTCCCAATTCAAACTCCAAAATTGGAAATTTTACTGAACCCCCTCCCCTTTAAATCTGGAAATTTTGACCGGTTTCCGTAAACCGTTTAAACCGGTCTGGATCCGCGCCTGTATTATGATTCCTCTTAGACTTTAATAGTTCTTAATTACATCATTGATTATAACACAAAAATATCCGAACATTTAACTTTCATTTGGAATGTTCTGTCATGGTTCAGTTCAAAGAGAAATCAGACGCCTCTATACTTACGGATTTCCGGCCTCGGACTTTAAATGCATGCATACCTGGAGCCATTAGCTCCTGCATGTGCATACCTCGTTCAAACTGCTACAAGTTCGCATCAAAATTTTCACCGGAATACAACACTTCACATATGTAATTGTTGTGAGCCTCTGTAAATCCGCCTAAGCAGATGTTCTCAAGTGGAAAAGTACATGTATGTGATTTTTTTTGAAATCCAGTTAACATACTCTCTTCGTCAGTAGAAATGATCCACGAAATACTCACTCAACATCTTTATCAATCGCCACTGACATTTGACTCAGAATCAGAATACCAGTTCTACCAAGAATGCACGAAATATGCATAAGAGTGCACCGAATATGAGACTATTTCAGGTAGTTACAGTGAAATGGCTTTTCATCACCATATATAGTAAATCCCATTTCTCGAGCGAGCATATAAGATTTTTGCTTATTATGGAAAGAAAATAATATTTATTTGCACAATTTATATACAAATGTAATACAAACTTCTCTGTTGAAACATCTGATACGGCAATTTGCCTCGACCATGCTAAGGCCATCCCAATAAATGTTTTGTTTACCATCATCCGACCGACTCTTTTTGGGGGGAAATCCAAAAGAAATTCAAAGTTT
>JAOWCC010000604.1:0-62735 GCA_030867875.1 Actinernus sp. WN-2022 | reverse complement strand
AATGATGAATCAGGAGTGATGAATGATGAATGATGAATCAGGAATCTGGAATGATGAATCAGGAATGATGAATGATGAATCAGGAATGATGAATGATGAATCAGGAATGATGAATCAGGAATCTGGAATGATGAATCAGGAATGATGAATGATGAATCAGGAATGATGAATCAGGAATGATGAATCAGGAATCAGGAATCAGGAATGATGAATCAGGAATCAGGAATCAGGAATCAGGAATGATGAATCAGGAATGATGAATCAGGAATGATGAATGACGAATCAGGAATGATGAATGATGATTCAGGAATGATGAATGATGAATCAGGAATCAGGAATGATGAATCAGGAATGATGAATGTTGAATCAGGAATCAGGAATGATGAATCAGGAATAAGGAATGATGAATCAGGAATGATGAATGATGAATGAGGAATGATGAATCAGGAATGATGAATCAGGAATCAGGTATCATGAATGATGATCAGGAATCAGGAATGATGAATCAGGAATCAGGAATCAGGAATGATGAATCAGGAATCTGGAATGATGAATGATGAATCAGGAATGATGAATGATGAATCAGGAATGATAAATCAGGAATCAGGAATGATGAATGATGAATCAGGAATCAGCAATGATGAATCAGGAATCAGGAATGATGAATCAGGAATGATGAATGATGAATCAGGAATCAGGAATGATGAATCAGGAATAAGGAATGATGAATCAGGAATGACGAATCAGGAATCAGTATCAGGAATGATGAATGATGAATCAGGAATCAGGAATGATGAATCAGGAATCAGGAATGATGAATCAGGAATGATGAATGATGAATCAGGAATGATGAATGATGAATCAGGAATGATGAATCAGGAATGATGAATCAAGAATCAGGAATCAGAAGTTATTAATCAGGAATCAGGAATGATCAATCAGGAATCAGGAATGATGATTCAGGAATGAGGAATGATCAATCAGGAATCAGGAATGATGAATCAGGAATGAGGATTGATGAATCAGGAATGAGGAATGATGAATCAGGAATGATGAATGATGAATGATGAATCAGGAATGATGAATCAGGAATCTGGAATGATGAATCAGGAATGATGAATGATGAATCAGGAATGATGAATCAGGAATGATGAATCAGGAATCAGGAATCAGGAATGATGAATCAGGAATCAGGAATCAGGAATCAGAATGATGAATCAGGAATGATGAATCAGGAATGATGAATGACGAATCAGGAATGATGAATGATGATTCAGGAATGATGAATGATGAATCAGGAATCAGGAATGATGAATCAGGAATGATGAATGTTGAATCAGGAATCAGGAATGATGAATCAGGAATAAGGAATGATGAATCAGGAATGATGAATGATGAATGAGGAATGATGAATCAGGAATGATGAATCAGGAATCAGGTATCATGAATGATGAATCAGGAATCAGGAATGATGAATCAGGAATCAGGAATCAGGAATGATGAATCAGGAATCTGGAATGATGAATGATGAATCAGGAATGATGAATGATGAATCAGGAATGATAAATCAGGAATCAGGAATGATGAATGATGAATCAGGAATCAGCAATGATGAATCAGGAATCAGGAATGATGAATCAGGAATGATGAATGATGAATCAGGAATCCGGAATGATGAATCAGGAATAAGGAATGATGAATCAGGAATGATGAACGATGAATCAGGAATGACGAATGATGAATCAGGAATGACGAATCAGGAATCAGTATCAGGAATGATGAATGATGAATCAGGAATGATGAATCAGGAATGAGGAATGATGAATCAGGAATGAGGAATGATCAATCAGGAATGATGAATGATGAATCAGGAATCAGCAATGATGAATCAGGATTCAGGAATGATCAATCAGGAATCAGGAATGATGAATCAGGAATGAGGAATGATGAATCAGGAATGATAAATGATGAATCAGGAATCAGGAATGATGAATCAGGAATGAGGAATGATGAATCAGGAATGATGAATCAGGAATCAGGAATGATGAATCAGGAATGATGAATGATGTATCCGGAATCAGGAATGATGAATCAGGAAAGAGGAATGATGAATCAGGAATCAGGAATGGTGAATCAGGAATCAGGAATGATGAATCAGGAATCAGGAATGATGAATCAGGAATGATCAATCAGGAATGATGAATGATGAATCAGGAATCAGCAATGATGAATCAGGATTCAGGAATGATGAATCAGGAATGATGAATGATGAATCAGGAATCAGGAATGATGAATCAGGAATCAGGAATGATGAATCAGGAATCAGGAATGATGAATCAGGAATGATGAATGATGAATCAGGAATGATGAATCAGGAATGATGAATCAGGAATCAGGAATGATGAATCAGGAATCAGGAATGATGAATCAGGAATCAGGAATGATGAATCAGGAATGAGGAATGATGAATCAGGAATGATAAATGATGAATCAGGAATCAGGAATGATGAATCAGGAATGAGGAATGATGAATCAGGAATGATGAATCAGGAATCAGGAATGATGAATCAGGAATGATGAATGATGTATCCGGAATCAGGGATGATGAATCAGGAAAGAGGAATGATGAATCAGGAATCAGGAATGGTGAATCAGGAATCAGGAATGATGAATCAGGAATCAGGAATGATGAATCAGGAATGATCAATCAGGAATGATGAATGATGAATCAGGAATCAGCAATGATGAATCAGGATTCAGGAATGATGAATCAGGAATGATGAATGATGAATCAGGAATCAGGAATGATGAATCAGGAATCAGGAATGATGAATCAGGAATCAGGAATGATGAATCAGGAATGATGAATGATGAATCAGGAATGATGAATCAGGAATGATGAATCAGGAATCAGGAATGATGAATCAGGAATCAGGAATGATGAATCAGGAATCAGGAATGATGAATCAGGAATGATGAATGATGAATCAGAATGATGAATCAGGAATGAGGAATGATGAATCAGGAATGAGGAATGATCAATCAGGAATCAGGAATGATGAATCAGGAATGAGGAATGATGAATCAGGAATGAGGAATGATCAATCAGGAATGATGAATGATGAATTAGGAATCAGGAATGATGAATCAGGAATCAGGAATGATGAATCAGGAATGAGGAATGATGAATCAGGAATGAGGAATGATCAATCAGGAATGATGAATGATGAATCAGGAATCAGCAATGATGAATCAGGAATCAGGAATGATGAATCAGGAATGATGAATGATGTATCAGGAATCAGGAATGATGAATCAGGAAAGAGGAATGATGAATCAGGAATCAGGAATGGTGAATCATGAATCAGGAATGATGAATCAGGAATCAGGAATGATGAATCAGGAATCATGAATGATGAATCAGGAATCAGGAATCATGAATCATGAATCATGAATCAGGAATCAGGAATGATGAGTCAGGAATGATGAATGATGAATCAGGAATGATGAATGATGAATCAGGAATGATGAATCAGGAATCTGGAATGATGAATCAGGAATGATGAATGATGAATCAGGAATGATGAATCAGGAATGATGAATCAGGAATGATGAATCAGGAATCAGGAATCAGGAATGATGAATCAGGAATCAGGAATCAGGAATCAGGAATGATGAATCAGGAATGATGAATGACGAATCAGGAATGATGAATGATGATTCAGGAATGATGAATGATGAATCAGGAATCAGGAATGATGAATCAGGAATGATGAATGTTGAATCAGGAATCAGGAATGATGAATCAGGAATAAGGAATGATGAATCAGGAATGATGAATGATGAATCAGGAATGATGAATCAGGAATGATGAATCAGGAATCAGGTATCATGAATGATGAATCAGGAATCAGGAATCAGGAATGATGAATCAGGAATCAGGAATCAGGAATCAGGAATGATGAATCAGGAATCAGGAATAATGAATCAGGAATGATGAATGATGAATCAGAAATCAGGAATGATGAATCAGGAATCAGGAATGATGAATCAGGAATCAGGAATGATGAATCAGGCATGATGAATCAGGAATCAGGAATCAGGAATGATGAATCAGGAATCAGGAATGATGAATCAGGAATGAGGAATGATGAATCAGGAATGAGGAATGATCAATCAGGAATGATGAATGATGAATCAGGAATCAGCAATGATGAATCAGGATTCAGGAATGATGAATCAGGAATGATGAATGATGAATCAGGAATAAGGAATGATGAATCAGGAATCAGGAATGATGAATCAGGAATCAGGAATGATGAATCAGGAATGATGAATCAGGAATGATGAATCAGGTATCATGAATCAGGAATCAGGAATGATGAATCAGGAATCAGGAATGATGAATCAGGAATGATGAATGATGTATCAGGAATCAGGAATGATGAATCAGGAAAGAGGAATGATGAATCAGGAATCAGGAATGGTGAATCATGAATCAGGAATGATGAATCAGGAATCAGGAATGATGAATCAGGAATCAGGAATGATGAATCAGGAATCAGGAATGATGAATCAGGAATCAGGAATGATGAATCAGGAATGAGGAATGATCAATCAGGAATGATGAATGATGAATCAGGAATCAGCAATGATGAATCAGGATTCAGGAATGATGAATCAGGAATGATGAATGATGAATCAGGAATAAGGAATGATGAATCAGGAATCAGGAATGATGAATCAGGAATCAGGAATGATGAATCAGGAATGATGAATGATGAATCAGGAATGATGAATCAGGAATGATGAATCAGGAATGATGAATCAGGTATCATGAATCAGGAATCAGGAATGATGAATCAGGAATCAGGAATGATGAATGATGTATCAGGAATCAGGAATGATGAATCAGGAAAGAGGAATGATGAATCAGGAATCAGGAATGGTGAATCATGAATCAGGAATGATGAATCAGGAATCAGGAATGATGAATCAGGAATCAGGAATGATGAATCAGGAATCATGAATGATGAATCAGGAATCAGGAATGATGAATCAGGAATGATGAATGATGAATGATGAGTCAGGAATGATGAATCAGGAATCAGGAATGATGAATCAGAAATGATGAATCAGGAATCAGGAATGATGAATCAGGAATCAGGAATGATGAATCAGGAATCAGGAATCAGGAATGATGAATCAGGAATCAGGAATGATGAATCAGGAATCAGGAATCAGGAATGATGAATCAGGAATAAGGAATGATGAATCAGGAATGATGAATGATGAATCAGGAATCAGGAATGATGAATCAGGAATCAGGAATGATGAATCAGGAATCAGGAATGATGAATCAGGAATGATGAATGATGAATCAGGAATGATGAATCAGGAATGATGAATCAGGAATCAGGAATGATGAATCAGGAATCAGGAATGATGAATCAGGAATCAGGAATGATGAATCAGGAATGATGAATGATGAATCAGGAATGATGAATCAGGAATGAGGAATGATGAATCAGGAATGAGGAGTGATCAATCAGGAATCAGGAATGATGAATCAGGAATGAGGAATGATGAATCAGGAATGAGGAATGATCAATCAGGAATGATGAATGATGAATTAGGAATCAGGAATGATGAATCAGGAATCAGGAATGATGAATCAGGAATGATGAATCAGGAATCAGGAATGATGAATCAGGAATCAGGAATGATGAATCAGGAATGATGAATGATGTATCAGGAATCAGGAATGATGAATCAGGAAAGAGGAATGATGAATCAGGAATCAGGAATGGTGAATCATGAATCAGGAATGATGAATCAGGAATCAGGAATCATGAATCAGGAATCAGGAATGATGAATCAGGAATCATGAATGATGAATCAGGAATCAGGAATGATGAATGATGAATCAGGAATCAGGAATGATGAGTCAGGAATGATGAATGATGAATCAGGAATGATGAATGATGAATCAGGAATGATGAATCAAGAATCTGGAATGATGAATCAGGAATGATGAATGATGAATCAGGAATGATGAATCAGGAATGATGAATCAGGAATCAGGAATCAGGAATGATGAATCAGGAATCAGGAATCAGGAATCAGGAATGATGAATCAGGAATGATGAATGACGAATCAGGAATGATGAATGATGATTCAGGAATGATGAATGATGAATCAGGAATCAGGAATGATGAATCAGGAATGATGAATGTTGAATCAGGAATCAGGAATGATGAATCAGGAATAAGGAATGATGAATCAGGAATGATGAATGATGAATCAGGAATGATGAATCAGGAATGATGAATCAGGAATCAGGTATCATGAATGATGAATCAGGAATCAGGAATGATGAATCAGGAATCAGGAATCAGGAATCAGGAATGATGAATCAGGAATCAGGAATAATGAATCAGGAATGATGAATGATGAATCAGAAATCAGGAATGATGAATCAGGAATCAGGAATGATGAATCAGGAATCAGGAATGATGAATCAGGAATGATGAATCAGGAATCAGGAATGATGAATCAGGAATGATGAATGATGTATCAGGAATCAGGAATGATGAATCAGGAAAGAGGAATGATGAATCAGGAATCAGGAATGGTGAATCATGAATCAGGAATGATGAATCAGGAATCAGGAATGATGAATCAGGAATCAGGAATGATGAATCAGGAATCATGAATGATGAATCAGGAATCAGGAATGATGAATCATGAATCAGGAATCAGGAATGATGAGTCAGGAATGATGAATGATGAATCAGGAATGATGAATCAGGAATGATGAATCAGGAATCAGGAATGATGAATCAGGAATCAGGAATGATGAATCAGGAATCAGGAATGATGAATCAGGAATGATGAATGATGAATCAGGAATGATGAATCAGGAATGAGGAATGATGAATCAGGAATGAGGAGTGATCAATCAGGAATCAGGAATGATGAATCAGGAATGAGGAATGATGAATCAGGAATGAGGAATGATCAATCAGGAATGATGAATGATGAATGATGAATCAGGAATGATGAATCAGGAATCTGGAATTATGAATCAGGAATGATGAATGATGAATCAGGAATGATGAATCAGGAATGATGAATCAGGAATCAGGAATCAGGAATGATGAATCAGGAATCAGGAATCAGGAATCAGGAATGATGAATCAGGAATGATGAATGACGAATCAGGAATGATGATTCAGGAATGATGAATGATGAATCAGGAATCAGGAATGATGAATCAGGAATCAGGAATGATGAATCAGGAATAAGGAATGATGAATCAGGAATGATGAATGATGAATCAGGAATGATGAATCAGGAATGATGAATCAGGAATCAGGTATCATGAATGATGAATCAGGAATCAGGAATGATGAATCAGGAATCAGGAATCAGGAATCAGGAATGATGAATCAGGAATCAGGAATAATGAATCAGGAATGATGAATGATGAATCAGAAATCAGGAATGATGAATCAGGAATCAGGAATGATGAATCAGGAATCAGGAATGATGAATCAGGAATGATGAATGATGAATCAGGAATGATGAATCAGGCATGATGAATCAGGAATCAGGAATCAGGAATGATGAATCAGGAATCAGGAATGATGAATCAGGAATCAGGAATGATGAATCAGGAATCAGGAATGATGAATCAGGAATGATGAATGATGTATCAGGAATCAGGAATGATGAATCAGGAAAGAGGAATGATGAATCAGGAATCAGGAATGGTGAATCATGAATCAGGAATGATGAATCAGGAATCAGGAATGATGAATCATGAATCAGGAATCAGGAATGATGAGTCAGGAATGATGAATGATGAATCAGGAATGATGAATGATGAATCAGGAATGATGAATCAGGAATCTGGAATGATGAATCAGGAATGATGAATGATGAATCAGGAATGATGAATCAGGAATGATGAATCAGGAATCAGGAATCAGGAATGATGAATCAGGAATCAGGAATCAGGAATCAGGAATGATGAATCAGGAATGATGAATCAGGAATGATGAATGACGAATCAGGAAAGATGAATGATGATTCAGGAATGATGAATGATGAATCAGGAATCAGGAATGATGAATCAGGAATGATGAATGTTGAATCAGGAATCAGGAATGATGAATCAGGAATAAGGAATGATGAATCAGGAATCAGGAATGGTGAATCATGAATCAGGAATGATGAATCAGGAATCAGGAATCATGAATCAGGAATCAGGAATGATGAATCAGGAATCATGAATGATGAATCAGGAATCAGGAATGATGAATGATGAATCAGGAATCAGGAATGATGAGTCAGGAATGATGAATGATGAATCAGGAATGATGAATGATGAATCAGGAATGATGAATCAAGAATCTGGAATGATGAATCAGGAATGATGAATGATGAATCAGGAATGATGAATCAGGAATGATGAATCAGGAATCAGGAATCAGGAATGATGAATCAGGAATCAGGAATCAGGAATCAGGAATGATGAATCAGGAATGATGAATGACGAATCAGGAATGATGAATGATGATTCAGGAATGATGAATGATGAATCAGGAATCAGGAATGATGAATCAGGAATGATGAATGTTGAATCAGGAATCAGGAATGATGAATCAGGAATAAGGAATGATGAATCAGGAATGATGAATGATGAATCAGGAATGATGAATCAGGAATGATGAATCAGGAATCAGGTATCATGAATGATGAATCAGGAATCAGGAATGATGAATCAGGAATCAGGAATCAGGAATCAGGAATGATGAATCAGGAATCAGGAATAATGAATCAGGAATGATGAATGATGAATCAGAAATCAGGAATGATGAATCAGGAATCAGGAATGATGAATCAGGAATCAGGAATGATGAATCAGGAATGATGAATCAGGAATCAGGAATGATGAATCAGGAATGATGAATGATGTATCAGGAATCAGGAATGATGAATCAGGAAAGAGGAATGATGAATCAGGAATCAGGAATGGTGAATCATGAATCAGGAATGATGAATCAGGAATCAGGAATGATGAATCAGGAATCAGGAATGATGAATCAGGAATCATGAATGATGAATCAGGAATCAGGAATGATGAATCATGAATCAGGAATCAGGAATGATGAGTCAGGAATGATGAATGATGAATCAGGAATGATGAATGATGAATCAGGAATGATGAATCAGGAATCTGGAATTATGAATCAGGAATGATGAATGATGAATCAGGAATGATGAATCAGGAATGATGAATCAGGAATCAGGAATCAGGAATGATGAATCAGGAATCAGGAATCAGGAATCAGGAATGATGAATCAAGAATGATGAATGACGAATCAGGAATGATGATTCAGGAATGATGAATGATGAATCAGGAATCAGGAATGATGAATCAGGAATCAGGAATGATGAATCAGGAATAAGGAATGATGAATCAGGAATGATGAATGATGAATCAGGAATGATGAATCAGGAATGATGAATCAGGAATCAGGTATCATGAATGATGAATCAGGAATCAGGAATGATGAATCAGGAATCAGGAATCAGGAATCAGGAATGATGAATCAGGAATCAGGAATAATGAATCAGGAATGATGAATGATGAATCAGAAATCAGGAATGATGAATCAGGAATCAGGAATGATGAATCAGGAATCAGGAATGATGAATCAGGAATGATGAATGATGAATCAGGAATGATGAATCAGGCATGATGAATCAGGAATCAGGAATCAGGAATGATGAATCAGGAATCAGGAATGATGAATCAGGAATCAGGAATGATGAATCAGGAATCAGGAATGATGAATCAGGAATGATGAATGATGTATCAGGAATCAGGAATGATGAATCAGGAAAGAGGAATGATGAATCAGGAATCAGGAATGGTGAATCATGAATCAGGAATGATGAATCAGGAATCAGGAATGATGAATCATGAATCAGGAATCAGGAATGATGAGTCAGGAATGATGAATGATGAATCAGGAATGATGAATGATGAATCAGGAATGATGAATCAGGAATCTGGAATGATGAATCAGGAATGATGAATGATGAATCAGGAATGATGAATCAGGAATGATGAATCAGGAATCAGGAATCAGGAATGATGAATCAGGAATCAGGAATCAGGAATCAGGAATGATGAATCAGGAATGATGAATCAGGAATGATGAATGACGAATCAGGAAAGATGAATGATGATTCAGGAATGATGAATGATGAATCAGGAATCAGGAATGATGAATCAGGAATGATGAATGTTGAATCAGGAATCAGGAATGATGAATCAGGAATAAGGAATGATGAATCAGGAATGATGAATGATGAATGAGGAATGATGAATCAGGAATGATGAATCAGGAATCAGGTATCATGAATGATGAATCAGGAATCAGGAATGATGAATCAGGAATCAGGAATCAGGAATGATGAATCAGGAATCTGGAATGATGAATGATGAATCAGGAATGATGAATGATGAATCAGGAATGATAAATCAGGAATCAGGAATGATGAATGATGAATCAGGAATCAGCAATGATGAATCAGGAATCAGGAATGATGAATCAGGAATGATGAATGATGAATCAGGAATCCGGAATGATGAATCAGGAATAAGGAATGATGAATCAGGAATGATGAATGATGAATCAGGAATGACGAATGATGAATCAGGAATGACGAATCAGGAATCAGTATCAGGAATGATGAATGATGAATCAGGAATCAGGAATGATGAATCAGGAATCAGGAATGATGAATCAGGAATGATGAATGATGAATCAGGAATGATGAATGATGAATCAGGAATGATGAATCAGGAATGATGAATCAAGAATCAGGAATCAGAAGTGATTAATCAGGAATCAGGAATGATGAATCAGGAATCAGGAATGATGATTCAGGAATGAGGAATGATCAATCAGGAATCAGGAATGATGAATGAGGAATGAGGAATGATGAATCAGGAATGATAAATGATGAATCAGGAATCAGGAATGATGAATCAGGAATGAGGAATGATGAATCAGGAATGATGAATGATGAATCAGGAATGATGAATCAGGAATGAGGAATGATGAATCAGGAATGAGGAGTGATCAATCAGGAATCAGGAATGATGAATCAGGAATGAGGATTGATGAATCAGGAATGAGGAATGATGAATCAGGAATGATGAATGATGAATTAGGAATCAGGAATGATGAATCAGGAATCAGGAATGATGAATCAGGAATGATGAATCAGGAATCAGGAATGATGAATCAGGAATCAGGAATGATGAATCAGGAATGATGAATGATGTATCAGGAATCAGGAATGATGAATCAGGAAAGAGGAATGGTGAATCATGAATCAGGAATGATGAATCAGGAATCAGGAATGATGAATCAGGAATCAGGAATGATGAATCAGGAATCATGAATGATGAATCAGGAATCAGGAATGATGAATCATGAATCAGGAATCAGGAATGATGAGTCAGGAATGATGAATGATGAATCAGGAATGATGAATCAGGAATCTGGAATGATGAATCAGGAATGATGAATGATGAATCAGGAATGATGAATCAGGAATGATGAATCAGGAATCAGGAATCAGGAATGATAAATCAGGAATCAGGAATCAGGAATCAGGAATGATGAATCAGGAATGATGAATGACGAATCAGGAATGATGATTCAGGAATGATGAATGATGAATCAGGAATCAGGAATGATGAATCAGGAATCAGGAATGATGAATCAGGAATAAGGAATGATGAATCAGGAATGATGAATGATGAATCAGGAATGATGAATCAGGAATCAGGAATCAGGAATGATGAAACAGGAATCAGGAATAATGAATCAGGAATGATGAATCAGGAATCAGGAATGATGAATCAGGAATCAGGAATAATGAATCAGGAATGATGAATGATGAATCAGAAATCAGGAATGATGAATCAGGAATCAGGAATGATGAATCAGGAATCAGGAATGATGAATCAGGAATCAGGAATGATGAATCAGGAATCAGGAATGATGAATCAGGAATCAGGAATGATGAATCAGGAATGATGAATGATGTATCAGGAATCAGGAATGATGAATCAGGAAAGAGGAATGATGAATCAGGAATCAGGAATGGTGAATCATGAATCAGGAATGATGAATCAGGAATCAGGAATGATGAATCATGAATCAGGAATCAGGAATGATGAGTCAGGAATGATGAATGATGAATCAGGAGTGATGAATGATGAATGATTAATCAGGAATCTGGAATGATGAATCAGGAATGATGAATGATGAATCAGGAATGATGAATGATGAATCAGGAATGATGAATCAGGAATCTGGAATGATGAATCAGGAATGATGAATGATGAATCAGGAATGATGAATCAGGAATGATGAATCAGGAATCAGGAATCAGGAATGATGAATCAGGAATCAGGAATCAGGAATCAGGAATGATGAATCAGGAATGATGAATCAGGAATGATGAATGACGAATCAGGAATGATGAATGATGATTCAGGAATGATGAATGATGAATCAGGAATCAGGAATGATGAATCAGGAATGATGAATGTTGAATCAGGAATCAGGAATGATGAATCAGGAATAAGGAATGATGAATCAGGAATGATGAATGATGAATGAGGAATGATGAATCAGGAATGATGAATCAGGAATCAGGTATCATGAATGATGAATCAGGAATCAGGAATGATGAATCAGGAATCAGGAATCAGGAATGATGAATCAGGAATCTGGAATGATGAATGATGAATCAGGAATGATGAATGATGAATCAGGAATGATAAATCAGGAATCAGGAATGATGAATGATGAATCAGGAATCAGCAATGATGAATCAGGAATCAGGAATGATGAATCAGGAATGATGAATGATGAATCAGGAATCAGGAATGATGAATCAGGAATAAGGAATGATGAATCAGGAATGACGAATCAGGAATCAGTATCAGGAATGATGAATGATGAATCAGGAATCAGGAATGATGAATCAGGAATCAGGAATGATGAATCAGGAATGATGAATGATGAATCAGGAATGATGAATGATGAATCAGGAATGATGAATCAGGAATGATGAATCAAGAATCAGGAATCAGAAGTTATTAATCAGGAATCAGGAATGATCAATCAGGAATCAGGAATGATGATTCAGGAATGAGGAATGATCAATCAGGAATCAGGAATGATGAATCAGGAATGAGGAATGATGAATCAGGAATGATAAATGATGAATCAGGAATCAGGAATGATGAATCAGGAATGAGGAATGATGAATCAGGAATGAGGATTGATGAATCAGGAATGAGGAATGATGAATCAGGAATGATGAATGATGGATTAGGAATCAGGAATGATGAATCAGGAATCAGGAATGATGAATCAGGAATGATGAATCAGGAATCAGGAATGATGAATCAGGAATCAGGAATGATGAATCAGGAATGATGAATGATGAATCAGGAATCAGGAATGATGAATCAGGAATGAGGAATGATGAATCAGGAATGAGGAATGATCAATCAGGAATGATGAATGATGAATCAGGAATCAGCAATGATGAATCAGGATTCAGGAATGATCAATCAGGAATCAGGAATGATGAATCAGGAATGAGGAATGATGAATCAGGAATGATAAATGATGAATCAGGAATCAGGAATGATGAATCAGGAATCAGGAATGATGAATCAGGAATGATGAATCAGGAATCAGGAATGATGAATCAGGAATGATGAATGATGTATCCGGAATCAGGAATGATGAATCAGGAAAGAGGAATGATGAATCAGGAATCAGGAATGGTGAATCAGGAATCAGGAATGATGAATCAGGAATCAGGAATGATGAATCAGGAATCAGGAATGATGAATCAGGAATGATCAATCAGGAATGATGAATGATGAATCAGGAATCAGCAATGATGAATCAGGATTCAGGAATGATGAATCAGGAATGATGAATGATGAATCAGGAATCAGGAATGATGAATCAGGAATCAGGAATCAGGAATGATGAATCAGGAATCAGGAATCAGGAATCAGGAATGATGAATCAGGAATGATGAATCAGGAATCAGGTATCATGAATGATGAATCAGGAATCAGGAATGATGAATCAGGAATGATGAATGATGTATCCGGAATCAGGAATGATGAATCAGGAAAGAGGAATGATGAATCAGGAATCAGGAATGGTGAATCAGGAATCAGGAATGATGAATCAGGAATCAGGAATGATGAATCAGGAATCAGGAATGATGAATCAGGAATGATCAATCAGGAATGATGAATGATGAATCAGGAATCAGCAATGATGAATCAGGATTCAGGAATGATGAATCAGGAATGATGAATGATGAATCAGGAATCAGGAATGATGAATCAGGAATCAGGAATCAGGAATGATGAATCAGGAATCAGGAATCAGGAATCAGGAATGATGAATCAGGAATGATGAATCAGGAATCAGGTATCATGAATGATGAATCAGGAATCAGGAATGATGAATCAGGAATCAGGAATCAGGAATCAGGAATGATGAATCAGGAATCAGGAATAATGAATCAGGAATGATGAATGATGAATCAGAAATCAGGAATGATGAATCAGGAATCAGGAATGATGAATCAGGAATCAGGAATGATGAATCAGGAATGATGAATCAGGAATCAGGAATGATGAATCAGGAATGATGAATGATGTATCAGGAATCAGGAATGATGAATCAGGAAAGAGGAATGATAAATCAGGAATCAGGAATGGTGAATCATGAATCAGGAATGATGAATCAGGAATCAGGAATGATGAATCAGGAATCAGGAATGATGAATCAGGAATCATGAATGATGAATCAGGAATCAGGAATGATGAATCATGAATCAGGAATCAGGAATGATGAGTCAGGAATGATGAATGATGAATCAGGAATGATGAATGATGAATCAGGAATGATGAATCAGGAATCTCGAATGATGAATCAGGAATGATGAATGATGAATCAGGAATGATGAATCAGGAATGATGAATCAGGAATCAGGAATCAGGAATGATGAATCAGGAATCAGGAATCAGGAATCAGGAATGATGAATCAGGAATGATGAATGACGAATCAGGAATGATGATTCAGGAATGATGAATGATGAATCAGGAATCAGGAATGATGAATCAGGAATCAGGAATGATGAATCAGGAATAAGGAATGATGAATCAGGAATGATGAATGATGAATCAGGAATGATGAATCAGGAATGATGAATCAGGAATCAGGTATCATGAATGATGAATCAGGAATCAGGAATGATGAATCAGGAATCAGGAATCAGGAATCAGGAATGATGAATCAGGAATCAGGAATAATGAATCAGGAATGATGAATGATGAATCAGAAATCAGGAATGATGAATCAGGAATCAGGAATGATGAATCAGGAATCAGGAATGATGAATCAGGAATGATGAATGATGAATCAGGAATGATGAATCAGGCATGATGAATCAGGAATCAGGAATCAGGAATGATGAATCAGGAATCAGGAATGATGAATCAGGAATCAGGAATGATGAATCAGGAATCAGGAATGATGAATCAGGAATGATGAATGATGTATCAGGAATCAGGAATGATGAATCAGGAAAGAGGAATGATGAATCAGGAATCAGGAATGGTGAATCATGAATCAGGAATGATGAATCAGGAATCAGGAATGATGAATCATGAATCAGGAATCAGGAATGACGAGTCAGGAATGATGAATGATGAATCAGGAATGATGAATGATGAATCAGGAATGATGAATCAGGAATCTGGAATGATGAATCAGGAATGATGAATGATGAATCAGGAATGATGAATCAGGAATGATGAATCAGGAATCAGGAATCAGGAATGATGAATCAGGAATCAGGAATCAGGAATCAGGAATGATGAATCAGGAATGATGAATCAGGAATGATGAATGACGAATCAGGAAAGATGAATGATGATTCAGGAATGATGAATGATGAATCAGGAATCAGGAATGATGAATCAGGAATGATGAATGTTGAATCAGGAATCAGGAATGATGAATCAGGAATAAGGAATGATGAATCAGGAATGATGAATGATGAATGAGGAATGATGAATCAGGAATGATGAATCAGGAATCAGGTATCATGAATGATGAATCAGGAATCAGGAATGATGAATCAGGAATCAGGAATCAGGAATGATGAATCAGGAATCTGGAATGATGAATGATGAATCAGGAATGATGAATGATGAATCAGGAATGATAAATCAGGAATCAGGAATGATGAATGATGAATCAGGAATCAGCAATGATGAATCAGGAATCAGGAATGATGAATCAGGAATGATGAATGATGAATCAGGAATCCGGAATGATGAATCAGGAATAAGGAATGATGAATCAGGAATGATGAATGATGAATCAGGAATGACGAATGATGAATCAGGAATGACGAATCAGGAATCAGTATCAGGAATGATGAATGATGAATCAGGAATCAGGAATGATGAATCAGGAATCAGGAATGATGAATCAGGAATGATGAATGATGAATCAGGAATGATGAATGATGAATCAGGAATGATGAATCAGGAATGATGAATCAAGAATCAGGAATCAGAAGTGATTAATCAGGAATCAGGAATGATGAATCAGGAATCAGGAATGATGATTCAGGAATGAGGAATGATCAATCAGGAATGAGGAATGATGAATGAGGAATGAGGAATGATGAATCAGGAATGATAAATGATGAATCAGGAATCAGGAATGATGAATCAGGAATGAGGAATGATGAATCAGGAATGATGAATGATGAATCAGGAATGATGAATCAGGAATGAGGAATGATGAATCAGGAATGAGGAGTGATCAATCAGGAATCAGGAATGATGAATCAGGAATGAGGATTGATGAATCAGGAATGAGGAATGATGAATCAGGAATGATGAATGATGAATTAGGAATCAGGAATGATGAATCAGGAATCAGGAATGATGAATCAGGAATGATGAATCAGGAATCAGGAATGATGAATCAGGAATCAGGAATGATGAATCAGGAATGATGAATGATGTATCAGGAATCAGGAATGATGAATCAGGAAAGAGGAATGATGAATCAGGAATCAGGAATGGTGAATCATGAATCAGGAATGATGAATCAGGAATCAGGAATGATGAATCAGGAATCAGGAATGATGAATCAGGAATCATGAATGATGAATCAGGAATCAGGAATGATGAATCATGAATCAGGAATCAGGAATGATGAGTCAGGAATGATGAATGATGAATCAGGAATGATGAATCAGGAATCTGGAATGATGAATCAGGAATGATGAATGATGAATCAGGAATGATGAATCAGGAATGATGAATCAGGAATCAGGTATCATGAATGATGAATCAGGAATCAGGAATGATGAATCAGGAATCAGGAATCAGGAATCAGGAATGATGAATCAGGAATCAGGAATAATGAATCAGGAATGATGAATGATGAATCAGAAATCAGGAATGATGAATCAGGAATCAGGAATGATGAATCAGGAATCAGGAATGATGAATCAGGAATGATGAATCAGGAATCAGGAATGATGAATCAGGAATGATGAATGATGTATCAGGAATCAGGAATGATGAATCAGGAAAGAGGAATGATGAATCAGGAATCAGGAATGGTGAATCATGAATCAGGAATGATGAATCAGGAATCAGGAATGATGAATCAGGAATCAGGAATGATGAATCAGGAATCATGAATGATGAATCAGGAATCAGGAATGATGAATCATGAATCAGGAATCAGGAATGATGAGTCAGGAATGATGAATGATGAATCAGGAATGATGAATGATGAATCAGGAATGATGAATCAGGAATCTGGAATGATGAATCAGGAATGATGAATGATGAATCAGGAATGATGAATCAGGAATCAGGAATCAGGAATGATGAATCAGGAATCAGGAATCAGGAATCAGGAATGATGAATCAGGAATGATGAATGACGAATCAGGAATGATGATTCAGGAATGATGAATGATGAATCAGGAATCAGGAATGATGAATCAGGAATCAGGAATGATGAATCAGGAATAAGGAATGATGAATCAGGAATGATGAATGATGAATCAGGAATGATGAATCAGGAATGATGAATCAGGAATCAGGTATCATGAATGATGAATCAGGAATCAGGAATGATGAATCAGGAATCAGGAATCAGGAATCAGGAATGATGAATCAGGAATCAGGAATAATGAATCAGGAATGATGAATGATGAATCAGAAATCAGGAATGATGAATCAGGAATCAGGAATGATGAATCAGGAATCAGGAATGATGAATCAGGAATGATGAATGATGAATCAGGAATGATGAATCAGGCATGATGAATCAGGAATCAGGAATCAGGAATGATGAATCAGGAATCAGGAATGATGAATCAGGAATCAGGAATGATGAATCAGGAATCAGGAATGATGAATCAGGAATGATGAATGATGTATCAGGAATCAGGAATGATGAATCAGGAAAGAGGAATGATGAATCAGGAATCAGGAATGGTGAATCATGAATCAGGAATGATGAATCAGGAATCAGGAATGATGAATCATGAATCAGGAATCAGGAATGATGAGTCAGGAATGATGAATGATGAATCAGGAATGATGAATGATGAATCAGGAATGATGAATGATGAATCAGGAATGATGAATGATGAATCAGGAATGATGAATCAGGAATCTGGAATGATGAATCAGGAATGATGAATGATGAATCAGGAATGATGAATCAGGAATCAGGAATCAGGAATGATGAATCAGGAATCAGGAATCAGGAATCAGGAATGATGAATCAGGAATGATGAATGACGAATCAGGAATGATGATTCAGGAATGATGAATGATGAATCAGGAATCAGGAATGATGAATCAGGAATCAGGAATGATGAATCAGGAATAAGGAATGATGAATCAGGAATGATGAATGATGAATCAGGAATGATGAATCAGGAATGATGAATCAGGAATCAGGTATCATGAATGATGAATCAGGAATCAGGAATGATGAATCAGGAATCAGGAATCAGGAATCAGGAATGATGAATCAGGAATCAGGAATAATGAATCAGGAATGATGAATGATGAATCAGAAATCAGGAATGATGAATCAGGAATCAGGAATGATGAATCAGGAATCAGGAATGATGAATCAGGAATGATGAATGATGAATCAGGAATGATGAATCAGGCATGATGAATCAGGAATCAGGAATCAGGAATGATGAATCAGGAATCAGGAATGATGAATCAGGAATCAGGAATGATGAATCAGGAATCAGGAATGATGAATCAGGAATGATGAATGATGTATCAGGAATCAGGAATGATGAATCAGGAAAGAGGAATGATGAATCAGGAATCAGGAATGGTGAATCATGAATCAGGAATGATGAATCAGGAATCAGGAATGATGAATCATGAATCAGGAATCAGGAATGATGAGTCAGGAATGATGAATGATGAATCAGGAATGATGAATGATGAATCAGGAATGATGAATCAGGAATCTGGAATGATGAATCAGGAATGATGAATGATGAATCAGGAATGATGAATCAGGAATGATGAATCAGGAATCAGGAATCAGGAATGATGAATCAGGAATCAGGAATCAGGAATCAGGAATGATGAATCAGGAATGATGAATCAGGAATGATGAATGACGAATCAGGAAAGATGAATGATGATTCAGGAATGATGAATGATGAATCAGGAATCAGGAATGATGAATCAGGAATGATGAATGTTGAATCAGGAATCAGGAATGATGAATCAGGAATAAGGAATGATGAATCAGGAATGATGAATGATGAATGAGGAATGATGAATCAGGAATGATGAATCAGGAATCAGGTATCATGAATGATGAATCAGGAATCAGGAATGATGAATCAGGAATCAGGAATCAGGAATGATGAATCAGGAATCTGGAATGATGAATGATGAATCAGGAATGATGAATGATGAATCAGGAATGATAAATCAGGAATCAGGAATGATGAATGATGAATCAGGAATCAGCAATGATGAATCAGGAATCAGGAATGATGAATCAGGAATGATGAATGATGAATCAGGAATCCGGAATGATGAATCAGGAATAAGGAATGATGAATCAGGAATGACGAATGATGAATCAGGAATGACGAATGATGAATCAGGAATGACGAATCAGGAATCAGTATCAGGAATGATGAATGATGAATCAGGAATCAGGAATGATGAATCAGGAATCAGGAATGATGAATCAGGAATGATGAATGATGAATCAGGAATGATGAATGATGAATCAGGAATGATGAATCAGGAATGATGAATCAAGAATCAGGAATCAGAAGTGATTAATCAGGAATCAGGAATGATGAATCAGGAATCAGGAATGATGATTCAGGAATGAGGAATGATCAATCAGGAATCAGGAATGATGAATGAGGAATGAGGAATGATGAATCAGGAATGATAAATGATGAATCAGGAATCAGGAATGATGAATCAGGAATGAGGAATGATGAATCAGGAATGATGAATGATGAATCAGGAATGATGAATCAGGAATGAGGAATGATGAATCAGGAATGAGGAGTGATCAATCAGGAATCAGGAATGATGAATCAGGAATGAGGATTGATGAATCAGGAATGAGGAATGATGAATCAGGAATGATGAATGATGAATTAGGAATCAGGAATGATGAATCAGGAATCAGGAATGATGAATCAGGAATGATGAATCAGGAATCAGGAATGATGAATCAGGAATCAGGAATGATGAATCAGGAATGATGAATGATGTATCAGGAATCAGGAATGATGAATCAGGAAAGAGGAATGATGAATCAGGAATCAGGAATGGTGAATCATGAATCAGGAATGATGAATCAGGAATCAGGAATGATGAATCAGGAATCAGGAATGATGAATCAGGAATCATGAATGATGAATCAGGAATCAGGAATGATGAATCATGAATCAGGAATCAGGAATGATGAGTCAGGAATGATGAATGATGAATCAGGAATGATGAATCAGGAATCTGGAATGATGAATCAGGAATGATGAATGATGAATCAGGAATGATGAATCAGGAATGATGAATCAGGAATCAGGAATCAGGAATGATAAATCAGGAATCAGGAATCAGGAATCAGGAATGATGAATCAGGAATGATGAATGACGAATCAGGAATGATGATTCAGGAATGATGAATGATGAATCAGGAATCAGGAATGATGAATCAGGAATCAGGAATGATGAATCAGGAATAAGGAATGATGAATCAGGAATGATGAATGATGAATCAGGAATGACGAATGATGAATCAGGAATGACGAATCAGGAATCAGTATCAGGAATGATGAATGATGAATCAGGAATCAGGAATGATGAATCAGGAATCAGGAATGATGAATCAGGAATGATGAATGATGAATCAGGAATGATGAATGATGAATCAGGAATGATGAATCAGGAATGATGAATCAAGAATCAGGAATCAGAAGTGATTAATCAGGAATCAGGAATGATGAATCAGGAATCAGGAATGATGATTCAGGAATGAGGAATGATCAATCAGGAATCAGGAATGATGAATGAGGAATGAGGAATGATGAATCAGGAATGATAAATGATGAATCAGGAATCAGGAATGATGAATCAGGAATGAGGAATGATGAATCAGGAATGATGAATGATGAATCAGGAATGATGAATCAGGAATGAGGAATGATGAATCAGGAATGAGGAGTGATCAATCAGGAATCAGGAATGATGAATCAGGAATGAGGATTGATGAATCAGGAATGAGGAATGATGAATCAGGAATGATGAATGATGAATTAGGAATCAGGAATGATGAATCAGGAATCAGGAATGATGAATCAGGAATGATGAATCAGGAATCAGGAATGATGAATCAGGAATCAGGAATGATGAATCAGGAATGATGAATGATGTATCAGGAATCAGGAATGATGAATCAGGAAAGAGGAATGGTGAATCATGAATCAGGAATGATGAATCAGGAATCAGGAATGATGAATCAGGAATCAGGAATGATGAATCAGGAATCATGAATGATGAATCAGGAATCAGGAATGATGAATCATGAATCAGGAATCAGGAATGATGAGTCAGGAATGATGAATGATGAATCAGGAATGATGAATCAGGAATCTGGAATGATGAATCAGGAATGATGAATGATGAATCAGGAATGATGAATCAGGAATGATGAATCAGGAATCAGGAATCAGGAATGATAAATCAGGAATCAGGAATCAGGAATCAGGAATGATGAATCAGGAATGATGAATGACGAATCAGGAATGATGATTCAGGAATGATGAATGATGAATCAGGAATCAGGAATGATGAATCAGGAATCAGGAATGATGAATCAGGAATAAGGAATGATGAATCAGGAATGATGAATGATGAATCAGGAATGATGAATCAGGAATGATGAATCAGGAATCAGGAATCAGGAATGATGAAACAGGAATCAGGAATAATGAATCAGGAATGATGAATCAGGAATCAGGAATGATGAATCAGGAATCAGGAATAATGAATCAGGAATGATGAATGATGAATCAGAAATCAGGAATGATGAATCAGGAATCAGGAATGATGAATCAGGAATCAGGAATGATGAATCAGGAATCAGGAATGATGAATCAGGAATCAGGAATGATGAATCAGGAATCAGGAATGATGAATCAGGAATGATGAATGATGTATCAGGAATCAGGAATGATGAATCAGGAAAGAGGAATGATGAATCAGGAATCAGGAATGGTGAATCATGAATCAGGAATGATGAATCAGGAATCAGGAATGATGAATCATGAATCAGGAATCAGGAATGATGAGTCTGGAATGATGAATGATGAATCAGGAGTGATGAATGATGAATGATTAATCAGGAATCTGGAATGATGAATCAGGAATGATGAATGATGAATCAGGAATGATGAATGATGAATCAGGAATGATGAATCAGGAATCTGGAATGATGAATCAGGAATGATGAATGATGAATCAGGAATGATGAATCAGGAATGATGAATCAGGAATCAGGAATCAGGAATGATGAATCAGGAATCAGGAATCAGGAATCAGGAATGATGAATCAGGAATGATGAATCAGGAATGATGAATGACGAATCAGGAATGATGAATGATGATTCAGGAATGATGAATGATGAATCAGGAATCAGGAATGATGAATCAGGAATGATGAATGTTGAATCAGGAATCAGGAATGATGAATCAGGAATAAGGAATGATGAATCAGGAATGATGAATGATGAATGAGGAATGATGAATCAGGAATGATGAATCAGGAATCAGGTATCATGAATGATGAATCAGGAATCAGGAATGATGAATCAGGAATCAGGAATCAGGAATGATGAATCAGGAATCTGGAATGATGAATGATGAATCAGGAATGATGAATGATGAATCAGGAATGATAAATCAGGAATCAGGAATGATGAATGATGAATCAGGAATCAGCAATGATGAATCAGGAATCAGGAATGATGAATCAGGAATGATGAATGATGAATCAGGAATCAGGAATGATGAATCAGGAATAAGGAATGATGAATCAGGAATGACGAATCAGGAATCAGTATCAGGAATGATGAATGATGAATCAGGAATCAGGAATGATGAATCAGGAATCAGGAATGATGAATCAGGAATGATGAATGATGAATCAGGAATGATGAATGATGAATCAGGAATGATGAATCAGGAATGATGAATCAAGAATCAGGAATCAGAAGTTATTAATCAGGAATCAGGAATGATCAATCAGGAATCAGGAATGATGATTCAGGAATGAGGAATGATCAATCAGGAATCAGGAATGATGAATCAGGAATGAGGAATGATGAATCAGGAATGATAAATGATGAATCAGGAATCAGGAATGATGAATCAGGAATGAGGAATGATGAATCAGGAATGATGAATGATGAATCAGGAATGATGAATCAGGAATGAGGAATGATGAATCAGGAATGAGGAGTGATCAATCAGGAATGAGGAATGATGAATCAGGAATGAGGAATGATCAATCAGGAATGATGAATGATGAATCAGGAATCAGCAATGATGAATCAGGATTCAGGAATGATCAATCAGGAATCAGGAATGATGAATCAGGAATGAGGAATGATGAATCAGGAATGATAAATGATGAATCAGGAATCAGGAATGATGAATCAGGAATCAGGAATGATGAATCAGGAATGATGAATCAGGAATCAGGAATGATGAATCAGGAATGATGAATGATGTATCCGGAATCAGGAATGATGAATCAGGAAAGAGGAATGATGAATCAGGAATCAGGAATGGTGAATCAGGAATCAGGAATGATGAATCAGGAATCAGGAATGATGAATCAGGAATCAGGAATGATGAATCAGGAATGATCAATCAGGAATGATGAATGATGAATCAGGAATCAGCAATGATGAATCAGGATTCAGGAATGATGAATCAGGAATGATGAATGATGAATCAGGAATCAGGAATGATGAATCAGGAATCAGGAATCAGGAATGATGAATCAGGAATCAGGAATCAGGAATCAGGAATGATGAATCAGGAATGATGAATCAGGAATCAGGTATCATGAATGATGAATCAGGAATCAGGAATGATGAATCAGGAATCAGGAATCAGGAATCAGGAATGATGAATCAGGAATCAGGAATAATGAATCAGGAATGATGAATGATGAATCAGAAATCAGGAATGATGAATCAGGAATCAGGAATGATGAATCAGGAATCAGGAATGATGAATCAGGAATGATGAATCAGGAATCAGGAATGATGAATCAGGAATGATGAATGATGTATCAGGAATCAGGAATGATGAATCAGGAAAGAGGAATGATGAATCAGGAATCAGGAATGGTGAATCATGAATCAGGAATGATGAATCATGAATCAGGAATGATGAATCAGGAATCAGGAATGATGAATCAGGAATCATGAATGATGAATCAGGAATCAGGAATGATGAATCATGAATCAGGAATCAGGAATGATGAGTCAGGAATGATGAATGATGAATCAGGAATGATGAATGATGAATCAGGAATGATGAATGATGAATCAGGAATGATGAATCAGGAATCTGGAATGATGAATCAGGAATGATGAATGATGAATCAGGAATGATGAATCAGGAATCAGGAATCAGGAATGATGAATCAGGAATCAGGAATCAGGAATCAGGAATGATGAATCAGGAATGATGAATGACGAATCAGGAATGATGATTCAGGAATGATGAATGATGAATCAGGAATCAGGAATGATGAATCAGGAATCAGGAATGATGAATCAGGAATAAGGAATGATGAATCAGGAATGATGAATGATGAATCAGGAATGATGAATCAGGAATGATGAATCAGGAATCAGGTATCATGAATGATGAATCAGGAATCAGGAATGATGAATCAGGAATCAGGAATCAGGAATCAGGAATGATGAATCAGGAATCAGGAATAATGAATCAGGAATGATGAATGATGAATCAGAAATCAGGAATGATGAATCAGGAATCAGGAATGATGAATCAGGAATCAGGAATGATGAATCAGGAATGATGAATGATGAATCAGGAATGATGAATCAGGCATGATGAATCAGGAATCAGGAATCAGGAATGATGAATCAGGAATCAGGAATGATGAATCAGGAATCAGGAATGATGAATCAGGAATCAGGAATGATGAATCAGGAATGATGAATGATGTATCAGGAATCAGGAATGATGAATCAGGAAAGAGGAATGATGAATCAGGAATCAGGAATGGTGAATCATGAATCAGGAATGATGAATCAGGAATCAGGAATGATGAATCATGAATCAGGAATCAGGAATGATGAGTCAGGAATCTGGAATGATGAATCAGGAATGATGAATGATGTATCCGGAATCAGGAATGATGAATCAGGAAAGAGGAATGATGAATCAGGAATCAGGAATGGTGAATCAGGAATCAGGAATGATGAATCAGGATTCAGGAATGATGAATCAGGAATGATGAATGATGAATCAGGAATCAGGAATGATGAATCAGGAATCAGGAATCAGGAATGATGAATCAGGAATCAGGAATCAGGAATCAGGAATGATGAATCAGGAATGATGAATCAGGAATCAGGTATCATGAATGATGAATCAGGAATCAGGAATGATGAATCAGGAATCAGGAATCAGGAATCAGGAATGATGAATCAGGAATCAGGAATAATGAATCAGGAATGATGAATGATGAATCAGAAATCAGGAATGATGAATCAGGAATCAGGAATGATGAATCAGGAATCAGGAATGATGAATCAGGAATGATGAATCAGGAATCAGGAATGATGAATCAGGAATGATGAATGATGTATCAGGAATCAGGAATGATGAATCAGGAAAGAGGAATGATGAATCAGGAATCAGGAATGGTGAATCATGAATCAGGAATGATGAATCATGAATCAGGAATGATGAATCAGGAATCAGGAATGATGAATCAGGAATCATGAATGATGAATCAGGAATCAGGAATGATGAATCATGAATCAGGAATCAGGAATGATGAGTCAGGAATGATGAATGATGAATCAGGAATGATGAATGATGAATCAGGAATGATGAATGATGAATCAGGAATGATGAATCAGGAATCTGGAATGATGAATCAGGAATGATGAATGATGAATCAGGAATGATGAATCAGGAATCAGGAATCAGGAATGATGAATCAGGAATCAGGAATCAGGAATCAGGAATGATGAATCAGGAATGATGAATGACGAATCAGGAATGATGATTCAGGAATGATGAATGATGAATCAGGAATCAGGAATGATGAATCAGGAATCAGGAATGATGAATCAGGAATAAGGAATGATGAATCAGGAATGATGAATGATGAATCAGGAATGATGAATCAGGAATGATGAATCAGGAATCAGGTATCATGAATGATGAATCAGGAATCAGGAATGATGAATCAGGAATCAGGAATCAGGAATCAGGAATGATGAATCAGGAATCAGGAATAATGAATCAGGAATGATGAATGATGAATCAGAAATCAGGAATGATGAATCAGGAATCAGGAATGATGAATCAGGAATCAGGAATGATGAATCAGGAATGATGAATGATGAATCAGGAATGATGAATCAGGCATGATGAATCAGGAATCAGGAATCAGGAATGATGAATCAGGAATCAGGAATGATGAATCAGGAATCAGGAATGATGAATCAGGAATCAGGAATGGTGAATCATGAATCAGGAATGATGAATCAGGAATCAGGAATGATGAATCATGAATCAGGAATCAGGAATGATGAGTCAGGAATCTGGAATGATGAATCAGGAATGATGAATGATGTATCCGGAATCAGGAATGATGAATCAGGAAAGAGGAATGATGAATCAGGAATCAGGAATGGTGAATCAGGAATCAGGAATGATGAATCAGGATTCAGGAATGATGAATCAGGAATGATGAATGATGAATCAGGAATCAGGAATGATGAATCAGGAATCAGGAATCAGGAATGATGAATCAGGAATCAGGAATCAGGAATCAGGAATGATGAATCAGGAATGATGAATCAGGAATCAGGTATCATGAATGATGAATCAGGAATCAGGAATGATGAATCAGGAATCAGGAATCAGGAATCAGGAATGATGAATCAGGAATCAGGAATAATGAATCAGGAATGATGAATGATGAATCAGAAATCAGGAATGATGAATCAGGAATCAGGAATGATGAATCAGGAATCAGGAATGATGAATCAGGAATGATGAATCAGGAATCAGGAATGATGAATCAGGAATGATGAATGATGTATCAGGAATCAGGAATGATGAATCAGGAAAGAGGAATGATGAATCAGGAATCAGGAATGGTGAATCATGAATCAGGAATGATGAATCATGAATCAGGAATGATGAATCAGGAATCAGGAATGATGAATCAGGAATCATGAATGATGAATCAGGAATCAGGAATGATGAATCATGAATCAGGAATCAGGAATGATGAGTCAGGAATGATGAATGATGAATCAGGAATGATGAATGATGAATCAGGAATGATGAATGATGAATCAGGAATGATGAATCAGGAATCTGGAATGATGAATCAGGAATGATGAATGATGAATCAGGAATGATGAATCAGGAATCAGGAATCAGGAATGATGAATCAGGAATCAGGAATCAGGAATCAGGAATGATGAATCAGGAATGATGAATGACGAATCAGGAATGATGATTCAGGAATGATGAATGATGAATCAGGAATCAGGAATGATGAATCAGGAATCAGGAATGATGAATCAGGAATAAGGAATGATGAATCAGGAATGATGAATGATGAATCAGGAATGATGAATCAGGAATGATGAATCAGGAATCAGGTATCATGAATGATGAATCAGGAATCAGGAATGATGAATCAGGAATCAGGAATCAGGAATCAGGAATGATGAATCAGGAATCAGGAATAATGAATCAGGAATGATGAATGATGAATCAGAAATCAGGAATGATGAATCAGGAATCAGGAATGATGAATCAGGAATCAGGAATGATGAATCAGGAATGATGAATGATGAATCAGGAATGATGAATCAGGCATGATGAATCAGGAATCAGGAATCAGGAATGATGAATCAGGAATCAGGAATGATGAATCAGGAATCAGGAATGATGAATCAGGAATCAGGAATGATGAATCAGGAATGATGAATGATGTATCAGGAATCAGGAATGATGAATCAGGAAAGAGGAATGATGAATCAGGAATCAGGAATGGTGAATCATGAATCAGGAATGATGAATCAGGAATCAGGAATGATGAATCATGAATCAGGAATCAGGAATGATGAGTCAGGAATCTGGAATGATGAATCAGGAATGATGAATGATGAATCAGGAATGATGAATCAGGAATGATGAATCAGGAATCAGGAATCAGGAATGATGAATCAGGAATCAGGAATCAGGAATCAGGAATGATGAATCAGGAATGATGAATCAGGAATGATGAATGACGAATCAGGAATGATGAATGATGATTCAGGAATGATGAATGATGAATCAGGAATCAGGAATGATGAATCAGGAATGATGAATGTTGAATCAGGAATCAGGAATGATGAATCAGGAATAAGGAATGATGAATCAGGAATGATGAATGATGAATGAGGAATGATGAATCAGGAATGATGAATCAGGAATCAGGTATCATGAATGATGAATCAGGAATCAGGAATGATGAATCAGGAATCAGGAATCAGGAATGATGAATCAGGAATCTGGAATGATGAATGATGAATCAGGAATGATGAATGATGAATCAGGAATGATAAATCAGGAATCAGGAATGATGAATGATGAATCAGGAATCAGCAATGATGAATCAGGAATCAGGAATGATGAATCAGGAATGATGAATGATGAATCAGGAATCAGGAATGATGAATCAGGAATAAGGAATGATGAATCAGGAATGACGAATCAGGAATCAGTATCAGGAATGATGAATGATGAATCAGGAATCAGGAATGATGAATCAGGAATCAGGAATGATGAATCAGGAATGATGAATGATGAATCAGGAATGATGAATGATGAATCAGGAATGATGAATCAGGAATGATGAATCAAGAATCAGGAATCAGAAGTTATTAATCAGGAATCAGGAATGATCAATCAGGAATCAGGAATGATGATTCAGGAATGAGGAATGATGAATCAGGAATGAGGAATGATGAATCAGGAATGAGGAATGATGAATCAGGAATGATAAATGATGAATCAGGAATCAGGAATGATGAATCAGGAATGAGGAATGATGAATCAGGAATGATGAATGATGAATCAGGAATGATGAATCAGGAATGAGGAATGATGAATCAGGAATGAGGAGTGATCAATCAGGAATGAGGAATGATGAATCAGGAATGAGGAATGATCAATCAGGAATGATGAATGATGAATCAGGAATCAGCAATGATGAATCAGGATTCAGGAATGATCAATCAGGAATCAGGAATGATGAATCAGGAATGAGGAATGATGAATCAGGAATGATAAATGATGAATCAGGAATCAGGAATGATGAATCAGGAATCAGGAATGATGAATCAGGAATGATGAATCAGGAATCAGGAATGATGAATCAGGAATGATGAATGATGTATCCGGAATCAGGAATGATGAATCAGGAAAGAGGAATGATGAATCAGGAATCAGGAATGGTGAATCAGGAATCAGGAATGATGAATCAGGAATCAGGAATGATGAATCAGGAATCAGGAATGATGAATCAGGAATGATCAATCAGGAATGATGAATGATGAATCAGGAATCAGCAATGATGAATCAGGATTCAGGAATGATGAATCAGGAATGATGAATGATGAATCAGGAATCAGGAATGATGAATCAGGAATCAGGAATCAGGAATGATGAATCAGGAATCAGGAATCAGGAATCAGGAATGATGAATCAGGAATGATGAATCAGGAATCAGGTATCATGAATGATGAATCAGGAATCAGGAATGATGAATCAGGAATCAGGAATCAGGAATCAGGAATGATGAATCAGGAATCAGGAATAATGAATCAGGAATGATGAATGATGAATCAGAAATCAGGAATGATGAATCAGGAATCAGGAATGATGAATCAGGAATCAGGAATGATGAATCAGGAATGATGAATCAGGAATCAGGAATGATGAATCAGGAATGATGAATGATGTATCAGGAATCAGGAATGATGAATCAGGAAAGAGGAATGATGAATCAGGAATCAGGAATGGTGAATCATGAATCAGGAATGATGAATCATGAATCAGGAATGATGAATCAGGAATCAGGAATGATGAATCAGGAATCATGAATGATGAATCAGGAATCAGGAATGATGAATCATGAATCAGGAATCAGGAATGATGAGTCAGGAATGATGAATGATGAATCAGGAATGATGAATGATGAATCAGGAATGATGAATGATGAATCAGGAATGATGAATCAGGAATCTGGAATGATGAATCAGGAATGATGAATGATGAATCAGGAATGATGAATCAGGAATCAGGAATCAGGAATGATGAATCAGGAATCAGGAATCAGGAATCAGGAATGATGAATCAGGAATGATGAATGACGAATCAGGAATGATGATTCAGGAATGATGAATGATGAATCAGGAATCAGGAATGATGAATCAGGAATCAGGAATGATGAATCAGGAATAAGGAATGATGAATCAGGAATGATGAATGATGAATCAGGAATGATGAATCAGGAATGATGAATCAGGAATCAGGTATCATGAATGATGAATCAGGAATCAGGAATGATGAATCAGGAATCAGGAATCAGGAATCAGGAATGATGAATCAGGAATCAGGAATAATGAATCAGGAATGATGAATGATGAATCAGAAATCAGGAATGATGAATCAGGAATCAGGAATGATGAATCAGGAATCAGGAATGATGAATCAGGAATGATGAATGATGAATCAGGAATGATGAATCAGGCATGATGAATCAGGAATCAGGAATCAGGAATGATGAATCAGGAATCAGGAATGATGAATCAGGAATCAGGAATGATGAATCAGGAATCAGGAATGATGAATCAGGAATGATGAATGATGTATCAGGAATCAGGAATGATGAATCAGGAAAGAGGAATGATGAATCAGGAATCAGGAATGGTGAATCATGAATCAGGAATGATGAATCAGGAATCAGGAATGATGAATCATGAATCAGGAATCAGGAATGATGAGTCAGGAATGATGAATGATGAATCAGGAATGATGAATGATGAATCAGGAATGATGAATCAGGAATCTGGAATGATGAATCAGGAATGATGAATGATGAATCAGGAATGATGAATCAGGAATGATGAATCAGGAATCAGGAATCAGGAATGATGAATCAGGAATCAGGAATCAGGAATCAGGAATGATGAATCAGGAATGATGAATCAGGAATGATGAATGACGAATCAGGAAAGATGAATGATGATTCAGGAATGATGAATGATGAATCAGGAATCAGGAATGATGAATCAGGAATGATGAATGTTGAATCAGGAATCAGGAATGATGAATCAGGAATAAGGAATGATGAATCAGGAATGATGAATGATGAATGAGGAATGATGAATCAGGAATGATGAATCAGGAATCAGGTATCATGAATGATGAATCAGGAATCAGGAATGATGAATCAGGAATCAGGAATCAGGAATGATGAATCAGGAATCTGGAATGATGAATGATGAATCAGGAATGATGAATGATGAATCAGGAATGATAAATCAGGAATCAGGAATGATGAATGATGAATCAGGAATCAGCAATGATGAATCAGGAATCAGGAATGATGAATCAGGAATGATGAATGATGAATCAGGAATCCGGAATGATGAATCAGGAATAAGGAATGATGAATCAGGAATGACGAATGATGAATCAGGAATGACGAATGATGAATCAGGAATGACGAATCAGGAATCAGTATCAGGAATGATGAATGATGAATCAGGAATCAGGAATGATGAATCAGGAATCAGGAATGATGAATCAGGAATGATGAATGATGAATCAGGAATGATGAATGATGAATCAGGAATGATGAATCAAGAATCAGGAATCAGAAGTGATTAATCAGGAATCAGGAATGATGAATCAGGAATCAGGAATGATGATTCAGGAATGAGGAATGATCAATCAGGAATCAGGAATGATGAATGAGGAATGAGGAATGATGAATCAGGAATGATAAATGATGAATCAGGAATCAGGAATGATGAATCAGGAATGAGGAATGATGAATCAGGAATGATGAATGATGAATCAGGAATGATGAATCAGGAATGAGGAATGATGAATCAGGAATGAGGAGTGATCAATCAGGAATCAGGAATGATGAATCAGGAATGAGGATTGATGAATCAGGAATGAGGAATGATGAATCAGGAATGATGAATGATGAATTAGGAATCAGGAATGATGAATCAGGAATCAGGAATGATGAATCAGGAATGATGAATCAGGAATCAGGAATGATGAATCAGGAATCAGGAATGATGAATCAGGAATGATGAATGATGTATCAGGAATCAGGAATGATGAATCAGGAAAGAGGAATGATGAATCAGGAATCAGGAATGGTGAATCATGAATCAGGAATGATGAATCAGGAATCAGGAATGATGAATCAGGAATCAGGAATGATGAATCAGGAATCATGAATGATGAATCAGGAATCAGGAATGATGAATCATGAATCAGGAATCAGGAATGATGAGTCAGGAATGATGAATGATGAATCAGGAATGATGAATCAGGAATCTGGAATGATGAATCAGGAATGATGAATGATGAATCAGGAATGATGAATCAGGAATGATGAATCAGGAATCAGGAATCAGGAATGATAAATCAGGAATCAGGAATCAGGAATCAGGAATGATGAATCAGGAATGATGAATGACGAATCAGGAATGATGATTCAGGAATGATGAATGATGAATCAGGAATCAGGAATGATGAATCAGGAATCAGGAATGATGAATCAGGAATAAGGAATGATGAATCAGGAATGATGAATGATGAATCAGGAATGACGAATGATGAATCAGGAATGACGAATCAGGAATCAGTATCAGGAATGATGAATGATGAATCAGGAATCAGGAATGATGAATCAGGAATCAGGAATGATGAATCAGGAATGATGAATGATGAATCAGGAATGATGAATGATGAATCAGGAATGATGAATCAGGAATGATGAATCAAGAATCAGGAATCAGAAGTGATTAATCAGGAATCAGGAATGATGAATCAGGAATCAGGAATGATGATTCAGGAATGAGGAATGATCAATCAGGAATCAGGAATGATGAATGAGGAATGAGGAATGATGAATCAGGAATGATAAATGATGAATCAGGAATCAGGAATGATGAATCAGGAATGAGGAATGATGAATCAGGAATGATGAATGATGAATCAGGAATGATGAATCAGGAATGAGGAATGATGAATCAGGAATGAGGAGTGATCAATCAGGAATCAGGAATGATGAATCAGGAATGAGGATTGATGAATCAGGAATGAGGAATGATGAATCAGGAATGATGAATGATGAATTAGGAATCAGGAATGATGAATCAGGAATCAGGAATGATGAATCAGGAATGATGAATCAGGAATCAGGAATGATGAATCAGGAATCAGGAATGATGAATCAGGAATGATGAATGATGTATCAGGAATCAGGAATGATGAATCAGGAAAGAGGAATGGTGAATCATGAATCAGGAATGATGAATCAGGAATCAGGAATGATGAATCAGGAATCAGGAATGATGAATCAGGAAGCATGAATGATGAATCAGGAATCAGGAATGATGAATCATGAATCAGGAATCAGGAATGATGAGTCAGGAATGATGAATGATGAATCAGGAATGATGAATCAGGAATCTGGAATGATGAATCAGGAATGATGAATGATGAATCAGGAATGATGAATCAGGAATGATGAATCAGGAATCAGGAATCAGGAATGATAAATCAGGAATCAGGAATCAGGAATCAGGAATGATGAATCAGGAATGATGAATGACGAATCAGGAATGATGATTCAGGAATGATGAATGATGAATCAGGAATCAGGAATGATGAATCAGGAATCAGGAATGATGAATCAGGAATAAGGAATGATGAATCAGGAATGATGAATGATGAATCAGGAATGATGAATCAGGAATGATGAATCAGGAATCAGGAATCAGGAATGATGAAACAGGAATCAGGAATAATGAATCAGGAATGATGAATCAGGAATCAGGAATGATGAATCAGGAATCAGGAATAATGAATCAGGAATGATGAATGATGAATCAGAAATCAGGAATGATGAATCAGGAATCAGGAATGATGAATCAGGAATCAGGAATGATGAATCAGGAATCAGGAATGATGAATCAGGAATCAGGAATGATGAATCAGGAATCAGGAATGATGAATCAGGAATGATGAATGATGTATCAGGAATCAGGAATGATGAATCAGGAAAGAGGAATGATGAATCAGGAATCAGGAATGGTGAATCATGAATCAGGAATGATGAATCAGGAATCAGGAATGATGAATCATGAATCAGGAATGATGAATGATGAGTCTGGAATGATGAATGATGAATCAGGAGTGATGAATGATGAATGATTAATCAGGAATCTGGAATGATGAATCAGGAATGATGAATGATGAATCAGGAATGATGAATGATGAATCAGGAATGATGAATCAGGAATCAGGAATGATGAATCAGGAATGATGAATGATGAATCAGGAATGATGAATCAGGAATGATGAATCAGGAATCAGGAATCAGGAATGATGAATCAGGAATCAGGAATCAGGAATCAGGAATGATGAATCAGGAATGATGAATCAGGAATGATGAATGACGAATCAGGAATGATGAATGATGATTCAGGAATGATGAATGATGAATCAGGAATCAGGAATGATGAATCAGGAATGATGAATGTTGAATCAGGAATCAGGAATGATGAATCAGGAATAAGGAATGATGAATCAGGAATGATGAATGATGAATGAGGAATGATGAATCAGGAATGATGAATCAGGAATCAGGTATCATGAATGATGAATCAGGAATCAGGAATGATGAATCAGGAATCAGGAATCAGGAATGATGAATCAGGAATCTGGAATGATGAATGATGAATCAGGAATGATGAATGATGAATCAGGAATGATAAATCAGGAATCAGGAATGATGAATGATGAATCAGGAATCAGCAATGATGAATCAGGAATCAGGAATGATGAATCAGGAATGATGAATGATGAATCAGGAATCAGGAATGATGAATCAGGAATAAGGAATGATGAATCAGGAATGACGAATCAGGAATCAGTATCAGGAATGATGAATGATGAATCAGGAATCAGGAATGATGAATCAGGAATCAGGAATGATGAATCAGGAATGATGAATGATGAATCAGGAATGATGAATGATGAATCAGGAATGATGAATCAGGAATGATGAATCAAGAATCAGGAATCAGAAGTTATTAATCAGGAATCAGGAATGATCAATCAGGAATCAGGAATGATGATTCAGGAATGAGGAATGATCAATCAGGAATCAGGAATGATGAATCAGGAATGAGGAATGATGAATCAGGAATGATAAATGATGAATCAGGAATCAGGAATGATGAATCAGGAATGAGGAATGATGAATCAGGAATGATGAATGATGAATCAGGAATGATGAATCAGGAATGAGGAATGATGAATCAGGAATGAGGAGTGATCAATCAGGAATGAGGAATGATGAATCAGGAATGAGGAATGATCAATCAGGAATGATGAATGATGAATCAGGAATCAGCAATGATGAATCAGGATTCAGGAATGATCAATCAGGAATCAGGAATGATGAATCAGGAATGAGGAATGATGAATCAGGAATGATAAATGATGAATCAGGAATCAGGAATGATGAATCAGGAATCAGGATGATGAATCAGGAATGATGAATCAGGAATCAGGAATGATGAATCAGGAATGATGAATGATGTATCCGGAATCAGGAATGATGAATCAGGAAAGAGGAATGATGAATCAGGAATCAGGAATGGTGAATCAGGAATCAGGAATGATGAATCAGGAATCAGGAATGATGAATCAGGAATCAGGAATGATGAATCAGGAATGATCAATCAGGAATGATGAATGATGAATCAGGAATCAGCAATGATGAATCAGGATTCAGGAATGATGAATCAGGAATGATGAATGATGAATCAGGAATCAGGAATGATGAATCAGGAATCAGGAATCAGGAATGATGAATCAGGAATCAGGAATCAGGAATCAGGAATGATGAATCAGGAATGATGAATCAGGAATCAGGTATCATGAATGATGAATCAGGAATCAGGAATGATGAATCAGGAATCAGGAATCAGGAATCAGGAATGATGAATCAGGAATCAGGAATAATGAATCAGGAATGATGAATGATGAATCAGAAATCAGGAATGATGAATCAGGAATCAGGAATGATGAATCAGGAATCAGGAATGATGAATCAGGAATGATGAATCAGGAATCAGGAATGATGAATCAGGAATGATGAATGATGTATCAGGAATCAGGAATGATGAATCAGGAAAGAGGAATGATGAATCAGGAATCAGGAATGGTGAATCATGAATCAGGAATGATGAATCATGAATCAGGAATGATGAATCAGGAATCAGGAATGATGAATCAGGAATCATGAATGATGAATCAGGAATCAGGAATGATGAATCATGAATCAGGAATCAGGAATGATGAGTCAGGAATGATGAATGATGAATCAGGAATGATGAATGATGAATCAGGAATGATGAATCAGGAATCTCGAATGATGAATCAGGAATGATGAATGATGAATCAGGAATGATGAATCAGGAATGATGAATCAGGAATCAGGAATCAGGAATGATGAATCAGGAATCAGGAATCAGGAATCAGGAATGATGAATCAGGAATGATGAATGACGAATCAGGAATGATGATTCAGGAATGATGAATGATGAATCAGGAATCAGGAATGATGAATCAGGAATCAGGAATGATGAATCAGGAATAAGGAATGATGAATCAGGAATGATGAATGATGAATCAGGAATGATGAATCAGGAATGATGAATCAGGAATCAGGTATCATGAATGATGAATCAGGAATCAGGAATGATGAATCAGGAATCAGGAATCAGGAATCAGGAATGATGAATCAGGAATCAGGAATAATGAATCAGGAATGATGAATGATGAATCAGAAATCAGGAATGATGAATCAGGAATCAGGAATGATGAATCAGGAATCAGGAATGATGAATCAGGAATGATGAATGATGAATCAGGAATGATGAATCAGGCATGATGAATCAGGAATCAGGAATCAGGAATGATGAATCAGGAATCAGGAATGATGAATCAGGAATCAGGAATGATGAATCAGGAATCAGGAATGATGAATCAGGAATGATGAATGATGTATCAGGAATCAGGAATGATGAATCAGGAAAGAGGAATGATGAATCAGGAATCAGGAATGGTGAATCATGAATCAGGAATGATGAATCAGGAATCAGGAATGATGAATCATGAATCAGGAATCAGGAATGATGAGTCAGGAATGATGAATGATGAATCAGGAATGATGAATGATGAATCAGGAATGATGAATCAGGAATCTGGAATGATGAATCAGGAATGATGAATGATGAATCAGGAATGATGAATCAGGAATGATGAATCAGGAATCAGGAATCAGGAATGATGAATCAGGAATCAGGAATCAGGAATCAGGAATGATGAATCAGGAATGATGAATCAGGAATGATGAATGACGAATCAGGAAAGATGAATGATGATTCAGGAATGATGAATGATGAATCAGGAATCAGGAATGATGAATCAGGAATGATGAATGTTGAATCAGGAATCAGGAATGATGAATCAGGAATAAGGAATGATGAATCAGGAATGATGAATGATGAATGAGGAATGATGAATCAGGAATGATGAATCAGGAATCAGGTATCATGAATGATGAATCAGGAATCAGGAATGATGAATCAGGAATCAGGAATCAGGAATGATGAATCAGGAATCTGGAATGATGAATGATGAATCAGGAATGATGAATGATGAATCAGGAATGATAAATCAGGAATCAGGAATGATGAATGATGAATCAGGAATCAGCAATGATGAATCAGGAATCAGGAATGATGAATCAGGAATGATGAATGATGAATCAGGAATCCGGAATGATGAATCAGGAATAAGGAATGATGAATCAGGAATGATGAATGATGAATCAGGAATGACGAATGATGAATCAGGAATGACGAATCAGGAATCAGTATCAGGAATGATGAATGATGAATCAGGAATCAGGAATGATGAATCAGGAATCAGGAATGATGAATCAGGAATGATGAATGATGAATCAGGAATGATGAATGATGAATCAGGAATGATGAATCAGGAATGATGAATCAAGAATCAGGAATCAGAAGTGATTAATCAGGAATCAGGAATGATGAATCAGGAATCAGGAATGATGATTCAGGAATGAGGAATGATCAATCAGGAATCAGGAATGATGAATGAGGAATGAGGAATGATGAATCAGGAATGATAAATGATGAATCAGGAATCAGGAATGATGAATCAGGAATGAGGAATGATGAATCAGGAATGATGAATGATGAATCAGGAATGATGAATCAGGAATGAGGAATGATGAATCAGGAATGAGGAGTGATCAATCAGGAATCAGGAATGATGAATCAGGAATGAGGATTGATGAATCAGGAATGAGGAATGATGAATCAGGAATGATGAATGATGAATTAGGAATCAGGAATGATGAATCAGGAATCAGGAATGATGAATCAGGAATGATGAATCAGGAATCAGGAATGATGAATCAGGAATCAGGAATGATGAATCAGGAATGATGAATGATGTATCAGGAATCAGGAATGATGAATCAGGAAAGAGGAATGGTGAATCATGAATCAGGAATGATGAATCAGGAATCAGGAATGATGAATCAGGAATCAGGAATGATGAATCAGGAATCATGAATGATGAATCAGGAATCAGGAATGATGAATCATGAATCAGGAATCAGGAATGATGAGTCAGGAATGATGAATGATGAATCAGGAATGATGAATCAGGAATCTGGAATGATGAATCAGGAATGATGAATGATGAATCAGGAATGATGAATCAGGAATGATGAATCAGGAATCAGGAATCAGGAATGATAAATCAGGAATCAGGAATCAGGAATCAGAATGATGAATCAGGAATGATGAATGACGAATCAGGAATGATGATTCAGGAATGATGAATGATGAATCAGGAATCAGGAATGATGAATCAGGAATCAGGAATGATGAATCAGGAATAAGGAATGATGAATCAGGAATGATGAATGATGAATCAGGAATGATGAATCAGGAATGATGAATCAGGAATCAGGAATCAGGAATGATGAAACAGGAATCAGGAATAATGAATCAGGAATGATGAATCAGGAATCAGGAATGATGAATCAGGAATCAGGAATAATGAATCAGGAATGATGAATGATGAATCAGAAATCAGGAATGATGAATCAGGAATCAGGAATGATGAATCAGGAATCAGGAATGATGAATCAGGAATCAGGAATGATGAATCAGGAATCAGGAATGATGAATCAGGAATCAGGAATGATGAATCAGGAATGATGAATGATGTATCAGGAATCAGGAATGATGAATCAGGAAAGAGGAATGATGAATCAGGAATCAGGAATGGTGAATCATGAATCAGGAATGATGAATCAGGAATCAGGAATGATGAATCATGAATCAGGAATCAGGAATGATGAGTCAGGAATGATGAATGATGAATCAGGAGTGATGAATGATGAATGATTAATCAGGAATCTGGAATGATGAATCAGGAATGATGAATGATGAATCAGGAATGATGAATGATGAATCAGGAATGATGAATCAGGAATCTGGAATGATGAATCAGGAATGATGAATGATGAATCAGGAATGATGAATCAGGAATGATGAATCAGGAATCAGGAATCAGGAATGATGAATCAGGAATCAGGAATCAGGAATCAGGAATGATGAATCAGGAATGATGAATCAGGAATGATGAATGACGAATCAGGAATGATGAATGATGATTCAGGAATGATGAATGATGAATCAGGAATCAGGAATGATGAATCAGGAATGATGAATGTTGAATCAGGAATCAGGAATGATGAATCAGGAATAAGGAATGATGAATCAGGAATGATGAATGATGAATGAGGAATGATGAATCAGGAATGATGAATCAGGAATCAGGTATCATGAATGATGAATCAGGAATCAGGAATGATGAATCAGGAATCAGGAATCAGGAATGATGAATCAGGAATCTGGAATGATGAATGATGAATCAGGAATGATGAATGATGAATCAGGAATGATAAATCAGGAATCAGGAATGATGAATGATGAATCAGGAATCAGCAATGATGAATCAGGAATCAGGAATGATGAATCAGGAATGATGAATGATGAATCAGGAATCAGGAATGATGAATCAGGAATAAGGAATGATGAATCAGGAATGACGAATCAGGAATCAGTATCAGGAATGATGAATGATGAATCAGGAATCAGGAATGATGAATCAGGAATCAGGAATGATGAATCAGGAATGATGAATGATGAATCAGGAATGATGAATGATGAATCAGGAATGATGAATCAGGAATGATGAATCAAGAATCAGGAATCAGAAGTTATTAATCAGGAATCAGGAATGATCAATCAGGAATCAGGAATGATGATTCAGGAATGAGGAATGATCAATCAGGAATCAGGAATGATGAATCAGGAATGAGGAATGATGAATCAGGAATGATAAATGATGAATCAGGAATCAGGAATGATGAATCAGGAATGAGGAATGATGAATCAGGAATGATGAATGATGAATCAGGAATGATGAATCAGGAATGAGGAATGATGAATCAGGAATGAGGAGTGATCAATCAGGAATGAGGAATGATGAATCAGGAATGAGGAATGATCAATCAGGAATGATGAATGATGAATCAGGAATCAGCAATGATGAATCAGGATTCAGGAATGATCAATCAGGAATCAGGAATGATGAATCAGGAATGAGGAATGATGAATCAGGAATGATAAATGATGAATCAGGAATCAGGAATGATGAATCAGGAATCAGGAATGATGAATCAGGAATGATGAATCAGGAATCAGGAATGATGAATCAGGAATGATGAATGATGTATCCGGAATCAGGAATGATGAATCAGGAAAGAGGAATGATGAATCAGGAATCAGGAATGGTGAATCAGGAATCAGGAATGATGAATCAGGAATCAGGAATGATGAATCAGGAATCAGGAATGATGAATCAGGAATGATCAATCAGGAATGATGAATGATGAATCAGGAATCAGCAATGATGAATCAGGATTCAGGAATGATGAATCAGGAATGATGAATGATGAATCAGGAATCAGGAATGATGAATCAGGAATCAGGAATCAGGAATGATGAATCAGGAATCAGGAATCAGGAATCAGGAATGATGAATCAGGAATGATGAATCAGGAATCAGGTATCATGAATGATGAATCAGGAATCAGGAATGATGAATCAGGAATCAGGAATCAGGAATCAGGAATGATGAATCAGGAATCAGGAATAATGAATCAGGAATGATGAATGATGAATCAGAAATCAGGAATGATGAATCAGGAATCAGGAATGATGAATCAGGAATCAGGAATGATGAATCAGGAATGATGAATCAGGAATCAGGAATGATGAATCAGGAATGATGAATGATGTATCAGGAATCAGGAATGATGAATCAGGAAAGAGGAATGATGAATCAGGAATCAGGAATGGTGAATCATGAATCAGGAATGATGAATCATGAATCAGGAATGATGAATCAGGAATCAGGAATGATGAATCAGGAATCATGAATGATGAATCAGGAATCAGGAATGATGAATCATGAATCAGGAATCAGGAATGATGAGTCAGGAATGATGAATGATGAATCAGGAATGATGAATGATGAATCAGGAATGATGAATCAGGAATCTCGAATGATGAATCAGGAATGATGAATGATGAATCAGGAATGATGAATCAGGAATGATGAATCAGGAATCAGGAATCAGGAATGATGAATCAGGAATCAGGAATCAGGAATCAGGAATGATGAATCAGGAATGATGAATGACGAATCAGGAATGATGATTCAGGAATGATGAATGATGAATCAGGAATCAGGAATGATGAATCAGGAATCAGGAATGATGAATCAGGAATAAGGAATGATGAATCAGGAATGATGAATGATGAATCAGGAATGATGAATCAGTGAATGATGAATCAGGAATCAGGTATCATGAATGATGAATCAGGAATCAGGAATGATGAATCAGGAATCAGGAATCAGGAATCAGGAATGATGAATCAGGAATCAGGAATAATGAATCAGGAATGATGAATGATGAATCAGAAATCAGGAATGATGAATCAGGAATCAGGAATGATGAATCAGGAATCAGGAATGATGAATCAGGAATGATGAATGATGAATCAGGAATGATGAATCAGGCATGATGAATCAGGAATCAGGAATCAGGAATGATGAATCAGGAATCAGGAATGATGAATCAGGAATCAGGAATGATGAATCAGGAATCAGGAATGATGAATCAGGAATGATGAATGATGTATCAGGAATCAGGAATGATGAATCAGGAAAGAGGAATGATGAATCAGGAATCAGGAATGGTGAATCATGAATCAGGAATGATGAATCAGGAATCAGGAATGATGAATCATGAATCAGGAATCAGGAATGATGAGTCAGGAATGATGAATGATGAATCAGGAATGATGAATGATGAATCAGGAATGATGAATCAGGAATCTGGAATGATGAATCAGGAATGATGAATGATGAATCAGGAATGATGAATCAGGAATGATGAATCAGGAATCAGGAATCAGGAATGATGAATCAGGAATCAGGAATCAGGAATCAGGAATGATGAATCAGGAATGATGAATCAGGAATGATGAATGACGAATCAGGAAAGATGAATGATGATTCAGGAATGATGAATGATGAATCAGGAATCAGGAATGATGAATCAGGAATGATGAATGTTGAATCAGGAATCAGGAATGATGAATCAGGAATAAGGAATGATGAATCAGGAATGATGAATGATGAATGAGGAATGATGAATCAGGAATGATGAATCAGGAATCAGGTATCATGAATGATGAATCAGGAATCAGGAATGATGAATCAGGAATCAGGAATCAGGAATGATGAATCAGGAATCTGGAATGATGAATGATGAATCAGGAATGATGAATGATGAATCAGGAATGATAAATCAGGAATCAGGAATGATGAATGATGAATCAGGAATCAGCAATGATGAATCAGGAATCAGGAATGATGAATCAGGAATGATGAATGATGAATCAGGAATCCGGAATGATGAATCAGGAATAAGGAATGATGAATCAGGAATGATGAATGATGAATCAGGAATGACGAATGATGAATCAGGAATGACGAATCAGGAATCAGTATCAGGAATGATGAATGATGAATCAGGAATCAGGAATGATGAATCAGGAATCAGGAATGATGAATCAGGAATGATGAATGATGAATCAGGAATGATGAATGATGAATCAGGAATGATGAATCAGGAATGATGAATCAAGAATCAGGAATCAGAAGTGATTAATCAGGAATCAGGAATGATGAATCAGGAATCAGGAATGATGATTCAGGAATGAGGAATGATCAATCAGGAATCAGGAATGATGAATGAGGAATGAGGAATGATGAATCAGGAATGATAAATGATGAATCAGGAATCAGGAATGATGAATCAGGAATGAGGAATGATGAATCAGGAATGATGAATGATGAATCAGGAATGATGAATCAGGAATGAGGAATGATGAATCAGGAATGAGGAGTGATCAATCAGGAATCAGGAATGATGAATCAGGAATGAGGATTGATGAATCAGGAATGAGGAATGATGAATCAGGAATGATGAATGATGAATTAGGAATCAGGAATGATGAATCAGGAATCAGGAATGATGAATCAGGAATGATGAATCAGGAATCAGGAATGATGAATCAGGAATCAGGAATGATGAATCAGGAATGATGAATGATGTATCAGGAATCAGGAATGATGAATCAGGAAAGAGGAATGATGAATCAGGAATCAGGAATGGTGAATCATGAATCAGGAATGATGAATCAGGAATCAGGAATGATGAATCAGGAATCAGGAATGATGAATCAGGAATCATGAATGATGAATCAGGAATCAGGAATGATGAATCATGAATCAGGAATCAGGAATGATGAGTCAGGAATGATGAATGATGAATCAGGAATGATGAATCAGGAATCTGGAATGATGAATCAGGAATGATGAATGATGAATCAGGAATGATGAATCAGGAATGATGAATCAGGAATCAGGTATCATGAATGATGAATCAGGAATCAGGAATGATGAATCAGGAATCAGGAATCAGGAATCAGGAATGATGAATCAGGAATCAGGAATAATGAATCAGGAATGATGAATGATGAATCAGAAATCAGGAATGATGAATCAGGAATCAGGAATGATGAATCAGGAATCAGGAATGATGAATCAGGAATGATGAATCAGGAATCAGGAATGATGAATCAGGAATGATGAATGATGTATCAGGAATCAGGAATGATGAATCAGGAAAGAGGAATGATGAATCAGGAATCAGGAATGGTGAATCATGAATCAGGAATGATGAATCAGGAATCAGGAATGATGAATCAGGAATCAGGAATGATGAATCAGGAATCATGAATGATGAATCAGGAATCAGGAATGATGAATCATGAATCAGGAATCAGGAATGATGAGTCAGGAATGATGAATGATGAATCAGGAATGATGAATAATGAATCAGGAATGATGAATCAGGAATCTGGAATGATGAATCAGGAATGATGAATGATGAATCAGGAATGATGAATCAGGAATGATGAATCAGGAATCAGGAATCAGGAATGATGAATCAGGAATCAGGAATCAGGAATCAGGAATGATGAATCAGGAATGATGAATGACGAATCAGGAATGATGATTCAGGAATGATGAATGATGAATCAGGAATCAGGAATGATGAATCAGGAATCAGGAATGATGAATCAGGAATAAGGAATGATGAATCAGGAATGATGAATGATGAATCAGGAATGAGGAATCAGGAATGATGAATCAGGAATCAGGTATCATGAATGATGAATCAGGAATCAGGAATGATGAATCAGGAATCAGGAATCAGGAATCAGGAATGATGAATCAGGAATCAGGAATAATGAATCAGGAATGATGAATGATGAATCAGAAATCAGGAATGATGAATCAGGAATCAGGAATGATGAATCAGGAATCAGGAATGATGAATCAGGAATGATGAATGATGAATCAGAATGATGAATCAGGCATGATGAATCAGGAATCAGGAATCAGGAATGATGAATCAGGAATCAGGAATGATGAATCAGGAATCAGGATGATGAATCAGGAATCAGGAATGATGAATCAGGAATGATGAATGATGTATCAGGAATCAGGAATGATGAATCAGGAAAGAGGAATGATGAATCAGGAATCAGGAATGGTGAATCATGAATCAGGAATGATGAATCAGGAATCAGGAATGATGAATCATGAATCAGGAATGATGAATCAGGAATCAGGAATCAGGAATCAGGAATGATGAATCAGGAATGATGAATCAGGAATGATGAATGACGAATCAGGAAAGATGAATGATGATTCAGGAATGATGAATGATGAATCAGGAATCAGGAATGATGAATCAGGAATGATGAATGTTGAATCAGGAATCAGGAATGATGAATCAGGAATAAGGAATGATGAATCAGGAATGATGAATGATGAATGAGGAATGATGAATCAGGAATGATGAATCAGGAATCAGGTATCATGAATGATGAATCAGGAATCAGGAATGATGAATCAGGAATCAGGAATCAGGAATGATGAATCAGGAATCTGGAATGATGAATGATGAATCAGGAATGATGAATGATGAATCAGGAATGATAAATCAGGAATCAGGAATGATGAATGATGAATCAGGAATCAGCAATGATGAATCAGGAATCAGGAATGATGAATCAGGAATGATGAATGATGAATCAGGAATCCGGAATGATGAATCAGGAATAAGGAATGATGAATCAGGAATGATGAATGATGAATCAGGAATGACGAATCAGGAATCAGTATCAGGAATGATGAATGATGAATCAGGAATCAGGAATGATGAATCAGGAATCAGGAATGATGAATCAGGAATCAGGAATGATGAATCAGGAATGATGAATGATGAATCAGGAATGATGAATGATGAATCAGGAATGATGAATCAGGAATGATGAATCAAGAATCAGGAATCAGAAGTGATTAATCAGGAATCAGGAATGATGAATCAGGAATCAGGAATGATGATTCAGGAATGAGGAATGATCAATCAGGAATCAGGAATGATGAATGAGGAATGAGGAATGATGAATCAGGAATGATAAATGATGAATCAGGAATCAGGAATGATGAATCAGGAATGAGGAATGATGAATCAGGAATGATGAATGATGAATTAGGAATCAGGAATGATGAATCAGGAATCAGGAATGATGAATCAGGAATGATGAATCAGGAATCAGGAATGATGAATCAGGAATCAGGAATGATGAATCAGGAATGATGAATGATGTATCAGGAATCAGGAATGATGAATCAGGAAAGAGGAATGATGAATCAGGAATCAGGAATGGTGAATCATGAATCAGGATGATGAATCAGGAATCAGGAATGATGAATCAGGAATCAGGAATGATGAATCAAGGAATGATGAATGATGAATCAGGAATGATGAATCAGGAATGATGAATCAAGAATCAGGAATCAGAAGTGATTAATCAGGAATCAGGAATGATGAATCAGGAATGATAAATGATGAATCAGGAATCATGAATCAGGAATCAGGAATGATGAGTCAGGAATGATGAATGATGAATCAGGAATGATGAATCAGGAATCTGGAATGATGAATCAGGAATGATGAATGATGAATCAGGAATGATGAATCAGGAATGATGAATCAGGAATCAGGAATCAGGAATGATAAATCAGGAATCAGGAATCAGGAATCAGGAATGACGAATCAGGAATGATGAATGACGAATCAGGAATGATGATTCAGGAATGATGAATGATGAATCAGGAATCAGGAATGATGAATCAGGAATCAGGAATGATGAATCAGGAATAAGGAATGATGAATCAGAATGATGAATGATGAATCAGGAATGATGAATCAGGAATGATGAATCAGGAATCAGGAATCAGGAATGATGAATCAGGAATCAGGAATAATGAATCAGGAATGATGAATCAGGAATCAGGAATGATGAATCAGGAATCAGGAATAATGAATCAGGAATGATGAATGATGAATCAGAAATCAGGAATGATGAATCAGGAATCAGGAATGATGAATCAGGAATCAGGAATGATGAATCAGGAATCAGGAATGATGAATCAGGAATCAGGAATGATGAATCAGGATCAGGAATGATGAATCAGGAATGATGAATGATGTATCAGGAATCAGGAATGATGAATCAGGAAAGAGGAATGATGAATCAGGAATCAGGAATGGTGAATCATGAATCAGGAATGATGAATCAGGAATCAGGAATGATGAATCATGAATCAGGAATCAGGAATGATGAGTCAGGAATGATGAATGATGAATCAGGAGTGATGAATGATGAATGATTAATCAGGAATCTGGAATGATGAATCAGGAATGATGAATGATGAATCAGGAATGATGAATGATGAATCAGGAATGATGAATCAGGAATCTGGAATGATGAATCAGGAATGATGAATGATGAATCAGGAATGATGAATCAGGAATGATGAATCAGGAATCAGGAATCAGGAATGATGAATCAGGAATCAGGAATCAGGAATCAGGAATGATGAATCAGGAATGATGAATCAGGAATGATGAATGACGAATCAGGAATGATGAATGATGATTCAGGAATGATGAATGATGAATCAGGAATCAGGAATGATGAATCAGGAATGATGAATGACGAATCAGGAAAGATGAATGATGATTCAGGAATGATGAATGATGAATCAGGAATCAGGAATGATGAATCAGGAATGATGAATGTTGAATCAGGAATCAGGAATGATGAATCAGGAATAAGGAATGATGAATCAGGAATGATGAATGATGAATGAGGAATGATGAATCAGGAATGATGAATCAGGAATCAGGTATCATGAATGATGAATCAGGAATCAGGAATGATGAATCAGGAATCAGGAATCAGGAATGATGAATCAGGAATCTGGAATGATGAATGATGAATCAGGAATGATGAATGATGAATCAGGAATGATAAATCAGGAATCAGGAATGATGAATGATGAATCAGGAATCAGCAATGATGAATCAGGAATCAGGAATGATGAATCAGGAATGATGAATGATGAATCAGGAATCCGGAATGATGAATCAGGAATAAGGAATGATGAATCAGGAATGATGAATGATGAATCAGGAATGACGAATGATGAATCAGGAATGACGAATCAGGAATCAGTATCAGGAATGATGAATGATGAATCAGGAATCAGGAATGATGAATCAGGAATCAGGAATGATGAATCAGGAATGATGAATGATGAATCAGGAATGATGAATCAGGAATGATGAATCAAGAATCAGGAATCAGAAGTGATTAATCAGGAATCAGGAATGATGAATCAGGAATCAGGAATGATGATTCAGGAATGAGGAATGATCAATCAGGAATCAGGAATGATGAATGAGGAATGAGGAATGATGAATCAGGAATGATAAATGATGAATCAGGAATCAGGAATGATGAATCAGGAATGAGGAATGATGAATCAGGAATGATGAATGATGAATCAGGAATGATGAATCAGGAATGAGGAATGATGAATCAGGAATGAGGAGTGATCAATCAGGAATCAGGAATGATGAATCAGGAATGAGGATTGATGAATCAGGAATGAGGAATGATGAATCAGGAATGATGAATGATGAATTAGGAATCAGGAATGATGAATCAGGAATCAGGAATGATGAATCAGGAATGATGAATCAGGAATCAGGAATGATGAATCAGGAATCAGGAATGATGAATCAGGAATGATGAATGATGTATCAGGAATCAGGAATGATGAATCAGGAAAGAGGAATGATGAATCAGGAATCAGGAATGGTGAATCATGAATCAGGAATGATGAATCAGGAATCAGGAATGATGAATCAGGAATCAGGAATGATGAATCAGGAATCATGAATGATGAATCAGGAATCAGGAATGATGAATCATGAATCAGGAATCAGGAATGATGAGTCAGGAATGATGAATGATGAATCAGGAATGATGAATCAGGAATCTGGAATGATGAATCAGGAATGATGAATGATGAATCAGGAATGATGAATCAGGAATGATGAATCAGGAATCAGGAATCAGGAATGATAAATCAGGAATCAGGAATCAGGAATCAGGAATGATGAATCAGGAATGATGAATGACGAATCAGGAATGATGATTCAGGAATGATGAATGATGAATCAGGAATCAGGAATGATGAATCAGGAATCAGGAATGATGAATCAGGAATAAGGAATGATGAATCAGGAATGATGAATGATGAATCAGGAATGATGAATCAGGAATGATGAATCAGGAATCAGGAATCAGGAATGATGAAACAGGAATCAGGAATAATGAATCAGGAATGATGAATCAGGAATCAGGAATGATGAATCAGGAATCAGGAATAATGAATCAGGAATGATGAATGATGAATCAGAAATCAGGAATGATGAATCAGGAATCAGGAATGATGAATCAGGAATCAGGAATGATGAATCAGGAATCAGGAATGATGAATCAGGAATCAGGAATGATGAATCAGGAATGATGAATGATGTATCAGGAATCAGGAATGATGAATCAGGAAAGAGGAATGATGAATCAGGAATCAGGAATGGTGAATCATGAATCAGGAATGATGAATCAGGAATCAGGAATGATGAATCATGAATCAGGAATCAGGAATGATGAGTCAGGAATGATGAATGATGAATCAGGAGTGATGAATGATGAATGATTAATCAGGAATCTGGAATGATGAATCAGGAATGATGAATGATGAATCAGGAATGATGAATGATGAATCAGGAATGATGAATCAGGAATCTGGAATGATGAATCAGGAATGATGAATGATGAATCAGGAATGATGAATCAGGAATGATGAATCAGGAATCAGGAATCAGGAATGATGAATCAGGAATCAGGAATCAGGAATCAGGAATGATGAATCAGGAATGATGAATCAGGAATGATGAATGACGAATCAGGAATGATGAATGATGATTCAGGAATGATGAATGATGAATCAGGAATCAGGAATGATGAATCAGGAATGATGAATGTTGAATCAGGAATCAGGAATGATGAATCAGGAATAAGGAATGATGAATCAGGAATGATGAATGATGAATGAGGAATGATGAATCAGGAATGATGAATCAGGAATCAGGTATCATGAATGATGAATCAGGAATCAGGAATGATGAATCAGGAATCAGGAATCAGGAATGATGAATCAGGAATCTGGAATGATGAATGATGAATCAGGAATGATGAATGATGAATCAGGAATGATAAATCAGGAATCAGGAATGATGAATCAGGAATGATGAATCAGGAATCAGGAATCAGGAATGATAAATCAGGAATCAGGAATCAGGAATCAGGAATGATGAATCAGGAATGATGAATGACGAATCAGGAATGATGATTCAGGAATGATGAATGATGAATCAGGAATCAGGAATGATGAATCAGGAATCAGGAATGATGAATCAGGAATAAGGAATGATGAATCAGGAATGATGAATGATGAATCAGGAATGATGAATCAGGAATGATGAATCAGGAATCAGGAATCAGGAATGATGAAACAGGAATCAGGAATAATGAATCAGGAATGATGAATCAGGAATCAGGAATGATGAATCAGGAAAGAGGAATAATGAATCAGGAATGATGAATGATGAATCAGAAATCAGGAATGATGAATCAGGAATCAGGAATGATGAATCAGGAATCAGGAATGATGAATCAGGAATCAGGAATGATGAATCAGGAATCAGGAATGATGAATCAGGAATCAGGAATGATGAATCAGGAATGATGAATGATGTATCAGGAATCAGGAATGATGAATCAGGAAAGAGGAATGATGAATCAGGAATCAGGAATGGTGAATCATGAATCAGGAATGATGAATCAGGAATCAGGAATGATGAATCATGAATCAGGAATCAGGAATGATGAGTCAGGAATGATGAATGATGAATCAGGAGTGATGAATGATGAATGATTAATCAGGAATCTGGAATGATGAATCAGGAATGATGAATGATGAATCAGGAATGATGAATGATGAATCAGGAATGATGAATCAGGAATCTGGAATGATGAATCAGGAATGATGAATGATGAATCAGGAATGATGAATCAGGAATGATGAATCAGGAATCAGGAATCAGGAATGATGAATCAGGAATCAGGAATCAGGAATCAGGAATGATGAATCAGGAATGATGAATCAGGAATGATGAATGACGAATCAGGAATGATGAATGATGATTCAGGAATGATGAATGATGAATCAGGAATCAGGAATGATGAATCAGGAATGATGAATGTTGAATCAGGAATCAGGAATGATGAATCAGGAATAAGGAATGATGAATCAGGAATGATGAATGATGAATGAGGAATGATGAATCAGGAATGATGAATGATGAATCAGGTATCATGAATGATGAATCAGGAATCAGGAATGATGAATCAGGAATCAGGAATCAGGAATGATGAATCAGGAATCTGGAATGATGAATGATGAATCAGGAATGATGAATGATGAATCAGGAATGATAAATCAGGAATCAGGAATGATGAATGATGAATCAGGAATCAGCAATGATGAATCAGGAATCAGGAATGATGAATCAGGAATGATGAATGATGAATCAGGAATCAGGAATGATGAATCAGGAATAAGGAATGATGAATCAGGAATGACGAATCAGGAATCAGTATCAGGAATGATGAATGATGAATCAGGAATCAGGAATGATGAATCAGGAATCAGGAATGATGAATCAGGAATGATGAATGATGAATCAGGAATGATGAATGATGAATCAGGAATGATGAATCAGGAATGATGAATCAAGAATCAGGAATCAGAAGTTATTAATCAGGAATCAGGAATGATCAATCAGGAATCAGGAATGATGATTCAGGAATGAGGAATGATGAATCAGGAATCAGGAATGATGAATCAGGAATGAGGAATGATGAATCAGGAATGATAAATGATGAATCAGGAATCAGGAATGATGAATCAGGAATGAGGAATGATGAATCAGGAATGATGAATGATGAATCAGGAATGATGAATCAGGAATGAGGAATGATGAATCAGGAATGAGGAGTGATCAATCAGGAATCAGGAATGATGAATCAGGAATGAGGATTGATGAATCAGGAATGAGGAATGATGAATCAGGAATGATGAATGATGAATTAGGAATCAGGAATGATGAATCAGGAATCAGGAATGATGAATCAGGAATGATGAATCAGGAATCAGGAATGATGAATCAGGGAATCAGGAATGATGAATCAGGAATGATGAATGATGAATCAGGAATCAGGAATGATGAATCAGGAATGAGGAATGATGAATCAGGAATGAGGAATGATCAATCAGGAATGATGAATGATGAATCAGGAATCAGCAATGATGAATCAGGATTCAGGAATGATCAATCAGGAATCAGGAATGATGAATCAGGAATGAGGAATGATGAATCAGGAATGATAAATGATGAATCAGGAATCAGGAATGATGAATCAGGAATCAGGAATGATGAATCAGGAATGATGAATCAGGAATCAGGAATGATGAATCAGGAATGATGAATGATGTATCCGGAATCAGGAATGATGAATCAGGAAAGAGGAATGATGAATCAGGAATCAGGAATGGTGAATCAGGAATCAGGAATGATGAATCAGATCAGGAATGATGAATCAGGAATCAGGAATGATGAATCAGGAATGATCAATCAGGAATGATGAATGATGAATCAGGAATCAGCAATGATGAATCAGGATTCAGGAATGATGAATCAGGAATGATGAATGATGAATCAGGAATCAGGAATGATGAATCAGGAATCAGGAATCAGGAATGATGAATCAGGAATCAGGAATCAGGAATCAGGAATGATGAATCAGGAATGATGAATCAGGAATCAGGTATCATGAATGATGAATCAGGAATCAGGAATGATGAATCAGGAATCAGGAATCAGGAATCAGGAATGATGAATCAGGAATCAGGAATAATGAATCAGGAATGATGAATGATGAATCAGAAATCAGGAATGATGAATCAGGAATCAGGAATGATGAATCAGGAATCAGGAATGATGAATCAGGAATGATGAATCAGGAATAAGGAATGATGAATCAGGAATGATGAATGATGTATCAGGAATCAGGAATGATGAATCAGGAAAGAGGAATGATGAATCAGGAATCAGGAATGGTGAATCATGAATCAGGAATGATGAATCAGGAATCAGGAATGATGAATCAGGAATCAGGAATGATGAATCAGGAATCATGAATGATGAATCAGGAATGATGAATCATGAATCAGGAATCAGGAATGATGAGTCAGGAATGATGAATGATGAATCAGGAATGATGAATGATGAATCAAGGAATGATGAATCAGGAATCTCGAATGATGAATCAGGAATGATGAATGATGAATCAGGAATGATGAATCAGGAATGATGAATCAGGAATCAGGAATCAGGAATGATGAATCAGAATCAGGAATCAGGAATCAGGAATGATGAATCAGGAATGATGAATGACGAATCAGGAATGATGATTCAGGAATGATGAATGATGAATCAGGAATCAGGAATGATGAATCAGGAATCAGGAATGATGAATCAGGAATAAGGAATGATGAATCAGGAATGATGAATGATGAATCAGGAATGATGAATCAGGAATGATGAATCAGGAATCAGGTATCATGAATGATGAATCAGGAATCAGGAATGATGAATCAGGAATCAGGAATCAGGAATCAGGAATGATGAATCAGGAATCAGGAATAATGAATCAGGAATGATGAATGATGAATCAGAAATCAGGAATGATGAATCAGGAATCAGGAATGATGAATCAGGAATCAGGAATGATGAATCAGGAATGATGAATGATGAATCAGGAATGATGAATCAGGCATGATGAATCAGGAATCAGGAATCAGGAATGATGAATCAGGAATCAGGAATGATGAATCAGGAATCAGGAATGATGAATCAGGAATCAGGAATGATGAATCAGGAATGATGAATGATGTATCAGGAATGATGAATGATGAATCAGGAATGATGAATCAGGAATGATGAATCAGGAATCAGGAATGATGAATCAGGAATCAGGAATGATGAATCAGGAATGATGAATGATGTATCAGGAATCAGGAATGATGAATCAGGAAAGAGGAATGATGAATCAGGAATCAGGAATGGTGAATCATGAATCAGGAATGATGAATCAGGAATCAGGAATGATGAATCATGAATCAGGAATCAGGAATGATGAGTCAGGAATGATGAATGATGAATCAGGAATGATGAATGATGAATCAGGAATGATGAATCAGGAATCTGGAATGATGAATCAGGAATGATGAATGATGAATCAGGAATGATGAATCAGGAATGATGAATCAGGAATCAGGAATCAGAATGATGAATCAGGAATCAGGAATCAGGAATCAGGAATGATGAATCAGGAATGATGAATCAGGAATGATGAATGACGAATCAGGAAAGATGAATGATGATTCAGGAATGATGAATGATGAATCAGGAATCAGGAATGATGAATCAGGAATGATGAATGTTGAATCAGGAATCAGGAATGATGAATCAGGAATAAGGAATGATGAATCAGGAATGATGAATGATGAATGAGGAATGATGAATCAGGAATGATGAATCAGGAATCAGGTATCATGAATGATGAATCAGGAATCAGGAATGATGAATCAGGAATCAGGAATCAGGAATGATGAATCAGGAATCTGGAATGATGAATGATGAATCAGGAATGATGAGATGATGAATGATGAATCAGGAATGATAAATCAGGAATCAGGAATGATGAATGATGAATCAGGAATCAGCAATGATGAATCAGGAATCAGGAATGATGAATCAGGAATGATGAATGATGAATCAGGAATCCGGAATGATGAATCAGGAATAAGGAATGATGAATCAGGAATGATGAATGATGAATCAGGAATGACGAATGATGAATCAGGAATGACGAATCAGGAATCAGTATCAGGAATGATGAATGATGAATCAGGAATCAGGAATGATGAATCAGGAATCAGGAATGATGAATCAGGAATGATGAATGATGAATCAGGAATGATGAATGATGAATCAGAATGATGAATCAGGAATGATGAATCAAGAATCAGGAATCAGAAGTGATTAATCAGGAATCAGGAATGATGAATCAGGAATCAGGAATGATGATTCAGGAATGAGGAATGATCAATCAGGAATCAGGAATGATGAATGAGGAATGAGGAATGATGAATCAGGAATGATAAATGATGAATCAGGAATCAGGAATGATGAATCAGGAATGAGGAATGATGAATCAGGAATGATGAATGATGAATCAGGAATGATGAATCAGGAATGAGGAATGATGAATCAGGAATGAGGAGTGATCAATCAGGAATCAGGAATGATGAATCAGGAATGAGGATTGATGAATCAGGAATGAGGAATGATGAATCAGGAATGATGAATGATGAATTAGGAATCAGGAATGATGAATCAGGAATCAGAATGATGAATCAGGAATGATGAATCAGGAATCAGGAATGATGAATCAGGAATCAGGAATGATGAATCAGGAATGATGAATGATGTATCAGGAATCAGGAATGATGAATCAGGAAAGAGGAATGATGAATCAGGAATCAGGAATGGTGAATCATGAATCAGGAATGATGAATCAGGAATCAGGAATGATGAATCAGGAATCAGGAATGATGAATCAGGAATCATGAATGATGAATCAGGAATCAGGAATGATGAATCATGAATCAGGAATCAGGAATGATGAGTCAGGAATGATGAATGATGAATCAGGAATGATGAATCAGGAATCTGGAATGATGAATCAGGAATGATGAATGATGAATCAGGAATGATGAATCAGGAATGATGAATCAGGAATCAGGTATCATGAATGATGAATCAGGAATCAGGAATGATGAATCAGGAATCAGGAATCAGGAATCAGGAATGATGAATCAGGAATCAGGAATAATGAATCAGGAATGATGAATGATGAATCAGAAATCAGGAATGATGAATCAGGAATCAGGAATGATGAATCAGGAATCAGGAATGATGAATCAGGAATGATGAATCAGGAATCAGGAATGATGAATCAGGAATGATGAATGATGTATCAGGAATCAGGAATGATGAATCAGGAAAGAGGAATGATGAATCAGGAATCAGGAATGGTGAATCATGAATCAGGAATGATGAATCAGGAATCAGGAATGATGAATCAGAATCAGGAATGATGAATCAGGAATCATGAATGATGAATCAGGAATCAGGAATGATGAATCATGAATCAGGAATCAGGAATGATGAGTCAGGAATGATGAATGATGAATCAGGAATGATGAATGATGAATCAGGAATGATGAATCAGGAATCTGGAATGATGAATCAGGAATGATGAATGATGAATCAGGAATGATGAATCAGGAATGATGAATCAGGAATCAGGAATCAGGAATGATGAATCAGGAATCAGGAATCAGGAATCAGGAATGATGAATCAGGAATGATGAATGACGAATCAGGAATGATGATTCAGGAATGATGAATGATGAATCAGGAATCAGGAATGATGAATCAGGAATCAGGAATGATGAATCAGGAATAAGGAATGATGAATCAGGAATGATGAATGATGAATCAGGAATGATGAATCAGGAATGATGAATCAGGAATCAGGTATCATGAATGATGAATCAGGAATCAGGAATGATGAATCAGGAATCAGGAATCAGGAATCAGGAATGATGAATCAGGAATCAGGAATAATGAATCAGGAATGATGAATGATGAATCAGAAATCAGGAATGATGAATCAGGAATCAGGAATGATGAATCAGGAATCAGGAATGATGAATCAGGAATGATGAATGATGAATCAGGAATGATGAATCAGGCATGATGAATCAGGAATCAGGAATCAGGAATGATGAATCAGGAATCAGGAATGATGAATCAGGAATCAGGAATGATGAATCAGGAATCAGGAATGATGAATCAGGAATGATGAATGATGTATCAGGAATCAGGAATGATGAATCAGGAAAGAGGAATGATGAATCAGGAATCAGGAATGGTGAATCATGAATCAGGAATGATGAATCAGGAATCAGGAATGATGAATCATGAATCAGGAATCAGGAATGATGAGGTCAGGAATGATGAATGATGAATCAGGAATGATGAATGATGAATCAGGAATGATGAATCAGGAATCTGGAATGATGAATCAGGAATGATGAATGATGAATCAGGAATGATGAATCAGGAATGATGAATCAGGAATCAGGAATCAGGAATGATGAATCAGGAATCAGGAATCAGGAATCAGGAATGATGAATCAGGAATGATGAATCAGGAATGATGAATGACGAATCAGGAAAGATGAATGATGATTCAGGAATGATGAATGATGAATCAGGAATCAGGAATGATGAATCAGGAATGATGAATGTTCAATCAGGAATCAGGAATGATGAATCAGGAATAAGGAATGATGAATCAGGAATGATGAATGATGAATGAGGGAATGATGAATCAGGAATGATGAATCAGGAATCAGGTATCATGAATGATGAATCAGGAATCAGGAATGATGAATCAGGAATCAGGAATCAGGAATGATGAATCAGGAATCTGGAATGATGAATGATGAATCAGGAATGATGAATGATGAATCAGGAATGATAAATCAGGAATCAGGAATGATGAATGATGAATCAGGAATCAGCAATGATGAATCAGGAATCAGGAATGATGAATCAGGAATGATGAATGATGAATCAGAATCCGGAATGATGAATCAGGAATAAGGAATGATGAATCAGGAATGATGAATGATGAATCAGGAATGACGAATGATGAATCAGGAATGACGAATCAGGAATCAGTATCAGGAATGATGAATGATGAATCAGGAATCAGGAATGATGAATCAGGAATCAGGAATGATGAATCAGGAATGATGAATGATGAATCAGGAATGATGAATGATGAATCAGGAATGATGAATCAGGAATGATGAATCAAGAATCAGGAATCAGAAGTGATTAATCAGGAATCAGGAATGATGAATCAGGAATCAGGAATGATGATTCAGGAATGAGGAATGATCAATCAGGAATCAGGAATGATGAATGAGGAATGAGGAATGATGAATCAGGAATGATAAATGATGAATCAGGAATCAGGAATGATGAATCAGGAATGAGGAATGATGAATCAGGAATGATGAATGATGAATCAGGAATGATGAATCAGGAATGAGGAATGATGAATCAGGAATGAGGAGTGATCAATCAGGAATCAGGAATGATGAATCAGGAATGAGGATTGATGAATCAGGAATGAGGAATGATGAATCAGGAATGATGAATGATGAATTAGGAATCAGGAATGATGAATCAGGAATCAGGAATGATGAATCAGGAATGATGAATCAGGAATCAGGAATGATGAATCAGGAATCAGGAATGATGAATCAGGAATGATGAATGATGTATCAGGAATCAGGAATGATGAATCAGGAAAGAGGAATGATGAATCAGGAATCAGGAATGGTGAATCATGAATCAGGAATGATGAATCAGGAATAAGGAATGATGAATCAGGAATCAGGGAATGATGAATCAGGAATCATGAATGATGAATCAGGAATCAGGAATGATGAATCATGAATCAGGAATCAGGAATGATGAGTCAGGAATGATGAATGATGAATCAGGAATGATGAATCAGGAATCTGGAATGATGAATCAGGAATGATGAAATGATGAATCAGGAATGATGAATCAGGAATGATGAATCAGGAATCAGGAATCAGGAATGATAAATCAGGAATCAGGAATCAGGAATCAGGAATGATGAATCAGGAATGATGAATGACGAATCAGGAATGATGATTCAGGAATGATGAATGATGAATCAGGAATCAGGAATGATGAATCAGGAATCAGGAATGATGAATCAGGAATAAGGAATGATGAATCAGGAATGATGAATGATGAATCAGGAATGATGAATCAGGAATGATGAATCAGGAATCAGGATCAGGAATGATGAATCAGGAATCAGGAATAATGAATCAGGAATGATGAATCAGGAATCAGGAATGATGAATCAGGAATCAGGAATAATGAATCAGGAATGATGAATGATGAATCAGAAATCAGGAATGATGAATCAGGAATCAGGAATGATGAATCAAGGAATCAGGAATGATGAATCAGGAATCAGGAATGATGAATCAGGAATCAGGAATGATGAATCAGGAATCAGGAATGATGAATCAGGAATGATGAATGATGTATCAGGAATCAGGAATGAGAATCAGGAAAGAGGAATGATGACAATCAGGAATCAGGAATGGTCGAATCATGGAATCAGGAATGATGAATCAGGAATCAGGAATGATGATCATGAATCAGGAATCAGGAATGATGAGTCAGGAATGATGAATGATGAATCAGGAGTGATGAATGATGAATGATAATCAGGAATCTGGAATGATGAATCAGGAATGATGAATGATGAATCAGGAATGATGAATGAATCAGGAATGATGAATCAGGAATCTGGAATGATGAATCAGGAAATGATGAATGATGAATCAGGAATGATGAATCAGGAATGATGAATCAGGAATCAGGAATCAGGAATGATGAATCAGGAATCAGGAATCAGGAATCAGGAATGATGAATCAGGAATGATGAATCAGGAATGATGAATGACGAATCAGGAATGATGAATGATGATTCAGGAATGATGAATGATGAATCAGGAATCAGGAATGATGAATCAGGAATGATGAATGTTGAATCAGGAATCAGGAATGATGAATCAGGAATAAGGAATGATGAATCAGGAATGATGAATGATGAATGAGGAATGATGAATCAGGAATGATGAATCAGGAATCAGGTATCATGAATGATGAATCAGGAATCAGGAATGATGAATCAGGAATCAGGAATCAGGAATGATGAATCAGGAATCTGGAATGATGAATGATGAATCAGGAATGATGAATGATGAATCAGGAATGATGAATCAGGAATCTGGAATGATGAATGATGAATCAGGAATGATGAATGATGAATCAGGAATGATAAATCAGGAATCAGGAATGATGAATGATGAATCAGGAATCAGCAATGATGAATCAGGAATCAGGAATGATGAATCAGGAATGATGAATGATGAATCAGGAATCAGGAATGATGAATCAGGAATAAGGAATGATGAATCAGGAATGACGAATCAGGAATCAGTATCAGGAATGATGAATGATGAATCAGGAATCAGGAATGATGAATCAGGAATCAGGAATGATGAATCAGGAATGATGAATGATGAATCAGGAATGATGAATGATGAATCAGGAATGATGAATCAGGAATGATGAATCAAGAATCAGGAATCAGAAGTTATTAATCAGGAATCAGGAATGATCAATCAGGAATCAGGAATGATGATTCAGGAATGAGGAATGATCAATCAGGAATCAGGAATGATGAATCAGGAATGAGGAATGATGAATCAGGAATGATAAATGATGAATCAGGAATCAGGAATGATGAATCAGGAATGAGGAATGATGAATCAGGAATGATGAATGATGAATCAGGAATGATGAATCAGGAATGAGGAATGATGAATCAGGAATGAGGAGTGATCAATCAGGAATCAGGAATGATGAATCAGGAATGAGGATTGATGAATCAGGAATGAGGAATGATGAATCAGGAATGATGAATGATGAATTAGGAATCAGGAATGATGAATCAGGAATCAGGAATGATGAATCAGGAATGATGAATCAGGAATCAGGAATGATGAATCAGGAATCAGGAATGATGAATCAGGAATGATGAATGATGAATCAGGAATCAGGAATGATGAATCAGGAATGAGGAATGATGAATCAGGAATGAGGAATGATCAATCAGGAATGATGAATGATGAATCAGGAATCAGCAATGATGAATCAGGATTCAGGAATGATCAATCAGGAATCAGGAATGATGAATCAGGAATGAGGAATGATGAATCAGGAATGATAAATGATGAATCAGGAATC